>OX393563.1:25646548-25664048 GCA_947652115.1 Blastomussa wellsi | reverse complement strand
GACACTTCCGGTTTCGATCGGCTTTTCTCGCTACCAGAACACATAAACGCATCAGACTCAAAAAAAGTTCTCGAGGCCTTTACTTTTGTACTTATATTTTTTACGGTTAACATTTTTTTACGGCTAACGGTTAAAATTTTTTCATTTTTACGCCTAACGGCTAAATTTTTGGCCATTTAACGGCTAACGGTTAACCCCATTGAGACCCTCATAGTTGCATCGAAACTTTTATTAGCAAGGAGTGGGGGTAATTTGCTGATATTTGTGTGTTTTCGAAAAGGGCGTGAATGGCGTTTTCTTTTAGCTTATCTAAAGCCAAGGAAAAATTTCCCGTGGAAACATAAGCGTTCCTAAATAAGTGTAACTTTGAACAGTTTCAAAGGGCTTGTTGTCTATATAAAAATTATTCTCCAGACATTTTCTTTGCACGTTTTTGAAAGATCATAAGTTTAGTTTTTTTGTGGGGGATTGATACTTAACATCCATGTGCTGCAATAGCACGATAGTGTTTTAAGGCAATTTTGCATTCCTGTTTTCGATCTTCACAATATGACTAAATCATCTGCATATAAAAGTGAATTCAATTTTGTGCCGTTTGGTAGGACAAAAGGATCAGATAAAGAGCTTTCAAAAGAGAAAGGGATGTCGTTAATGAAGAGGTTGAATAGTAACGGGTTGAAAATACATCCCTGTCGTACCCCTCTTGCGAATTGAAAGGGTAGTGTTTGATGTTGTCAAATTTTAATGAAGCATGTAGAGTTCGAGTGCAAACTCTTTATTGAATTGAAAAAAAAATAAAAGAGTCCGTCATGCCAAACTGAGTCGAAAGCTTTTTTGAAATCTACAAAGCAAGCGTAGATTTTTTCGTTGTGGTGATTCACGTACTTGTCTACTAGAGTTCTCACGGTAAGAACATGGTCTGCCCTACGGTTGTTGGGTAGGAAACCAATCTGGGAATTGTGTAAAATATTGAGAGAATTTACATGTTCAAGTAGCCGCTGATTTAAAAGAGAGCAGAAAAGCTTTCCAAGACAGCTTCACGCACATACCCCTCGGTAGTTTGATGGATCATTTCTTCTTCCTGATTTGTATATTGGTGTAATAAGACCACGAAACCAAGCCTTAGGCATTATACCTGAATAAAGAATCGAGTTGAAAAGCTTAAGATAAACGGGCATCATTGCTTGTAGACTAGCTTTGATCATTTGGTTTTCTATTTTGTCTGAAAACGGCGATTTTTTATTTTTCAATCTTTTAGCAGCCGCAATTATTTCACTTTCGGTGATTAGATCGTCCAAAGAGGGGACATGCTCTTTTTGACCCACGAGAAGTTTTTGTCATTTATTATTGACTGCAGAGTAGGATTTAACGCATTATTAGAGTGGAGTTAAAGAGACCCTGTTGTGCTTCTGAAATCCAAAAAGCTTAACAGACTTAATGTGGCACCAAAAGAATGCTTTTATTGTTGGCTTTGCCCAAAATTACAGAGAAGTTACAATCTAGCTACTAAATCTCTGCTTGTTACAATGATTTCTTTCCTTTTAACTGCTTGGGCTCATCAGAACGTAGCTCAGCGCTTATTTTCGGCAGCAGCAGAAGCTGAAGGCACCTTTTTTGAACCCCACGATGTCTTCATTTTGAGCTAACGGCTCGTTACCTCCCCAGGAGTTATAAGCCGCGTCACACTTGTAGTTGTAAAACCACCCTACGACCTGCCCATTTTCCGTAGCCTTCCCTTCATTTCCATAGATAGAAACTTCGGCATCGCAGTTGACAAGATCTGTTTTGGAGCAAAGATCTTTGCAGCTCTCACCTTTGCTATTTCTACTCAGTACTGCGTTTACCCAGGAACCACTCCCTCCATTAGGGGTACTCGCTCTGCAGGCAGCGGCAGCTGACGCGTGAAGAGCCTGCCAGGCCAAATCGTATGCTGAGGGCTTTGAATCGTCCTGTTTGAGTATGGTAAAATGACTGGACTGGTCTTCTTTAGGCAGCTCAGCGTCAAGCTAAGGAAAAGCAAACACATTGTTGAATAATAGGAATCTAGACCCTCGAAGAACGTTTAGTCGGGCTTCGTATCGGGTGTTTACTGGAGAATCCGCTATGATATCCACGGTATACCTTGCTTTGTGTATTTCATTGCAGGTGAATGACTGTCTTCATATGTAACAATTGCTTCACTTTTAAATTTTGTTGATAAAAATTCAAGCTATACAGTACGAACTCGAGGATGACTCCTATAGGTATTTCTAGCACGAGAGTCATGCATATCAAAGAGAATGGATATTCGAGATCTTTTGGAAAAGGCAGTTAAGTTTAAGGAAGCTCTTTAAAAAGGTATGGTCCGGTGACCCCGATTGCCCTCTGAGTAAAATTATTCCGAAGAAGAAAGAGAAGAAATAAATTCGGATAGGTTTGTGGATGTTTTTGTAGATAGGCTAGTTTTTAAATACAATATTTAGATTGTCCTTTGGCTAATAATATTTGATAATAATATTTAGATTGTCTTTTGTGTATTTCTTGCGCAGAGAAAGACGACAAAATGCATCGAAAAACATCGAGACACTTCAATCTCCCAAATCATTCTAAGCAACATATGGCAGTCTGCGGCCTTTCCCTTCGCAAGGAAACACGGAAAGCCGCAAGACTTTAGAACAATTTATTTTTCAAATCGGCACTCTCAATCCTCACGGTATCAACGAACGCTTTTCATTCAACTAATTTATTCCGTTGTTTTGACGTTACCAGGCACCAGCCAATAGCTAAGCTACATCTTTCTAGAAATAAAATCACACGACCCACTATTCTTTGATTCGTTCCGACTAAGGGCTAACGCTCGAAACGTCAGCTCTTGAATCTCTTTGCGGTGGCCAATTCACATTATCAACCCAGTTGATAAAACCAAATTATATTGTTATACTTCCCACCAATGCAGCACCACAGTTTGTTTAGAAACTTACCCCGTCTATTCACTAGTAGAAATTTATTGACAGCAATTTGGTAAAGGTTGTATATGAGTTGAACGTATAAGACATGAAACGTTCTTCACAACACTGCATTCTGTATATATTACATTGTTTACGAAGATAGTAAGCTGTCGCATTCTCATCCCCACGAGAAAAAAAACTGGAATTTAGAAGCACGAAGAATTTCTCGAAGCCCTCCAGCCCCCAAATGGCGTAATGGACGTGATAACTTGGTAAAACAGAAACGCGGCTAAACAGTGAGTAAAGTTATCCAGCTTTTTGCTGCTGACATTTTCAGTAAGGGTTGGTTTCAATTCCCTAATTAATAAGTCTCCTTTATCGATAATGAAATAGTTATTGCAGCAGCACTAATGACCTCTTTTTTAAGCAATTTCCCCTCAGCATCCATTCTTACACTGAAGATGGTAACGAACAGCAACAGAAGGGCACCGGAGGAGTTCATTTTTCTGCAATCCCTGTAGAACTGGAAGGAGAACGTTAAACGTCAGAAGCAGCAAAATTATGGCAAGTTGTAAACAATCTCTGGGCTTTCTAGCCATGGTACATTTATCTGGCTGCAGTTGTCAAAATGACTTAATGGCGCACTGCCACGCCTGATATATCATATTTTAATGTGTGGCCTGTAGCTTGCTGTAATCGTGCTTTATTGTCTTGCAATCGAAAAAAATTTAAAACTGGTGAAAGCAAAGAAATATCAACTAGGAAGAAAAAATAACTCTTAAAAAGATTCAATATTTCAGCTTTGATTTCTTGACATCCTGTCCAGAAATCAAGTTTAATGAATTGCAATCCACGTCCATCACTGTAATCCTGTACTACTTCCTCGAATGCCTGTTTTATCTTGTTCTGTTGAACAAATTTATTCGTGTATTTGGTGGCATTTGGCGCCATGGAAATTAGAACAATTTATATAATCAGGCGTGATAGTGTCCCTAACCAACAACCGTTATTCGAGCCCAGAAAAGTTTTACAGTAAAAATAAATACATAGAAAGAAGGAGCAACGAACCACGAATGAACAAATTTCACTTTTCCGAATCATGAAAATAATTGTAATTAAGCTACTTTAATTTTGGTTGTGATATTCAGACCGTGAATAAAGGGCGTGGGAACAATGGGAATTGTGGAGTTGCAAGTAGTTGGAGTTTCGAGTTGAGAGTTGCGAGTTGTACGTTGCAGTTTCGAGTTGGAGTTGCAAGTCGCGAGATTTTTTACATTTACTTTTACACTTACTATATACTTAGATACTTACAAAACGGAAAGAGTTAATTTATAGTGTAAACGATATGAAAAGGGCTGCAGGCGAGTTTGATTTTTCTACTCACTGTGTGAATTCTCAGACACGTTCACAAGCAAGTGTACTCTTGTGGTTTTGGGTTTTATTAGTTGTGGGATAATATAGAAACTTGCCCTGGAATGCAGCTGCAGACCAACTACGTCCGCCGCCAGTGGTTACATGCGTGGCATGCTGCCTTTTTTAATCCAGCTTTTCGTAGTTTTTCTTCCACGATGGAATATAGCAGCCGTCAGTGTAATGGCAAGCAAAAGCATACAGCACATTAATAAGCACTAATACCGGCAATTTGACGTTTCTATGCATGGTTTCAGAGGGATCGCTCGAATACTATTTTTATTACTGAAGATTTTTAACCGAGTTTAAATAAACGGCTACTATTACTACTACTTATATCAGAGCTTGGAAAAGATAACATGGCTTCCAAATTCGCAAATGCAACTTCAGAACTCGCAAAATACACGGTTCCGTTTTTTAGTTCTAACTGAGAAATCGGCGGTATTTCAAGACTGAAGGTCCAACCGTTGAACTCGGTAAATGATAAATAAAATTATCGGTTTGTTAAATGTTACGATATTCCTACCTTTACTTTGCAACTTGTAATTGTCGAGAGCACGAGGACAAATACTTTCCTCAAGTCCTGGAGACTACTGACTAAGAATGGCGAGAGTTGCTCGAATTTAAAACGTCTTGGTCTCGTATAATTTATTCCCTTGCGGGTGACAGCTAGCATTAATTATGTATTTTCTACAAGAGTTGATTACGGAACGTTAGAGTTCACACTTTAGTTCGCTCTCTCACCTTGGTATGCATTGCTGTTACGTAATATTTGTCAAGTATGAATATTTTTATACGGCGTGGGAGTAAGGTGTCATAACTTTTGCTGGTATGTAGGTCAGTAGCTGTACGCTACTTTCACTTCTCGCGTCGATGAACCTTACTTTATTCTTTTTTTTTCCGCCCGCCCCGCCTTCTTTTGTTTTCGCAAGCTTTACTTTTGGGATTTATACTTCTCCGCCTCCTTAGTTATTCTTATTTTCGTCCTATCTCGCTATCTACAGGCCGTCCAAGCTCTCATGCACATGGGGACTGCTTTAGGTGTGGAATGCCAGGTCACTGGGAAAAAGATTGCAGGGCCGCCGGCTTTTACCCCCGCCCATTTGGCCAGTACAAGACAACCGCCGCTTTTGCCCCAACTTCCACTACCACAAACGCTTCAGGAACCGGACGTAAAGGAATCGAACAATCTTGAGGAATATGACAAGTTTTCAGATGTACTTCGGGTACTGAATGGTTTTGAAATCGACGAAAATGTAGCACAAAATACGAATGTAAAGGGCAATTGAAAGTTTAATTAAAGTTTAATTTTAAATTTAGGTGCATCATCCTTCATATTAAACGTAATCAACTTTGGTTATCGTTTGCCTTTTTGAAATTTGTCACCGGCGCATTTTTTAAGAACAATACTTCAACCCTGAAAAATTTTAAGTTTGTAGATAGTTCAATTAAAGAGCTACTGGAATCTGAGCGCATTAAGCAGGTGTCGTGTAAGCCGGTTGTTGTCAACCCATTGTCGGTTTGTATCCAGCCTAATGGAAAGAAAAGATTTATTCTTGATTAAGATATGTTAATCATTTCATTAAGAAACTTAAGATTAAGTATGATGATTGGAAAATAGCTTCTTTCATGTTTCTCAAGCCTTGAGAACTTTCTTTGAGTCTGATGCGTTTAATTGTTTTGGCAGCGAGAAAAGCCGATCGAAACCGGAAGTGTAGTAAGTGTTTGCATAATTTGTAATAATATCTGTTAGTGACGATGAAAAGCCCCATCTTTCCACAAAGTCATCAAAACCTTGGTCTAGAAGTTTTGAGTGTTCTCAGAAAATGGCAATTATAAAGTAGCAATGTAGTAGTGACATTTTGAAAGAACAGTAGTCAATGAAAAGAACGTGGATTTCCAAGTTAGGTTTTTATTATGCAGTAATTTTAAAGTACTTGTCAGGAAGCACCTAAATTGCTTGCTGTGTTATGGTTGATTTTACGTTGACATGACTTATCGTGGCCCTGATGAGGTGTCACATCCCCAACATCTATTAAATGTTTGGATCAGTGGAAAATAATACGGACGCCAATATCCTTTGACTAGTACTGCAGTTAATTCCTTGTTTTGAGATTTTCAATAAACCACGAAAAAAATTCCTGCAAGCATTTGCGCTGTAAAAGAAAACTTCATGCGACTAAAACTCTCCTAAAATGCCCACCCCACCCCACCCCCATAACTTTTCTAATGGTCCGTCCCTTATTTGAGCTGGCTCTGTTGCTGGTTAGAATTGCTACACCGTGCTGACGAGTTCCAACGAGAACGAAACAGCCGTCCAAGGTTGCAGCCCTGCTTTATCGGTTTCTATCGAGTCGCTGTCTGGGAGAGTCAACTTTTTGACGTGGTATCAGCCTTGCACAGCCAGCCTGTGCTTGTGTTACATTTTAGTTTTGGCTGATGAGGTCTCTTGCTAGTCTGCTACACAGCCTTTATTAGGGGTGATGTGAAGGACATTTCGGTACCGTATAGATGAAGTATATGTACTTAGGTCATGTGACTTTGATCGCTGTGTGGTTGTTTTTGCGACCACGTGGAGAAGTTGTTTACTAGATTTAGGGTCGTAATTCGTCGTAGAAATAGTCAAGTTTTGATTAAATGGTTTAACTCGAAACCATACTGGTAGCAGAGCGAGGTTCAAGTTGTGGGGTTTCGCCAAAGTCAAGAAAATGCCGTCGAATTCCAAGAAGAAGAAGCGACGCGATCGATTACAGGGCACAGAAGATCCCCGCGAAGAACTTGTCGATAAAATAGAAGAGCAGAAAATCAAGAAAACCAAGTCGAAATCGTTGTTCACAAGACGAAAAAATCAACTGGTGGATTTACTGGAAGATGGAGTGGCGAGTAACCGTGAAATAAGAGCTTCGAGGAAAAAGCTTGACGAAGCCCAGGAGAATGTTGTCGAAGATTTAACATCGTTGGCTGCGTTGTATTCGGAAGCTAGAGATCGCAGTGGTGTCGAGAAAACAAGCCGTGAACTTGAGGAAATCGAAGCAGAATTCGGTAAGGCCCAAGATTATGTACAAGAATATTTGGATTCCAATAAGGATGAATTATCGAGTCAAGCGTCGGGATTTTCCGGGAAATTACGAAATTTGCATTCCCAAGAATTAGAAGCTCGCCTGCGCGTGACCGACCTCGAGGAGCAATTACGCGAAAAAGAAGAATCTGCCAAGCGTGCTCGGGAAAAAATGGATGAAGAATACGCCCGTCGTCGAAAGGAAATGGAAGCCGAGGTTAGGGAGGCGAAGGAGGAGTTAGCCCGTGCGAAAGGTGATTGTAAAGAGAAATATTCGAAGCTCGACCGAGCCATAGACGAGGAACTTGAGTTGTCGCCTCCATGCCCGCCGCAAAGTGGTGTAAAACTGGAAAAGAAAGAGAACACATCATGGCCGCTAGGATGTGATGTAAAGTTGGAGGAGAAAGAGAAAGAGAAAGAGAAAGAGAAGACTTCAGAAGAACCCCCGAAAATTGAGCTTGAAAAAGACATGTGGAAACAATTGACAAGAGTTTCTATTCCAGTATTTAATGGAGACAAGCGGTCGTATGGGAGCTGGAAGGCAGCATTTATGGCTTGTGTTGACAAGGCGCCGGCCACCGCAGAGTACAAATTGTTGCAGTTAAAGAGATATCTAACTGGAGAAGCGTTGGCAGCAGTTGAGAGCTTAGGACATTCAGCTGAAGCTTATGAAGCAGCTAAGAGCAGATTGGAGAGAAAATTTGGTGGTCAACGTCGTCAGATCAATCTACACTTGGAGGAATTGGACCAGTTCCGACAAATTCGTCCTGGAAACGCTAAGGACCTAGATAGGCTGGCCGACTTATTGGATGTGATTGTCATAAATCTGAAAGAGGCCGGAAGAAGGGAGGAGCTTGGTAATGGGTCCTTGTACATCAAGGTACAAAAGAAGATGACCGGTCCTATGCTTGCCAATTACAACAGATGGGTGTTTGAGCAGAAGAAAGCAGAATGCGTTGAGACACTTCGTGAGTGGATCATACAAGAAGCTGAATTCCAGACGGTCGCAACAGAGACGCTATGTGGGCTGACAGGAAAAAGAAGAGATAGCTCACACACATTCTTCGGACAGACAGGCGGTTCAGGGAAGCCAGTTAGCAAGAAGTGCCCGCTTTGTAAGAAGGACCATCCAGTGTGGGGTTGTGAAGAGTTCAAGAAGATGGATGTCCAAAGTCGTTAGAATAAGGCCAAACAGCTGGGACTGTGCTATCGTTGCCTTGGAAGAAATCACAAGGGCGGACACTGCAGTCAAAACAGTCGGTGTGGCATTGATGGCTGTCAGAAAACGCACAACCGAGCACTGCATGGGGATCGATTGATAAATGATGGAAGTGTTAGCGAGTTACCTTTTAGAGAGCCAGCGAGGAGCTTGCCCTTAGTTATGGGAGAGAGTGATAGCAATGCACAGAGTTCTGGCACGGAGGGGGAGCGAAGAACCTTTCCTGAACGCTCCTTAACAACAACTATGGCAACCACAAAAGCTCCACAGCCAACAAGACATCTCGCCCTGCGTACAGTGCCGGTAGTTGTGAGGAACGGAGAGCGGAGAATGATTGTAAATGCTTTACTAGATGATGGAAGCACAAAAACCTACATAAATGGTGATGTGGCCGCAGAGCTGGGATTTGAGGGAAGTAACCAGAGGATTACTGTTAATGTGCTGAATGGCGGGGAGGATTCTTTCGAAACTATGCCGGTGGAGTTTGACCTTCAGAGTATCGATGGCAAGACCCGGGTGAAAGTTTCAGCATTTACAGCGACACGAGTGACTGGAAACATGCGGCCAGTTAACTGGAAAGGGCCAGCAGCAAAGTGGAAGCACCTGCAAGAAATCAACTTCCCAGACCTTGGCCCTCGGCCAGTCATCGACATGTTGATTGGCATAGACTATGCAGAATTGCATTACTCCATTAGAGATGTCCGCGGTCGACCTGGTGAACCTGTGGCTCGACTGACACCTTTAGGATGGACATGTATCGGCGCACCTGAATTAACAGAGGGTAGCATGCCTCAGACCAATTTCAACATGGCCTATTTTGTGCACCATCAAGATAAGGAGTTGAGCTCGGTTCTGCAGAAGTTTTGGGAGGTCGATTCATCTTGGTCAATTACAGAAGGCCAGATACTGAAACAAGAGGAGGAATTAGCCATTAAAGCATTTGAAAGCTCAGTGCAGTTCAAAGAAGGAAGATATGAAGTAGACATGCCATGGAAGCCAGATGCCCCCGAGCTACCGAACAACTTCGAGATGGCAGTGAATCGTTTGAAGAGCACAGAAAAGAGACTTTTGAAGGATCCTCAGCTGGCTGGAATGTATTCCGATGTAATCAGCAAGTACATACTGAAGGGTTACGTTTCCAAAGTGACACCCCCTAAGACAGAAGAGAAAGCCTGGTATCTTCCACACTTCGCGATTGTGAGGCCTGAGAAAACAACTACCAAAACTCGGGTGGTTTTCGATGCCTCTGCAAAATTCAATGGACTGTCACTGAATGATGTCATCTACCAAGGGCCGAAACTCCAAAAGGATATCTTTGATGTGCTGCTTCGCCTTCGACGGTTCCCAGTAGCCATAGTATGTGACATTGCAGAGATGTATCTAAGAATTGGAATATCGCCATCAAGTAGACCATTCCATCGTTTCTTGTGGAGGGACCTAGATCAGTCAAAATCCGCAGACGTGTATGAGTTCAAGATTCTGGTCTTTGGAGTTAACTCGTGCCCCTATCAAGCACAATTCGTTTCTCAGAAGCATGCAAGGGAAAACAAAGAGCGCTATCCAAAAGCTGCCGAGACAATCTTGGAGTCTACCTACATGGATGACAGCATGGACTCTTCCCCAACTGTAGAGGAGTGCATAGAGCTTTATGAAGAACTATCAGCACTGTGGGGGTCTGCTGGTATGCATGCAAGAAAGTGGCTTTCAAACTCAGAACGAGTGCTTGAGAAGATACCCGAAGAAGACAGGGCTGCAGAGGTGGACTTAGACAAGGGAAATTTGCCATCGATGAAAACGCTTGGTGTGCTGTGGCTAGCTAAAGAAGATGTTTTCACTTACAGAGTGAATCCACCAGATGAGAAGTTCCAGTTGACTAAGAGAAATTTCCTGCGCAAGATAGCAATGCTGTTTGACCCCATGGGGTTTCTAGCACCATATGTGATCAGGGCAAAGATTCTACTGCAAGAGATGTGGACCTCAGGATTAGACTGGAATGATCCACTTGACCAGAGCCAAGCTAGACAGGCCAAGAAGTGGTTCGGGGAGCTCACAGAGTTGTCAGATGTGCAAGTCCCTCGCTGTCTACAGTTGAACTCAGATGTTGAGACAGTTACCTTGCACACCTTCACAGATGCGTCAGGGGATGCGTATGGTGCGGCAACTTACGCTAGGTACCAGTACAAGGATGGTACAATATCGACCAGCCTGGTGGCCTCCAAGACACGAGTGGCGCCGCTATCAGCTACAAGCATTCCGAGACTGGAACTTATGGGAGCTGTTTTGGGGATGAGATTGGCCCTGTCTATAGCCAAGATATTTAAGATCGACCAGAGCCTGCTTACATTCTGGAGTGACAGCATGAATGTGTTGTGGTGGATACGAAGACCCAGCCGAAGTCTGAGACCATTTGTAGCAAATCGGATAGGCGAAATACACGCCTCAAGCAATCCTTCTCAGTGGCATCATGTTAGCACACACCAGAACCCTGCCGATCTGCCAACCAGAGGGATGCCCGTAACTGAGTTGAAAGGAAATGAGATGTGGTGGAGAGGACCGGAGTTTCTGGGCATGCCAGAAGACACATGGCCAAAAACAGAAATTGACGTAACTCCGTAAGCAACACTAGAAGTCCGTAAGAAAGTGAAGACAACATTCGTCGAGCCAGGCAAAGAATCAGCACTGTTCGTGCTGGCCCCACAAGCGACGTCTCGTTTACAGCCCAGCAGATATTCAAGCTGGACCAGATTAGTGAGAGTTAGAGCATGGGTGCAGCGATTCGTGAACAACTGCAGAAGGCCGTCAGAGGAGAGGTGTTCTGGAGAACTTACCAGTCAAGAGATCTTGGATGCAGAGACTGACATCATCAGAGAGGCGCAACAAGAAGCCTTTCAGGAAGAATACAAGGCGCTGTTCAATTCCAAGGCTGTTTCACCAAACAGCAAGTTGTTAAGTTTGAACCCCATCTTTGATGAAGATGGTCTACTTCGATCAGATGGAAGACTGCGTTATGCGGACTACCTGCCTTTCGATGCTAGATTTCCAGTCATTCTGCCGAGGAAGAGTTGGATGACCAGACTAATTGTGAAGTCCTATCACGAAGGAAGTAACCATGCAGCAGGAACCAATCACACATTGTCCTTGCTGTCAGCCAGATTCTGGATCATGCAAGGTAGAGAGGAGATTCGCGATTGGGAAAGGGAGTGCTGTGAATGTCGAAAGAGAAAAGCAAAGGCTACTAAGCAGATAATGGCTCCGCTGCCAAAGATTCGACTAAAGTTACCATTACGAGCATTCGCCCGAACAGCAGTTGACTTTGCAGGACCATTCGTAACTATTCAAGGGAGAGGCAAGCAAAGAGCTAAACGATATTTTTGTTTGTTTACCTGCCTGACATTGAGGTCGATTCACCTAGAGATGGCCTTTGGCCTTGACACAGATTCCTTCCAGAATGCGTTTTATCGCATGACCAATCGGAGAGGACTGCCAGAAGAGATGATCTCTGATAACGGAACTAATTTCGTAGGGGCGGAAAGGGAGCTGAGGGAGCTCGTCGAACAACTGGATCATGACAAGATTGAGAGAACAGCTGCAAATAAAGGAATCAAGTGGAGTTTCAACCCGCCATATGCGCCTCACTTCGGAGGGGTGCACGAGACAATGATAAAGGCAGCAAAGAGGGCGACATATGCGATACTAGGAACTGCAGATGTGACTGATGAAGAACTGATGACTGCTTTCACGGCTGCTGAGGCACTTGTAAATTCCCGGCCTTTAACATATCAGTCTGCCAATCCCTCAGATGACACACCCCTCACGCCTAATCATTTCCTGGTTGGACAAGTAGGGGGCCAATTCGCTCTTGAATCAGTTGATAGTGGCCGGTTCAGTCCTAAAAAGCGGTGGAGACGGGTGCAAGAACTAGTACAACATTTTTGGCACCGATGGCTGCGCGAGTGGTTACCCACTCTGAATCGTAGGCCCAAGTGGCAGAAGGAACAGAAGGACGTCCAAGTCAATGATGTTGTCTTAGTGGTGGCACCAGACACACCTCGTGGGCAGTGGCCACTCGGTAGAGTTTTAGAGGTCTTCCCAGGAAAGGACAAGCACGTAAGAGCTGTCAGAGTCAAAGTTGGTCGGACAGAGTTGATCAGACCGATCACCAGGATCTGCCCATTAGAACTCATTACAGAGGATACCACAGAAGAACAATAGAGAACTATAGAAAGAATTTAAAGAGAACTGGAACTATAGAGAACTAGAACTAGAACAATAGAGACGTTTTAAGCTAGAGACACATGTAACTCCTATTCTCAGCGGTCTCACCTCGCGCGTATAAAAGGCAGAGTAGACAAAGGAGTGATGCCATTCTCTCGAAGCTGCTAAGCTGTTCAGATTACCATGGCTGACCCGCAAGTCCCTGCAGATGCAGTCCAACAAGCTCAAGTTGTCTTACAAAACCAAGCACAAGAAGGTCAAGCACCGGCGGCGTTAGCACATCAAGCTCAAGCACCAGTAGCGCCAGAAGAACAAGCTCAACCGCCTGCACAAGCACCAGTGCAAGCAAACGAAGTTTCTTTGGCGGTTTGTGAAACTTTATTTTATCCGTTCGTTACCACGTGTTTCGTTCTGGTTCCCTAGTATTTCGCTTCCAAACCTTGTATGTTGTTTGCCCTACGTGAGCTGTGTTTCATTTCCTCTTAGAAAATTATTTGCCCTGCTTCTTAACATTTGCCCGCTTTTCTACGGGCTGTGCGGGCTAAGTTTTGTTGGATATCTTATTTGCCCTGCTTCTTAACGTTTGCCCTCGTTTCGTGTGGGCTGCGCGGGCTAAATTTTGTTGGATATATTATTTGCTCTGCTTCTTAACGTTTGCCCTCATTTCGTGTGGGCTGTGCGGGCTAAATTTTGTCTGATATATTATATGCCCGGCTTTTAACGTTTGCCCTCGTTTCGTGTGGGCTGTGCGGGTTAAATTTTGTCTGATATATTATTTGCCCTGCTTTTAACTTTGCCCTCGTTTCATGTGGGCTGAGCGGGCTACATTTTGTTTTATAAATTATTCGCCCTGCTTTTAACGTTTGCCCTCGTTTCATGTGGGCTGTGCGGGCTAAATTTTTATTTGTATATTCGTTCTGCTTCTAAAACTTTACCCTCGTTTCGTGTAGGCTAGTACGGGATATAATTACCATATTACACTATATTTAAATTGCTTTAAAAGTTTACCCTCGTTTTGTGTGAGCTCAGCGGGCTAAATTTTGTTTTGCATATTATTTTCCCTGCTTATAACGTTTGCCCTCTTTACCAGTGGGCTGTGCGGGCTAAAACTTTGTTTTGTAAAATATTCGCCCTGCTTTTAACTTTTGCCCTCGTTTTGTGTGAGCTGTGCAAGCCCTATTTTGTTTTGTATATTACTCGCCGTTATAAACTATTTGCCCCTTTGTGTGGGCCTCGCGGGCTATACTTTTGTTTGGTTTGTTTTTCGCCCTGATTCTCAACTTTTGCCCTCTTTTCACGTGGGCTTCGCGGGCCATTCTGAATTCGTATGTTTGTTTATTTTCATCTTTAAAATCCGTCATGTTTTTTCCTCGCTCTTTATTTGAGCTATTTAGCGGTTTCGAATGTGTTAGCTTCACGTGCCACTTTCATGGTCACAAGTTGTGCGCTGTGTTTTTTATGGCTATATTACATTGTTGTTTTTACACCTTTTGTGTTTTCCTTGCCTATTGTTGGAATCTTTCTTTTTATTCAGTTCCTTTTTTAAATTTTTTATTTCTGTCAGCCCTGCATTATCGTTTACTCGAAAGTGCACAAGGCACCTCAGTCGAGTCATTGATACAGAGAATTTCATATTATGGTGGCAGAAGAGTTGAGGACTTCGACAAGTATGAAGCGCTTCGTTACGCAGAAGAATTAGCTTCTGTTGCAAAGTCCTCCAGTCACCCCAAGGCCGCCAGCTATGATGTTATCGCTTCGACTTTGAGAGAGCAGCTCCACGTCCCAGCTGAGCAGTTCAAGGCGTATTTCCTGGCTTTGTTAGCTGACAAGGATTTCTCCCGTGTTATCGAAACGATCTCGAAGGTTGACAAGTCCTTCCAGCGGTCCTCACCGTATCGCACGCAGACGCGTAGAGGACGATTGCCATATCAGCAACCATATTTTCAAGCCTATCAGCGGCCATCCTCTCGCGTTATTTGTTACAAATGTGGTGAACCAGGGCATAAGTCACCCCAGTGTTGGAAGCGCGCTCCTTCTCGTCAGCCTTCTTCTGCTGCTCAGCCTCGATTTAACCGTCCTTCAACATAATTTTGTTGTATCATCTTATGCAATACAGATTTTTCTCTAGGCGAATAGTGCATTGTTTTTACTTGCCTTATGTTTCCTTTATTTTTTGTTATTTCGGGGTTTCCGTCTTTAATCCTTCACCCTTTTATCCCTTAATACCGACTTATATTTTATATATTTTATATTTGCCCACTCGCTTTACTGTTATCCACTCGCTATATTGTTCTCGCTCCTCTTTCTTCTTCCCTCGGGTGGCATTCTCAAGGGGAACGAATGTTCCCTCTCGGATTACCGGGGCTGAGTTTGCCATTCCCTGGGCCTTACCTTTTCTTTCTTCTGTTCTAGTTTTTCAAGATGCCTTTTCATGACTGGGAAAAGACTCCCAACTTTGATCCTGCCAAGATTTCTGTTAACTCGCCACGTTGGGTCAATTATAAGGGATCTCTTACTGAGGCCCAGGAAATGGCAGACAACGCCCATATTAGTCAAGATTTCATCTTAATCGCTTAAAAGACTTCGTTTCTGCGTTTCCTCGTTCCTAATTTCTGTTTTTGTTAGGATGGGGTTTTTAGTTTGGGGTTCTCATTTTGAGGATGGGCATCCGTTTGTGCGGTTTTTGTAGTTTCCGCCGTGGTATTTTAGGGTTATCTTCAACACGAGACTGTTGGTGCCCATACTCAACAATAGGCGTGAGGGAGACAGGTGAGAATAGACTACTATTCTCAGCGGTCTCACCTCGCGCGTATAAAAGGCAGAGTAGACAAAGGAGTGATGCCATTCTCTCGAAGCTGCTAAGCAGTTTATATTCAACATGTTGACCGTTCTCATTCGTTTCCTTTTACGCCTATCCTTCTCAGGTCTCGTTTCTGTGGCTTTTTCCCGCCCTACCCACCTCAGTTTTATATTAGGATTATATTAGTCAACAGATCGAGACTGTTGGTGCCCATACTCAACAATAGGCGTGAGGGAGACAGGTGAGAATAGACTACTGTTGATAGCTCGATGGGCCACTAGCCCATCGAGGAGGGGGAGTATGATGTGAAGGACATTTCGGTACCGTATACATGAAGTATATGTACTTAGGTCATGTGACTTTTATCGCTGTGTGGTTGTTTTTGCGACCACGTGGAGAAGTTGTTTACTAGATTTAGGGTCGTAATTCGTCGTAGAAATAGTCAAGTTTTGATTAAATGGTTTAACTCGAAACCAAGGGGATTGCGTTACACTTGTCCCCACTAACGTCTGCTTAACCGAGGCCAACATTCCTTTCCGCCGCTTCGCCAATCAGATTTTTCCTGCTAAAATCCGGAAAGCCGACCTTCACCTTGGCCGTCGCTTAGCCAATCAGTTTTTACCAACTAAAACCCCCACGACGCCTCTCCCGCCGCGAGACATGCGATTAGATGAAACCTGCTTCGTTTCTAACGGAGTCGAGTTTCACGTTCTTGTTTCGCGTCTTGGTAGATTGTTGAGTTCTTGAATGTGCTTTTGCGAATTGTTGTCAAATTCTGGACTGTGTTTCTTCTTTTGTTGGGAGTGTTCTCAGGTAAGTTTTGTTGTTTACGTTGTTTTCGAGTCCCTTCGAGTGTTTTTCGATTTTGTCTAACTTTTTTCGCAGTTGTATTGATTTATTTGGGCTATCACTGGCAAAGATGATTGAAGCTACTTATCAGAACATCAGAAGCCTGCCTACTGCTGGTGTGTTTTCTAGAAAACAGATGCTGCAATTCGCCCAAGCAACCCACTGATCTCATTATAAAACTCGGACATCTCCTGGTGCGAATATATAACAGCAGATTCCGATAGTTGCCGTGACAATGTTTGTAATCGTGAATTTTATGTTTGCATTTTAGCTTGCATGTGCGTTGGCTGCGTTAAATTGTTTACATTTGTTGGGCGACAAAGAAATGATATTTGTCATACACAGTCTGCGGTTTTCGAAACACTGACAGCAACTTTGTTATTTGTGAATAGCGGTGTCACGCAATGCAAAAAGCTCCAAATATTGTATTTGTATGAATAAATCGGAAAAATCATGTTCATCAACCACAGTTATGTTAAGAGTTTCATAATGATTTTTAAAATGTTGATTTCAGTATTAAAGAAAGCTTGAATTTCTGGAAACCAAATCGAAATGAAGCCAAGTGAATCGAAATCGTTGAACGCACTCCTAATCTTTGATTACTACTAGTAATAAATAATATTTTGGTGTTTCAACCATCAAAATACTCCAGAGTATTGTATCCAACAGCGTTGGCGAAGAACGGATTCGCGGGAAATTTGATTACGATCGTTTTGAATGTCTACAGACAATGCTGATCGGTTAGTTTGTCTGGCGAGAGACAGTGGGAAAGGAATGGTTGTCGCGGTTAAGCAGGCGTTAGTGGGGACGAGTAGTAACGCAATAAATAAATAATAATTAAATAAATAAGGCTCTGCTTCCATGGCAACCATGATTTACTAAGCATTTTTAGGCCACTTTGAAAATGTCACTGTTTTGCTACTTTTCGTCGCTCATTTTTCGCCGTTTTCTACTGTTTTGTTGATTTGGATGTTTATTTATTAATTTGAATAATCACGGTGTAGCAATTTTTGGGGAATTTT
>OX393563.1:25574048-25644048 GCA_947652115.1 Blastomussa wellsi | reverse complement strand
TGGCAATTCATATTTAACTTCTAAAAACAATAGCAATTATGTTTTAACTCCTCCTGTTAACCGTAATGGAGCAAAATTAAACGTTAGCCTTAAAAAAGCCAAAAAGTTAACCGATAACCGTAAAAGCCACTACCCCAATGAGACCCTCTTATAAGAGTCTATTATAATTACTACTGCAGATTTTGTTTGTCTAGGTTCCAGACCCCCATCATAATTTTATAAATAGCTTTCCAAAAACTTTTAACGGTTATGCTTTTGAAAATGTATGTGGAATAACATACGAAACGTCAAGTTCGGAAAACTGCGTGGTTTTAAAATGTTTATCACCGCTGCCTGTGTTTTATTTTAATCAAACTACGATGAGAAGCATAACTTTGCCTAGACGTTTCATATTACAAATATTGCAGCTAACGAGACCCTGTTGTGCTTTTCAAACTGTTAACAGTTTGAACTCCATAAAGCTTAACACACTTTACTTGGCACCAAAATAATGCTTTTATTTAGCTTTTGCCCAACTTGAAATTACAGAGAAATTACAATCTAGCTACTAAATCTCATTGCTTATTACAATGATTTCTTTGATTTAACTACTTGTGCTTATCAGAAGTTAGCTCAACGCTTATTTTCGGCAGCAGCAGAAGCTGAAATCACCTCTATTGAACCCACGATGTCTTCATTGCCGGCCAACGGCTCGTTACCTCCCCAGGATCTATAACCCGCATCACACTTGTAGTTGTAAAACCAGCCTGCGATCTGCCCATTTTTAGTGGCCTTTCCCGCTTTTCCATAGATAGAAACTTCGGCATCGCAGTTGACAAACGGTGTTTTGGAGCAAAGATCGTTGCAGCTCTCACCTCTACTATTTCTACTCACCACCGTGTTTACCCAGTAACCACTTCCTCCAGTTACGGTAGACCCTCTGCAGGCACAAGCTGCTGCCTTGTGAAGAGCCTGCCAGGTCAAGTCGAACGCTGAGGGTTTAGGAGCGTCCTGTTTCAGTATGGTAAAATCACTGGACTGGTCTTTAGGCAGCTCAGCGTCAAGCCAAGCAGAAGCAAACACATTGGATCAATGCTGTTACAAAGATGCAGAACTTTTGATTCACTATCTAACTGATTAAAATTCTTATATTTTTCGATTACAAAAGCTATTATATAATTTGCATTAGTAGAATTCTATTCGCATACTAATGCAAATGCTGCAATCTGATTGGATCAGAGGTCGTATACTATCAGCCATTAGTGTGCAGTGGCAGGAGGTCATCTGGAAAATGAGGGCGTTTGCTAGTTTCTGTGAATTTTTGGAGGGAGGATTAGAAATACACTGGTTAATTTAATTTCGGGGAATAACCAAAGAAGCACATTCGCCGTTACACGGCTTTTAAAACTTCAAAATTAATAAATAAATTGTGAGCGCGCGTACAAGGCTGCAAGTTTCAAGACTTACAATTCCGCGCACAATTTCACTAAAGCGTGAACTTTAATACTACTTTTGACATGTACAGAAAGAAAAATGTTTCAGTTTCATCTGAATGGCTCAAGAACAGTTCCTCGTATTTAAAGGAATCTTCGGTGTATGTGTGTCTACCTGTTTCAATGCGTAACCTCTGGGTTTCCTAGTCGAAATTTATTCAGACAGCAATTTTGTGAAGGGGCTTGTTTATCATGTCTAGGAAATCAGCTTTTTGGTATCCTGTTGGAATAAATGACCCTATCGTACTTTACACGCATTGAACCTAATAAAAACCAATGAAAGAGTCAAGATATTTAACGCTAGAGTTAACCTCACATATTTAACTTTACTATTCAAGTTTCTTCTTTCAGTATCCTTCTTATCCAATCACCTGTTGTTTGTGTCACCTTCGACGTTCTGTTCACAAACATTCTTGACTTTTTCACCATGTGAGGTGTTCGTCTCAGCACCATAGTTTGTTTTTAAATCATTATTCATAGTTTTCTCAGTGTTTTCATAGTTTGAACTCACATATGGCTCACTTGTTATCTTCTGAGAACTTGTATGAACTTTGCACATTTGGTTCGCTCTCAAATTATAGAATTCGTGGAACGACCCGTTCCGAACGCTCGACATCCTTTAGCGTGGATCTACCACGAATGTGCGTTTGTACGTGAGTTGAGCGTATAAGCCATTACTCTTTGCAAAATTTTCTTCACAAAACACTGCATTCTGTATGTTACGTATTTCACGAAGACAAGAAGCTGTCGTATTCTCTTTCCCAGTTTCCACGCTCTACGCTAAGCTTCGACTCCCTTTTGGCTTGCATATTATGACTCCCGCTTTCATTCGAAAGTCCGAATAAAAAGCTGGAATTTAAGCTCGAAGAAATACTCGAAGCCCTTAATTTAAGGATAATCTAATTACGTTTCGTGCAGCAAATTTTTTTTTTAACGCTCAGAGGTGTCTGGCCTGGCCTTAATGCATCGGCATTTCGACAGTATAACACCCCAAACAGTGACTAAAGTTATCCTTGTCGGCCCCCTGATTTGGCAAAAGCAAGCGTGACGTTTCTGCAAATTAAAACAATCCTTGGTTTTGGACTAATAACCACTGTAACCACTATTGGGCTTGAGAGTACTGCATTGCAGAGACCACTCCCTCAATATAACTTCTAACCTTAATTTCTAATTCAGTTTTACATATTTTATTTTCATTCATACAGATTCCCGCCCCTACATATGCAACAGCCTCTACCCACTGATCATGAGATTTCTCATCAGTGGAGTGGGAACCCAAAGTTCTGGGATCCCTTTATTAAACACCCAAAAAATTCCACAAAGGTTGCTAAAACATAATTAAGGACAGGGCACCCTGGGCGTTAACGGTCCGTACATTTCGTTCAGTTCGCCAGGCTTGTATCTAATAACGACAGGGCACCCTGGGCGTTAACGGTCCGTACGTTTCGTTCAGTTCGCCAGGCTTGCATCTAATTAACGACAGGGAACCCTGAGCGTTAACGGTCCGTACGTTTCGTTCAGTTCGCCAGGCTTTCATCTAATCAAGGACAGGGCACCCTGGGCGTTAACGGTCCTTGTATAGAAGGTATAGAAATTGTACAAAAATCATGCACGGGCGCCCTCTGAAAGGGACTGAAAGGTCACGTGAGCAGAAAAACCATGTGCTCGAGTCGCGAAGAGATGGGATTGTAAAAAGTTTACGCTGTAGAGAAACCACAAGGAAATACAAAGAAATACACAAGGAATACAAAACAAAACGTGTGGACTTCCTGTGTTACATTCTGGGGGCCTGTCCGGGAGTGATTTTGCCGAAGAAACTGGATGGAGGTTCCTGTTTGAACGCTCGGTTGATCGTTGTGTGCGAGGACTTGCGTGTGTAATATTTTGGATTTCAATGGACAAGTTGTGGCGAAGGATGCAACTGGTTGCAGTTTGAAAGGACATTTGGTGTGGACAGCTTGTTGCAAGGTAGTGGAGCGTGGATTTGAAGCCAGGGAAGGTAGGAATATTGATTTATCGGTCTTTGTCTAAGCAGGTTGTTGATCGTGTTGTTTACAAGTAAAATCAAAATGGCGGACGATAAACTTATTCAACTGGATCGGAAATTGTTGTCGTTGGACTTGAATGCGTTACGAGAATTCGCTCTTCATGCTGAAATTGAGGAAAAGGCAGTAGAGGGCAAGGGGAAATTAGGTGTTATTCGGGCCATTAGACGTAGATTCAGTCGAGAGTTTATCTGACGACGAGCAAATTGAGTATGTCGAAGGGTTGATCGCTCACTTGGGACCGCCGCCACTCGAGGGACTGGAGGACCAATACGGCGAGGAAAAAGTAGAAACCAAAGGTGACATAAAATTGCTCAAGAAGAAACTGGTTGAATTAGAGTCGAAGCAGCAAGCAGTCGAATAAAAATTGGCTAAGATGCAAAAAGTAAAGCTTACTGACCCAGTGAAGGACGAAGACTCGATTAAGTTTCCTGTGAAAGGTGTAGAGCAAACCATATTCCGCAGAGATTTCAAAATACAAGGAGTAGTGGGAGACCCTGGTCAAAAAGATAAGCTGGGTTATCAAGCTCTAATATCCCAAGTAGAGTCAGGGCTTGCCAAGGGATACTCAGACAAAGAAGTAGTTAGTGCTGTAGTTCGTGCTGTACAACCAGGCCTGCAACTTAGATGCTATCTAGAGAACATGACAGAGTTTACCCTACCCAGACTGCGAAAAATTATTTGCTTTCATTTTCATGAGAAAAATGCCACTGAACTGTATCAACTTCTAACAAACATTGCTCAGCAGCCTAATGAGGATGCACAGTCATTTCTAATGAGGGCACTTACAATTAGACAAAAGGTCATCAGCGCATCAAAAGAGTCTGATAGTGGGGTGAAGTACGATGCTTCCTCAGTGCAAAGTTTGTTCCTGCATGCCTTGGAAACTGGTCTTGCTGATGAAACCATTCGTGCAAAAATAAGACCTCTCACTCAAAACCCAAAAGTTGCAGATGAAGACCTCATTGGAGCAATGAGCCTGGCCATATCTGCATAAGCCGAGCGAAGTAACAAGTTTAGTCTTAACATCAAGGGGAAGTCTGCAAAGGTGTCTGTCATTGAAGGTGCAACAGAGGTAACCACCAAGAAAGAGTCTCAGAAGGACTCTCAAGTCCTAGCTACATTGAAGGCTGTACAAGCAGAGCTGGCCACAATGAAATCGGAAGTCAAAACCCTTCGTGAAGAAGCAAACCACCAGAGAGCAGAGGCCATGGTACCTGGTTGTCCTGGGAGTAGAACGAGACGCAGACCACTTGGCTGCCAAGAGTGTAGAAGGAAGAAAGAAGGTGACTGGTGTCCACATTGTTACCTCTGCGGGGGCTCGAACCATGCCCGTTACTGCCAGACTAAATTCAGAAGATATCCGGGAAACGCAGCCAGGCTACCCCCACGGGACAGGGAGTAGCCGTGCCAGAGAAAGAGAAGTCCCATCAGTGTAGTTGTTGCCTAAAACTTGACTGCCAGGTACAGTTGTTACAGTGTTCATCATGTCAATCTGTGCGATATTGTTCGGTGCGTTGCCAGAAGACTCATTGGGCAAAACATAAAGTGTTATGCAAAGCAATCCAAGAACTCTCTGACAGAGAATCGTTTAAAGAAAAGGGGTTAGGAGATGCTCAAGACAGAGGTGTGCATGCTAGCCACATCACTCCCAGGCAACAAGAGCGCATAGCTAAACTGGTGGGGAGGAAGTGTCTGATAGATTGTTACCACAGATATCCCTTACTGCGGATGGGTAGAGATTGGAGTTAACAGGTGAAAATGATACAGAAGTAAAGGTCCCATTCTTGTTAACAAAGGAGAACACTGAGCAGCCAATCATTGGATTTGATGTCATAGAGTTAATGGTCAGGAACACAGAAGGCAAAGAAGATAATGCATTACTGGGAAGGATGTCAAGAAGCTTCAGGATGAGTGAATGTGGTGATGTACAAGCATTGATAAGTCTAATACGGACTACTAACTCTGATGAACTCTGTCAATTAAAATCTTCAAAGAAGCCACACATTGTTCCTGCAGGGGAGACTGTTCGCGTACCTTGAGCCGGATGAGCTGGCTACCTGGCCTTCAGGGTTGGCAGTACACGAATCTCTTACCACCGTGAAGGAGGGCGATGCAACCATCTTACCAATCGCAGTGACGAACAACACGAACCATGACATCATCGTACCTGGAAGAGTTGTCCTGGGGCGGCTTCATCTGGTTCGTTCGGTGACTCCTGTTGACGTCAGGTTTAAGGATCCTGAGACACCAACATGTGAGGAACCGCCTTGTAGACAACGAACACCTGCTGAACAAATTGAGAGAAACTTGTCCTGGCTACTTGAAGTTGACTTGAGTGGATTGACGACAGAACAAAAGGAGCAAGCAAAACAGTTGTTGTTCGAAGAAGCAGATGCGCTTGCTACAAGCGACGATGACGTCGGCTGCATTTCCGAGTTAGAAATGGATATCAGCTTGACTAGTGACCAACCAGTGCAGAAGAATTACATTTCCATACCCCGCCCGCTCTATCCTGAAGTTAAAGCTTACATCGAGGACTTGCTTAACCGTGGTTTCATTCGGAAGTCTAAGTCACCATTCTCAAGTAGTGTTGTCTGTGTTCGTAAGAAAGATGGTGGAATGAGGTTGTGCATAGATTACAGAGAATTAAATAAGTGCCAGACCGGCATCCCATTCCTCGGATTCAGGAAGCTTTAAACAGTCTAGGGGGCAAGCCATGGTTTAGTGTTTTGGATCAGGGAAAAGCGTACCATCAGGGATTCATTGGAGAGAAAAGTCAACCGTTAACTGCGTTTGTTACACCTTGGGGGTTATACGAATGGGTGCGCATACCATTCGGACTCATTAATGCTCCAGCAAATTTTTAGAGATTTATGGAGAACTGTCTTGGAGAGCTGCGTGACGAGATGTGCATTCCTTACTTGGACGATGTAATTGAATTCTCGGAAACATTCTCTGAACATATTGAACATCTGCGGAAAGTTCTTCGTCGGTTGAAGGTTTATGGTGTCAAGCTTAAGCCTAGAAAGTGTGCATTCTTCAAGCGGGAAGTGTCCTTCCCTGGAAGAGTGATCTCTCAACACGGGTACCGGATAGATCCGAAAGCTACAAATGCAGTGACTGCGATGAAGAATTTAAAGCCGCAAACAGCTGGGGTAGTCAGAAGACTCATGGGTCTACTTGGTGTGTACCGCCGTCATATCAAGCACTTCGCACAAACAGCGAAACCTGTTTACGATCTCCTCAACCATGACCCATCCGAGAAAAAAAGTTCTACCTCGACCAGACAGAAGCCAAAGCTGCGTAGTGGACAGTTACCATCCTCATCACCAGTGTGCCCTAGTAGACAAGATAACTTCACCTCCTCTGCTTGCATACCCAGATTACAATGCACCGTTTATCGTACACACAGATGCATCACAGGATGGCTTGGGGGCGGTCTTGTATCAGAAGCAGAATAGCACTACACGGGTAGTTGCATATGCATCCAGGACTCTGACTCCGCCTGAACAGAACTACCACATGCATTCCGGCAAGCTTGAATTTTTAGCGTTGAAGTGGGCAGTAACAGAACAGTTCAGGGACTATCTCTATTATGCTCCTGAATTTATAGTATACACCGACAACAATCCCTTGACTTACGTGTTAACAACTGCCAAGTTAAATGCCACAGGATTGAGGTGGGTTGGAGAGCTTGCTGACTTTAACTTTGAAATACGATATAGACCAGGCAGGTTGAATGTTGATGCGGATATCTTTCCCGATTACCCGGTGAGTTCAAGACCTACATGGACACTTGTACTGAGAGAGTAACTCCGCAAAGCGTGCATGCCTCGATATCTGCCATCCAGGCATTATCAAAGGAAGAATCAATTTGGCTGACAGCTTTGACTGATGAACAGGAGGAACTACACTATGTTGACGCCATGTCACAAGCATCCTGCAATCAAGTGAAAGTGGTGGACTTAGTAAGAGCACAGAGCGAAGACCCTCACATTGGACGTGTCCTCAAATTAATCAATGCAAACCACAAGCCAACAGTTGCAGAAAAGCTCAAGGAAGCACCTTTGGTTCGTAAGCTCCTGAATGAGTGGCACAAGCTTCATATAAACAGAAAGAGTGGATTATTTTATCGTAACCAGCAGGTTGTTTTGCCACAGAAATTTCGCCGTACTGTTTATCGTGAACTCCATGAAGAAATGGGCCACCTTGGTGTTGAAAGAGTGTTAGCTCTGGCTCAAGAGAGATTTTATTGGCCACACATGAGGAGAGACATTGAGAACTTTATCTATCACACATGCCGCTGCCTGAAACAGAGACGCCCAAACCTACAAACAAGAGAACCATTACAACCAATTCTCACGACAGCTCCTCTTCAAATGGTCTCTATTGATTTTGTGCACCTCGAGAAAAGTTCAGGGGGTTATGAGTACATTTTGGTGGTGGTCGACCATTTTACCAAGTACACTCAAGCCTACCCAGCAAGGAATAAAACAGCTGTTACTGCAGCAGACAAGATTTTCAATGATTTCATTCCACGCTTTGGATTTCCCGAAAAACTTCATCATGACATGGGAGGCGAGTTTGAAAATCGTTTTTTCAAGAGGCTTGAAGAACTTTCTGGAGTAATGCACTCTAGAACTACTCCATATCACACACAGGGAAATGGTATAGTTGAGAGAATGAACCGTACACTACTCAGTGTGCTGCGAACTCTACCAGAAACTCACAAATCCAGCTTGAAGGACCATGTGAACAAACTCATTCATGCATACAATTCCACTGTCCATGAGTCAACAGGTTATTCTCCTTTCTTTCTGTTATTTGGTCGCAGCCCACGGCTACCAATTGATGTCATCTTTGATCTCGAGACAAAAACCGGAGCCAGAACACATGCTGAATATGTTACTAAGTGGAAATCTGCCATGCAAGAAGCTTACTCACTGGCATCAAAATCTGCCATGAAGAATGCCCTGAGGGGAAAAAAGATCTACGACAGACGTGTGAGATCATCAGCATTGCAAGTTGGAGATCGTGTCCTGGTGTGCAACCTTTCTCCTCGGGGTGGACCCGGAAAATTTCGTGCATTTTGGGAAGACCAGATTCACCTTGTTGTTGCAAGAGAGGGAGAGGAGAGCCCGGTGTACGACATAAGACCAGAATCAAGTCCAGGGCCGATCCGTACTTTGCATCGAAACCTGTTACTCCCTTGTAACTCTCTACCAGGGAAGCCCTGGGAGGACATCCCTCCTGTAAAGAAGACAAGAACGGTAGCACCCAACCATTGTATTGACACCCAACCACTAGTACAAGAAGAGAACGGAAGTGACAGCGAAGATGACCTTCCAGGCATTTCATTCTGCAATCGCTCACCAGAACATGATAGAAATGGCCAAACACAGACACAGGTAGAGTCTACACAAGTACAACCAGAGCAAGACAGTACAGATGTTCATTCTGGTGATGCGTCAAATGAAACAGAGACAGAAGCCAACACTACTGTTGCTCCAGAGGAGGCACAGCTGATAGAGGATCATCAAGAAGTTGGGGAAGAGAGAGATGAGCAAGAGGACATGGGCAACGATGGCCGACCTCAACGCCTGAGGCAGGCACCTAAACGGCTTACTTATGACAGTCCTGGGGAACCAACTTACGTGCGTCAAGTTGAAGTCAACTCCTCTGATGGGATACCAACACCAACCAACCAACCAATACCAACACCACCAATGCCATACGTACTTGAACCTCCTGTAAACCAGTACTGGATGCCGCGGCCAATCTTATACTATATGGCTCCACCAGTATCACCGATGATGTTCTGGAACCCGAACATGACGATGCCCTATCCAGTAGTACCGCAGCTGCCACAATGGGGAGTGCCTTACCAGCCGGCGACACCGGTAGTTCCAGTGCAGATAAACTTTTCTTCTTTTGCCTATTACATTGTTGAAATGTTGTTGTTTTTTTTTTAATCGAGTTTCCTAGATGTATTTAAGCACTCGCTAGGCGAATAATGTAAGAACTGTCTAAAGGATAGTCGTTGTACTACAGAAGCATGAACATTAGTATGGACAGATGGACCGACAGATTTTAAGTGGTCTCTAGGAGCTGGGCCTGATCACCCCACTCCAGGATTTAAATAGCAAGGAATCCTAAACTAAATACAACTTAAGTAAAGAACTGTTCTGTATTGCAAGTGAAATGTCACAGACGACATTTCTTTTAAGTTGGGGAGAGTGTTAGGTATAGAAAATGGACAAAAATCATACACGCGCGCCCTCCGAAAGCGACTGGGCCGCAGGTGACGAAAAGTCACGTGAGCAGAAAACCCATGTGCTCGAGTCGCGAAGAGATAGGATTGTAAAAAGTTTACGCTGTGGAGAAACCACAAGGAAATACAAAGAAATACACAAGGAATACAAAACAAAACGTGTGGATTTCCTGTGTTACATCCGCACGTTTCGCTCAGTTCGCCAGGCTTGCATCTAATTAAGGACAGGGCACCCAGGGCGTTAGCGGTCCGTACGTTTCGTTCAGTTCGCCAGGCTTCCATCTAATTAAGGACAGGGCACCCTGGGCGTTAACGTTCCGTTCGTTTCGTTTAGTTCGCCATACATGTAATATGTCCACAACTGTACAAGATGTCTTGAAGTATGGTTAATGAGTTTTATAACTGTTAACCGTCAGTAAGCTAAACTAGCACGTCCAATATGGCGGACAGCAACACTGCAACAACAACTGAACGCCTCGTGGCATAACAAACTAAGTCACGTGATGTGACAACTGAACGCCTCATGGCATAACAAATTAAGTCACGTAATATGACATCTCCCTCTCTAACACTGTTCTTAACAAATGTTCACATGCTAGGCTTAAGGTTCGGTTTTACAACCCTTCCTGATCGGGTTACATATCCATGTTCATGTCCTGCTGTAGTCATGGTGGTGGGTTCTGGGGGTCTCGTGACAGGCGCTGGCGAGCACCTTGTGACGGCTACATCATCGGTCGGTTCCACAGGTTGCCCTCTCTCTTGGTCACAAGGCATAGGGTGGTTCACTGGAAGCCCTTGTGTGCTCGCGTGGTCGCGGAATGCAGTATCAGGTTTGAGTTGGGTTCTGGTGCGGCGGTACAGGGCCCCAGTTGTGCTTGATTCAACTGTGTAGGATCTAGGTGCACAAGTCTGGCCCTTGACTGTCCCTGGCTGCCATGTCTTAGTGCGCCGGTCATACAGGCGGATGTGTTGACCGTCGTGCAACGGTGGTAGTGGTGGTCCTGCGGACCGGTTGTAGTACTGTGCCTGTTGTTTTTGTCGCTGATAAAGGCTTTCTTTGACGTGATCTCTGTCAATACCGGTGAGAAGGGCTCTTTTTGCAGTTGGTAGGGTGGTTCGGAATTTTCTGTTGTTGAGTAGCTCTGCGGGTGACTTTAATTGGTGGTCGACTGGTGTTGTTCTGTAGGACAGTATTCCAAGGTACGGGTCCTCTCCTTCCTCTTCACACTTACGTAGTGTATTCTTGACTGTCTGCACCATGCGCTCTGCAAATCCGTTCGACTGCGGGTATAGTGGGGAGCTTGTGATATGTTCTATACCATATGACTCCGTAAACTGGCGAAACTCTCGGGAGTCGTACTGTGGCCCATTGTCCGTTATGAGCTGGGAGGGGATCCCATGTTCCGAAAAGATGCTTTTCATGTGATTTACTATGGCAAGGGAACTGGTGCCAGTTAGTTTCCTAATGATAGGGAACTTGCTATAATGGTCAGATAGTAACAGATACTGTTGACCTCTGTGTTCAAACAAGTCAGAGCTGAGTCTTTCCCACGGTCTACATGGCGGCTCTGGTTGTAGTAATGGTTCCTTTTGCGTTCTCTTCTGGTGTTTCTGGCAAGCCTCACACTGGCTGACAAGTTGGGTAATGTCACTTGTGATTCCTGGCCAATACACAGTAGAACGGGCTCGGAGAAGGCATTTTTCCACCCCGAGGTGGCCCTGGTGGATGGTTTTCAGGATGTCTGGTCTTAGCGTGGGTGGTACTACGATGCGGTCACATTTGAGTACAATCCCGTCTTCGATTGTGAGATCTTCTCTGAAGTTCCAGAAGTCACTTAATGGCAGGGGACATTCACTTCTACTGTTTGGCCAGCCCTCGTAGATGGTATCTCTCAGTAGTGCCAGGGTGTTATCCTTTTCTGTTTCCTCTCTGATTTGCTGTAGCTTGATAGGTGATGCTGGGAGTGTCCTTGTAATGTGGTGAACATGGATTTGGCGTGACTGATCAGCTTTTGTGCAGGGCTGTGGGGTGACCCTGGATAGAGCATCTGCGATGGGTACTTCTGATCCCTTGACATACTTCACAGTGACGTCATACTTCAGGGCTCTAATGAGGAGCCTCTGCAATCTGGGTGGGCAGTTAACAAGCTTCTTCTTAAAAATAGACTCAAGGGGTTTGTGGTCTGTGTGTAGGGTGCAATGTTTTCCATAGATGAAGTAGTTGAATTTCTCCAGCCCCCACACCACTCCCAGTGTCTCTCTTTCTATATTGCTGTAATTCTGTTCGGTCTCAGTAAGTGCCCTTGAAGCGTAGCAAATTGGCTGTCCGTGTTGTAGGAGGACGGCTCCCAGCCCCTTTTGGGATGCGTCGGTCTGGATGGTTGTATCCGCCTTTGGGTTGAAGTATCTCAGCACACCCATAGACGATATTTCCTGTTTGACTGCTTGGAATGCATAGTCATGCTCTGGGCCCCACACGAATGCAATTTCTTTCTTTGTCAACTCACGAAGGGGTGCAGTGATTGTTGACAGCTGGCTTGAGTACCTCGCCAGGTAATTCACTAAGCCGAGGAAGCTTTGTAAATCTTTGGCGTTGTCAGGGGGTTTCATGGCAAGTATGGCTGACACTTTCTTGTTGTCTGGCTTGACACCTTCCGATGTCCAGGTGTGGCCAAAGAAACTCGCTTCATCACACTTTAACTGTAGCTTGTTAGCGTTAAACTTAATTCCTTTCTCTCTGGCCCTCTCCATCAGCCTCAGTAGATTTTCATCGTGTTCTTTCTCTGTGGATCCATAGACGAAGTTGTCGTCTGCAATTCCTGTGACGCCCGGCAGGCCTTCCAGGGCGGTGTCTAGCTCCTTCTGAAAGACATCTTGTGACACGATCAGACCGAAGGGGAGTCTCATAAAGCGATATCTGCCGAAGGGGCTGTTGAATGTCGTCAGTAGCGAGCTTTGTTCGTCCAGTGGGACATGCCAATACCCTTTCTTCGCGTCGATGATACTGAAGAACTTTGCATCATGTAACTGGGCTACTACTTCGTCCACGGTTTTCGTGTAGTAGTGTTCTCGTTTGACCCATTTGTTGAGGTCACGTGGGTCTAGGCAAACTCTCAGCTTAGTAACTATTCCATCATCATTTGTCGTCTTGCTCAACACGATACTGTTGACCCATTCTGTGGGTTCCTTCACGGGGACTATGACACCAAGCTCCACCATTTGGTCAAGTTCATCCTTAAACATCTTATGTAGGTGAACTGGTACTGCTCGAGGTGCATGAACAACTGGTTCTGCTTTAGGGTCTAACACTATGTGGTATGGTTTCATGTTAAAAGTTCCGAGCCCTTCAAAGCAGTCTGGGAAATCACTGGTGAGGTTCTGTTTAGTGAGGGGGGTGTATACCTGTTCCTCGTCACTCGACACAAGGCTACAGTTTACTTTGATTAGGCCAAGTTCTTCGCACGTCTTACACCCAAGTATTGCTGGGCCTGGAGCATTTGTCACAGTGAAGGTTGCCTTCCTGATGTTGCCATTGTGGTGCACATAGAGTTGGCAACTGCCCAGAGTTTTAATCTGGTGGCCCCCATAGGCTGTAAGAAGTTGGGCTGGGCCAAGGCTTCGGGCTGCTGGGTTGGGGAAGATCTGATTGTAGTCTACTTCTGATATTACATTGACCTCTGCGCCGGTGTCGACCTTGCAGACTATGGTTGTAGTAGGTTTGTGAAATGGTTCTGCTGTGAGCTGGATCTTTGTCATGACCTTAGATCGGCCATTCTGTTCTGCAGTGGTTGTGCTTTTGGGCTGTTCTGTGCTAAGCGCTCCTAAGAAGAAACCATGTGTTGCATCATCAATGGGGAAGTTTACTGGGTCTTCGCTGCCTTGTTCACCTTGGTTGTGATGGCCCCCTTGTACTTCATGGACATTGGCTTTCCTAGTTTTGCACATTTTACCAAAGTGGCCCCGGTTGTGGCAATTAAAACACTCTACACCGCTGGCTGGGCATCGCTGGCCTCGTGGATGCTGGTTGTTACCGCATCGTTGACATCGGGTTGAGTCCCTAGGCGGTCTTTTCGGAGGCATATCACTTTTAATGGGATTCTTTTGTCTTGCACCGAGACTATCAACTTGGGTTGGGGGTACAGGGGCATCCATGGCCCTAAGCTGTGCTTGGGTAGCTTCTTCAGTGCGCGCTATGTCCCGTGCTTTCTCGTATGTGAGGTCGTTGCCCTTCGTGATGCATTTCTTACGTACGGCTTCGTGGTCTGTGCCGAATACGAGGGTGTCTCGCATTATTTCGTCCTGCATCTCGTCTGGGTACCCGCAGTTTTGGATGAGAAGTCTTGCCTCTGTGAGGAAAGCGTCCAATGGTCGGCCATTTTGTTTGAGATTACGAAGATAGTATCGGTTAAGTATCTTGTTTGCTTGGGGCTTGACGTGTTCTTCGAAGCGTTTCCAGTACTCGCTGATGTCTTTCTTTTGGTCTGTCGTTAGGTTCCAAGTGTTGAATAGGTCAAGGCCGTAATCTCCAGCCCATAGCAGAAGATAGCTACATTTTTGCTCGGGTGCTCGTGGCTTCAATGGACCTTCAAATAACAGCTCGCATTTCTGTCGAAATCGCTTAAATCTGGTCATCAGGTCTGGCCCGGTCGTCCAATCCATTTTCGGAGGTTCAAATCCGACTAGGTCGCTCATCTTGGTGGGTTTGGCGGGAAAAAAAAAACTTTCAAGGATAGGCGTGGGACTGTGCCTGCTGGCTTTCGATCGAGTGGATAAGATTCAATTTGAAGTAGACAGCTTCGAGATTGACTCTCTTTCGAGGCAACTATGCGTAGATCCGGCTTCTGACAACCATGTAATATGTCCACAACTGTACAAGATGTCTTGAAGTATGGTTAATGAGTTTTATAACTGTTAACCGTCAGTAAGCTAAACTAGCACGTCCAATATGGCGGACAGCAACACTGCAACAACAACTGAACGCCTCGTGGCATAACAAACTAAGTCACGTGATGTGACAACTGAACGCCTCATGGCATAACAAATTAAGTCACGTAATATGACAATACAGAACAGAGGAATAATTGTTTTAGTAAAATCCAACTAGAAAGCATAGAAAGTATATATTTATCTAATAATGTGCTCAAATACTCGTCCGAAACTTCAGCAAAACGCAATTCAGCCGCCATTGTTTTCGTTTTCAAAGCCGGCGCTTTAGCTACTAGTGGGCTATAACATATAGCCTGGTAGTAGCTCAACCAATCAGAACGCAGCATGGATAATAGCCCACTAATTGGATTTTACTAAACATGTTTAGTATATTCTCAGCTCCGACTATTGCATTTCTAGGTTTTTGATTGGCTAAGAAACTCCGACCATGAGCCAATAGTCGGAGTTTTACGTCATATGGAAAATAGTGCGCCAAGTTTTTAACTTCGGCCCTCTATAATTGTCGACACTGGCAGGTTTCAGGAGCTCTCTCCCACAAAAATTCAAGAGATATGGTTTGAGAATTTACAGACTGTAAAATCGTGTCATTTCTCAATTAGCTGAGAAATAATACGATTTTCAAAAGTGTCCAAAATGGTCAATTTTGGACTTTTTTCTAATAGGGGACCATAGGAAAATTTTCAAATTTTTTCGACCTCTCCGAATTCGATCTAATAAACCTATTCGGCTAACGTGTTTACCTCCTTGTTGCTACCCAATTCAGATCATGTGATGATTCATTTGGGAGGTTACAATTGTTTTGTTCGTACATACTTACATGCAATCAGTTGTGTATGACAAATTGCACAATTGTAACCTCCCAAATGAATCATCATATGACCTGAATTGGGTGGAAACAAGGATGTAAACACGTTAGCCGAATTGGTCTATTGGTATAGATGGACTCAGCAGCCATCCTAGTTTTCATCTGGGCAAAAAACCTCAATTGGCTGAGGAATAACACGATTTTAAATTATGCCCAAAATGGCCAATTTTTCACTTTTTCAGGGCAAAATTTGAAACTTTTTTCGACCTCTCCGATTTCAGCCTAATTTGTATGGATTTACTCAGCAGCTATCATACTTTTCATTTCAGCACAAAACCGCTTGTAAAAAGCTCAATTGGATGAGAAATGACACGATTTTCAAATATGGCTAAAATGACTGATTTCATAGGGGGGACCATAGGAAACTTTTCAAAATCGGCCGATATTTTAGCTCGAATTTGGAAGGCTGTAAAATAGAAACTACTCGTCCGATCTTAGCCTACTTCGTATAAATGGACTCGGCAACTATCCTAGTTTTCAACTGTGCAAAAAAACGCTTGAAAAAAGCTCAATTAGCTGAGAAATGATACGATTTTGAAAAGTGCTCAAAATGGTCAATTTTGGACTTTTTTCCTAGGGGGGACCATAGGAATCGTGTTATTCCTCGGCCAATTGAGGATTTTACAAGCTGTTTTTTGCTGAAATGAAAAGTAGGATAGCTGCTGAGTAAATCCGTACAAATTAGGCTGAAATCGGAGAGGTCGAAAAAATTTCCAAATTTTGACTACCAGAATATGCCTCAATGGGAACAACTGGGGCCAACAGCGATATCCGTAGAGTTGGTACTGTTTATATTCAGTTGTTTCATGCAGCCCATCTCCTACAGAGCGGAATTCACCTTTTTGTGACATTAGGACATAATATTTTAAAAGAACGCGCAAGTTATGTAACGAATTAAAGAAGGGGCATGGACGCGCAGATTGGTGAATTACATCGAGACAGCTTGTAAAACGCCGACCTGGCTGTTTTCAAGTTTCTCCCTGCCACAAAACTGCCGTTCAAACTCGGGACACATTGCGTTATACCTTGTGCTCCCATCGTGCTTTGAGAGCACAAGATATGACGTAATGTGACATGTACGATTTGTGATGTCCGGAAGTCATCTTTGTTTGTCATGTTAAGTGCCTGTGGCTGTGCGTATGCGTTAGGTACTGGCCAGACCGTGGGTTGGTGTGGGTTATTGGGGATTCCGCAAGTCAAAACCGATGCATCCAGACAGACTACTTGACGAATCATCTTACAACCCGACATCACACAAAGCAACGGCTATTAAGGGTGCGTTCCTTTGGGATGATCAAGATCACGATCAGTGATCCAAGATCTCTCGGATCGTGGTGCATAAAAGGCGCCGGCGAATCCACTCTGAGAAAGGATTCGCCGGTTTCTTTGAACTAGTATCACTGATCCTGATCCGGATCACCCCAAAGGAACGCACCCTAAGACAATGACGAGACGAGCGCAACCAGTTTCCAACTCACAAGACAGTTTGTCTCACGAAAACGATTCCCTTGACTGTGTTTTTTCTAAAAACAACTACAACAACGACTTTATTAGACGAAACATTCACCGACCCACTGAACTGACTACTGAAACGTACGTTAACCCGACTCCTACGACTACAATGACTATACCGTACATTAAGGGTATGTCTGAACTGAACCATCTCGCGGATTTTGCAACTTTACAATAACCGCGTAGTCCACGAACCGATTACTACGCTACGACATTTACTAACCAACGTTAAAGACAAGGACGACCCTAACAACCGAAAAGGCGCACTTTACAAGATCAAGTGCTCCGACTGCGAAGCCTCTTACATCGGAGAGACTGGTAGGAACCTTAACACAAGATTGACTGAACACAAACGAGCGGCGTCAACAATCACATTACTGAGCACTGTCGAGTTACGAAGCACAATATCGACTGAGACTCTGCTTACTGTTTGACCTACAGCACTAACTATTTTCAACGACTGACTTTGGAAAGCTGGTTTACTAACTTAGAACAGAATCCTCTCAACAGAAGTTAACAACTACCGGCGCCGCACAAACGACTAATTCACGACATGGACAAAACAAACAGACGGAATAGAACGACCTAACTTTACCGACGGATCGAAACCGGCCAATCACGACCGACGACATCTATTTCTCGAGTCTTACAGCCAATAGCATCACGGCTAAACTGACAAATCAGTTTTCACGAACCAGACTTAGCATGCGACTGACAAACAATTCTTCACATGATTCTGATGATGACTTCCGCTCAGGCTGTCGAAACGTCAGTCACTGTCACCGACAACAGTACTACAGGACTACCCTCACCCGGACGATCAAACTACGTGATCGACTGTTATCCCCGGGTTCAAACCGTTTACTGTAATAGTAATAATTATAATTAAGCCTCTGACAGGTGATATGTCAAAGGGGCGGATCCAGGATTCTTTTTAGGAGGGGGTGCACAACTAAGGATGACGTAATTGATGGGTGACGTAAGCAGAATACTAGTTATTTTAGAAAGTCGCAGGTCATCTCAGGGAGAAGGGGGGTCTTTCGCAACCCCAGCATCCTCCCCCTAGATCCGCCCCTTGTGACTGATTTCGGTCGGCTGCTTGTCGTACCAACTGACCCCATTCCCAGCTTCTATCCTCTTTCTTTATACTTGTAGTGTGAAAGTTTCTCTTCCTGTTCTCCTACATAGCCACATAAATGAATCACAACAAAGAGACGACACTTAGGTTTATCTATATTTACTTGCCAGCATGATGTGATATTAGAGAAAAAAATAACATTGTCTTACCTTTTGGCTAAACTAGAATATTTTCTGCGACTTCTTAATGAAGATTATTGGCTTTGAGAAATAGTCAGTAATGCATCATTTCTCGTAAGCTTGCAATTTATCCGTCGTCTGGACGAAAACTCAGTTCAAGAGAAGCTTAGAATGTAGGTTCAGTTATATTTAAAATATAATTTGGTTTAATCAACTGGGTTGATAATGTGAATTGGCCACCGCAAAGAGATTCAAGAGCTGGCGTTTCGAGCGTTAGACCTTCGTCGGAGCGAATCCAACTGAACTTTACTTTTTAAAGTCCCATATCTGGGCACATTTTTGTTGAAAGGAATAACTGTGCGATTGTATTTGGCGGGAAGCTGATCAAATTTACATTGCAAATGATTTCAAAAGTGCGAGCACATTCTGATAATTATTCATCACAAGTTTAGTTCGCCATCGCCTTCGTTGGTTCTTGTTCAGTTTATGTCGCTACAAATTAAGAGACTCCTTGCTACAATTAGCTTGTAGAACAGAAGATTGTAATGCTGAGACAAGAAGGAAAACCAGGAACTGAAGACTGGACCCAAACAGCGTTATTTCCAACTTAAACTGATGGTTTTGCACTAATGCAAAATGCACGCGGTAGGTCCATTCAAGAGTTTTGGTGGAACTTATTTCGACTGACGGGTTGATAGAATTATAGAAGCCAATGTTAAAGCGGCTAGTATTTATTTTTAATATAATATTTTGCATCTCTTTTAGTTAAAATATTCGTTGCTTTGTGAAAGAGCTGTATACGCTCATTAACAGAAACGTTTGAACGGAAAAACAACGTTTTGCATTGGATTAAACTTTGAAGACTTGCTCTAGATTTACAGCGAAAGGTATGGTCTACAAACCTGTAGATATAGAGTAGTGGACATTTCCTATCGCGGTCAGTGCATGGCTTCGGATACATTGTTTGGTATGACTGTGGTGTTCGTGCTTTGTGATTAAATGTAAAGTTCGTATTTCCTTTTTTTTGCATTCTTCAAGCCTTTTGATCGAAGGGACTTGGTAAGCAGAGGGACAAAGAGAATGGAGCTCTTCCTTGGTACCAACTTATAGGCCTTTCACGGAAAAGGTAAACGTTATTGAATATTTTTGTTGTTGAAGTTTATATATTTATGTTTGTTTGTTTGTTGTGGTTATGGTTTTCTTGTCTGATACGGCGATGTCTCTCGTGACGTCACCCATTGTTATTAATATACAAACCAGATCCTAATTGGCTCTTTAAAAAATGACTTCTTTTGTTCCGTTGTTGGAAAATTTGAATATCCGTAGAAATGTGGCATCAATGATTGTAAACAAGAAAGATCGCTATAAAAACTATAATGCTAAATTATATTCACTTGCCTCAATAAAACATGTTTTATTTTTTCCTTAGGATATTGAAGGGAAGCAAAGTCTGCACAGACTGCAGTACAGGGATAACTATAACTTCTTCATGGTAAGAAGTGTTTAATTTTTTTGTAGCTTTAGACGTGTCTAGTTCTATAAGAATGGATGTGTAAACAAGAGGAGGCCAAACTATCAAATTTTGGAAATGAAGAGAAAATGTGTCCCTTGCAAGAAGTTCCCCTCCATACTGATTACCCCAAGTTAGTGCACTTTTCCCAAAATAACATCGATCTGTTAGCGCAAGGGCGATGGAGGTACTGATTGTGGGAGTTTGTGGGTGGCAGAGCTGTTAGTCTTGTTGAGGTCATACCAAGGGCAATTTCCCTTCTGATAAAGAGGCTCTTACATGCATGTGGGCCTGGCTATTTTGCAAACAACATGTCATCAAGCTAGACCAGGATCCACAAAAAAGAGCTTGTGAATTAACCATTGCTCTTAAGAATACCCAAGTTTCGGCACTAAAATCAAAAGTCACTCAGAGACAATTGTTCTGACCTCTTTTATTCTTTCTGTAGTTACATGATACAAGCCAGTGTCAGGACCAATCAATTTTCGTCAAAACATCTTCATAATGGTAAGTCTCCAAGACAAGTTTTTAATTTATTAAACCTTATCTCCTCGATTAAGCGCCCTGGACGCCAAGTATTAGACCCCCATCCCCATATCAATGTCATTGACCGTCACGAACCAGTTTTATTACATGCACTGATGTTTCGGGCAAGAAACCTAAAGAAATCTCGTCACATCGTACATTCATTTTTACTGATCTTCGTCATATTTTAAAATTCATTAGTCTTTGGGGGCGCGTGGGCACTTATTAATTAAGGGTATATTTCATTTTAATTATATGTTGTCATTGAAAATTAAAAATCCGTCCGCCTACTGTAGCTGCGAATTGATCTTGTAAAAAATAACTTTGATTAAGATCAGTTTTTTTCGAAGGTCTCAATTTGTAGATTCAGTTTTGTGTTCTAAATATCTGAAGTAAACGCATCAAAACAAGACTTCTGTTTGCTGTCGTGTTTTTCCTATTTTTATTTATTTTTTTATGCTTATATATTGCTTTATCTGAATTTATGCATAAGATGAAGGTAGTGGAAACAATTAAATTGTCGAGTGAAAACAGAACTCGATTTCTGTGATAACCTAAACCTCAAACTATGGTTCTGTCAAATCGAAAGCAAGAATGTCAATTTTCTTTTTTGTACTGAAACGGTTAGTGCAAAACGAAACACTTATCACCCAAAAAGGGATAAAAAATTCAAATTTTGTTTTCTTTCACTGAACTTACTCTACAAGGTGACATACGTTTTACTGATTATGACGTTATCTGAAGTCATTAAGGCCGCAATCTTGGATCCGCTATCTTGAATTTTACTATTTCCTTAAATCAAGTAAGAAAATAAAGGAAATCAATACGAGATCAGGCCAAAATGTCAATGGAATGTAAAATATATGAATTATGCTATTTTGCTGAAAAAGACTGGAAAAATAAAGACTTATGTAAACAATGTCGATATTTTGTCACCCCCTACATGTTATTATGCGGTTGCCATGGCAATACCGAAATCATAGACACAGTGTGACATCATTCAATTCTCACCCTGCCGCTGTACGTTCAAGGATCCATAGATTTTAAGTCGCAGCAAAATTGGACGTTTTTTTTTCAGTCGAAGAAAACAAAAATAATTTTCTTGATTTCGCTGTCAAATGGAAAATGACATTTTATAGGAGTCTGGTTTCATTAATGGAATAATCGTAATGTAAACCAAGTGGATTCCATTTAGGATAAAAAGCGTTTTATTGAAGAATAGAGTTAAAAATTCACCGATGTTCTTTGCTGTAATGATTCTAGAGCAAACAAAATAAGAAAAAAGATTTCTATAAAGAAAGAAACTTTATAATTCAAAATGCTACTTGCTACATTTGATTTCTCGACTTTAGAGCTTAAATTGAAGTTTGTTAATCGACATTGAAACTTGTTGACTAAAAAGGAAATGTTCTCAGTTAAAACTGGAATTTGTAACCCAAACTAGCTGTTATTTTATAACTGAAAAAGATATCTTCTTAAGTGAATATTCGCTCCTTTTCAACTCGTAAAGACATATTTTTCATCTCCAAATTGTCTTGTCGATTTTAAAAGGACAGCAAAATATGATGCTTCTTTTACTCAAACGGGGTCTATTTTCCTAAAAAAAATCGTTCAGCTTTAAGGTATTTTCAGACTCTGAGTGGCCATTTGCGTCTTTCTCGGGTGAAAAACTAACGTTTTCATATCAAAAACTCGCTTCCTCTCGAAAGAGAAACTTTTCAGAAAAATATGATACTTTTTAAGTAAGACAGACGGATTCTTTTCACTTTAAATTGATTTTCAAGTGTAAAAGTAAACGTTTCAGCAGGAAGGAACATTTCAAGTGTCCATTTTCAATGAAACAATGAACTTCTTCACCAAAGAAAAATGAGTCTGTCTTAACTTGTTGTAGTTTTTAAAGTTTCATTTCTGTTTAACGGACTATACTACAAACTAATGAAATGAAATTGTTGACAACAGGTGTTTTGAGGATTAAACCTATTTTCATGGTTCTCTTGGAGACAAAATTTACTTACTATTCCAGGCATAAGAAGTATCCAATGATTCTGAAAGTTTTCCCACAGGACTTGTTTTTGTCAAGGTCATATGTTTACAAATTCATTTCCAAATAGAATAAAAAAGGTTGGATATAAAGTTTGTTTGAGAACGGTAGTTAAAACTGTCAATCAATTCTTAGTGATGCATGGAAGGAACGGTTAAATTAATTACGAAATTTTCCTGGGCTAAGTGATTTTCAAGTTTTCAATTGTGCGTGAGACATTCTCAGCCATTATTCCTTCAAAATAATTTCTTCCGCATGCGTTTAATTATACACTGCTGTAGAGAATTTTTTAATTGTCCTGTGCAAGTTCTCATCGAGAATTTTTTTCACCAAGATTTCTAATTAAAATGTTGAAAGCACTCTTCTACCGGTAGCGAGGAACTTTTTCTTTTCTAAGATCTGCAATGGATGTCTTAAAAAAGATACGATTCTGCTTCATTACGTTCAAAACGGTTTTTCTAGCAAGTTTAAATTTCTGTACAGAGAGTTCAGCAACAAACGTTCCAGTCATCTGACACGAGACCTGGTGAATAAACATCTTAATAGCATTCCGGAACTAATACGATTTTGTTGTATTTTAACACCTTAAAACTTCGCCATAAATTTTCTCGAAATCGCTCTCATAAAAATTCTTCAAATTTGGCAGACCTCGAGAAAAGTATGTCAGGTCAAAGATCCAGGAAGGGTTTTCCAAAATTATCTCTTGGTGACAAGTTATTCGGTCTTGAGTAAAGTGGGGCATGACGTCACTACGTTGCTATGTTAACTCCGATTACGCTAAAATGTATTTCATCTGAAACTTTGATCATTCTCTTGTGCACTCGGAGCAATCGATTTTCTGTCAGATACTATTTGGTGGCACACTAGCTGCTCAACGTTGATAGGTATCGTCACTCAAAAATCCGATCGAGCCACCTTAAGACATAATGGAGATATGGCATGTTGAAATTGTCTACAAGGCCATGTTAAAATAATTTGTGAAGAGAGCACGCCAACAGCATTTCGTAAGTGCCAAAAAATGTGTGGTTGTTTAAAAAAATTGTAATAAAAATGTACCCAAACCTTGAAGATCCCAAAACAATCTTCCTTGTGCTTTGAAATGGAGACGTTTTGGAAATTGTTCGCTTGAAGAGTTTTTCTCTGCATTTGTTTGAGCCTTTTTTTTTGGGGGGGGGGGGTGGAGGGGGACAGGGGTTTAGATTGTTTGCTTTTTGCTCTGTTCGCTAAATTTGGTTTGGTTGCAAAATCATACTTCGATGTTGAAAATTTTGAGGGTTGCCAGATAACTGTAATAAACTCTGTTTAAGAAAATGGAGACATTTTGTTATACAGGGATCCGAAATCAAAAAACACGAGTAAAGGTGAAATTTTTAATAGTATTGTAAAACACTGCAAAAACTATGGAAAACATAGCAAAATCCATTGAGAACGTTTGGCATAACTTTTGAAAACATAACGGTAGAACTTTGGAGGCATCTTCAGATCTCAACTGCGTTGTTTGGAGTTTTAAGCCCAACTTTTTTTTTCTATTGCCACCGTGTCCTCGCGATGTGACCGTGCTTTTTGTCGTTTACGGTTTCTCCTTTGCCATCGATATCTTTAAGTTTTTCTTAGCAACTTCCAACGAGGGGCTTGAGTTCTGCCTATCGATTTTTTTTTCTTTTTAGTGAAATTTTAGTAGTCAGATGTATTTCCTGTTTTTCTTTTGCTAGAAAAAAAAATTACGTCTCTTGGAAACTAAAACTTTGAGGAGTTTGCTTCTTTGAAATTCAAAAAAAAAAAGAAAAAAATTGTGGTCGGTAGGGCTTTGAGCCCCTTGTGGTGGAAGTTGTTAAACAACTTAAAGAACTCGACGGCGAGAGAGAGAGGCCGTCGACGCCAGAGGGCGCGCGTCAAACCGCGAGGCCACGGTGGCGTTGAGAAAAATATGGCCAATTTTTAATAGATATAGGTTCGGAGGTATTGTTTAACGAAATTATGCATAAAATACTCTTGCTGTAAAAAATTGATGACGCATTAATACACAGGGGACGAAAAGGCGTGCAAACATAATTACCATAACGTTTATTTCATGTTTTTTCCAAATATTATTTTTTTTATTTTGTTCAAGCTAAAAGAAAGTAGTCGCGTGTAGTAGTAATGGTCAAAATTTTGAATTGCCGATAGCTAATTTCTTGCAGTTTCTCAAACTAAATAGAACTGATATTTTGTTATTGCATTTCTCGTTGTAAACATTCTTCTGACTCTAACACTCATGTTTGCTTTTTTTCTTTCAGTGTTTCAGTGTGGACTTCTTGCTAAGTGGGCGATGAAGATCAAAGTCAAGTACAGAGAAGACAATAAACTGTTAAGAACTGAGGACAATAATTTTAGAGGTAATAAGTTTGATTTAGCCGCCGGGAATAATCTTTCTGAATATTCAATCAGACTCGGTTACAAGTCGGAATGAAGATATTAATTTCAAAATAACACTAAAACAACATTGAATAATCAGTTTTCAGAAAATCAGTGAACAAATTTTAATAACCGGAGTCCAGCTGAGAACCCTTTTTGACAAGAGTTTGATTCATGCGGCTTGATTGTGTAATCTATCACTCTATTCTGAGACAGTAATAATTCGCTCTGAAGTTTTGGTAATGACGTTGAAAAAGTTCCGTTAATTGCACGAGTTTGAGCAATAAAACTTTTAAAATATTTTACGACAGCCATCAACAAAATGCTACGAAATTCGCATCGACATATTAAAGTCAAGCGTTTCTAGCAATTTGTCAATGGCTGTTACGAAAAATTGAAAACTTTTATTGATCAAACTCACACAATTTACGGTACTTTCTCGACGGCAAGAAAGCATGTTTTCACTGCTAAGTTTACGATTTCAGATGAGATATTGAGTACTGCCGCTTTAGTCTTGTAAATATGATTTTTCTGTTTCACGCTTTTAAAACACCGAATTTAGTTCTGTTATTTTCAATCTCACTTAGCAAATTAGTTTTAAAACCAATATTAATTATATTTTTCAATGTCTAAACCAGAAATTACTAAGTGTGGAAATCACGACTCGATATACAATAAAAGTAAAACATGTATTGTATATTGAGTCGTAATTTCTGGTTTAGACATTGAAAAATGTAATTAATATTGTTTAATGAGAACAACTTTACTTGTAATAATTAAAATTAGTTTGCTGCTTTAATAAATAAATACTCTTGCAATCGCTTTTGTTTCTTACTTTTATTTGTCTTTTACCAAGTGTACATAAATAAAAAAATGAGCTTTTATAAGGGGCCTGGAAACTAGTGAAAATGTAGGCTATCTCTAGTACTTCATTTAGTCTATGTAGGGTTACCAAAAAGAAAAAAAGTTCTGCGATTTTTGAACAGAGTCCAGCCAGAAATCAAACATATACTTTGACTTTTGATGGGACAAATCCATTTGCACAGTGCAAGATTTTTCCCGCCAAAAGACTTAGTATATTTTTGACTCAAAACCAGACACCATTCAAAGGAGCAGACCTTTTTTCCAAGAACAATTTTCCCGCCAAAAGACTTTTTCGGCCCCTTTAAAAAGCGCAATATTTTTTAATGGACAAAATATTCTAATATCTTTTCGTGGCTAACGTGTTGACGTACAGCATTTACTGCGAATAATTTCCTGAAAAATGTGTTTATTGAAATCTGCTTTGCTCTTTCACTGCTTCATTGAACTTTTCAGTGTCATCTTTGAACCTAGAAGGAAAAATAACAAATTTAATTATATAGCTAAATCCTAATCCATTATTGTCAGCAGATGCATTTTTTTATGAATTTTTACCAACTGTCCAATTTAAGAAAAATCTGGATACATTCCATCAACCAATGAATTGTCAAGAAAAACTAGTTTGGAGAGTGAAACATTTGTCATGTTCATATATTTTTGGATGCTATATAATTACGTATTGCTGGCGGCCACCAAGTACAGAATAATAATAAATAATTAAGAAATGATCTGAGGTATATTCCACGGAAAGACTAAGAATTAAAGTGGTACTACGATGAAAAAATGTTGTAAATTGCTAAACAGTCAACAGCATAGGTACATGGAGATAGTGATTTATCCAGTGCTTGGGTTAAACATTATCCATCGACCTAACAAACATTCTGTTTCGCTAAAATAGGTTTAATATATTTTGCTAGCAGGAAAACGGTACTTACAGTGTACATATTGGTTTGGAGCAGAGAATGAATTTTCCAGTGATCCATTTTTCCTTGCAGAAGCTGTCGAAAAAGGAAAAATGAATAAATTCTCTGTCTGTGTTTGACCTAACAGACGCCGCTCTATTCGAATATAACTTGCTAACCATAAAGGCACTGTACATTTCTTCCAGCCAAAATCCTCTTGGAGATCATTTTACGGTGTAAAGAAATCAACTAACCTTTTTTGGATGTCCCGAAGTTGTCCATCTCTCCGAACTAACCCTTGATGTCGGTCCAGCCCTTTTTCCATGCCACGGTTTACATTTGCCTAGAGAGAAGAAAAAAAAGAGAAAAGGCGCAATGTAAATACACGCTAGAGAAAAGTCTATCTGTTGATCATATAAAGTCAAATTATTAAGGAAATTCTGATCGGAATCGAGAAAGAAATCGACTGCAAGTACGTCTCTGGAAATTTAATCCAGTTGCATTCCCATAACTCTTACTCCTCCTCGTTTCAAACCAGTAAAAACTGACCTGCTTGGAAAGTTCAAATACCGTTTTTCCTCAGATAATAAAAATGTATGGTTGAAAGGACACGACCAACAAAAATATACCAAAATGGCGTTACCTACCTCTCAGAAAACATCTATTGAAATGCCACTTTTGCGGCCATCGTTTCTTCTAAGTCGACAGTATTGTAAGTCACTGGCCCCTCGCTACAGCATAATGTATCTTGTTCAAGCTTCGTTCCCAGGGATGTTTATGTGAAAACGACATTCAAAGGCAGCAACATTGACAACGCAAGTTTCTTTACACCAGAACGAAGTTCAGTTTATGTGACTTAGCATTCCTCCACCCTGGCTGCGTCCCCACGGAAGTGTTCAATTAGGTGATAGCTGTAAAAATGAATAATTGAATATTAGTGTGATATTTATTGCCTATAACTTCCAGTCCATCAAAAGCATAGCAAAATATTGTTGGGGAAATACATGCAACATTTCATGATAATTTATTTCCAGTAAGTGGGTTAGTGAACTCGTCCTAAAATCCTGGTTGGTTTGGATTGCTTCAACAACAGGCACTGGTTCGATGAAAAGTAATTCGATCTCCACAATGAAATTATGGCTAAGTGGAAATGATAAATGTTAATCTCCAGGCCCCCGACACTTTCATAGGTCTGCTAGAAGGAAGGCTGTTAAACAATCCCATGTCAAGGAGGTCATCTGAATTATGTCGTCCCAGGCTAATCTGAGTTACATTCTAAAGTTACCTTGTTTTTTGTTGTACAGACAAGAAATAAACTAACCTCGTCCGAAGTTATTCTTCTCTTTTACAGTGTAACTACAGCCCTGTATATGTAGCGCTTGGTGGTCTTATTCCATGCTTAATACTTACTGGAGAAAACCAAAAGATACAGTACAATGTAAATACATGGTAGAGACGTATCTTTCCAATTGGTAAAGGCTTTAACATGACCTATCAAGATTTACAGTTCACCACTAAATTTTTTTCAGATTCTGATTTCAATTGATCATACGACACGATAGTGTTTATCTGTGGAGAGACACTAGCAGCCTTTATTATCTGGCCGTGTCTCACGTGGGCTGGAACCTAGAGAATTCACGAATTTGATTGGCTAAAATCGATATTGACCGTGGTCTAGATTTTCCGATGTAGACCGGCAACTAGACCGGTTGCAGTTTGGGGTCAGAAAGCTACAAATAAAACAGGAACACATTGTCTCCTTTTTGTCTAAAAATGATGAATGGAAAATTATAAAAGCTTGACAAGAATAAAAAATAAAGACAGGACCAAATTTTGCAAATTTAAGTTCAACTCATCACCATTTGCAAACAAAACGTCAACAAGAACGAAGCAGTGTCGTTAAGGAAAGTTAAGTTGTAACAAACATCTTATTAACTGAGCTTAGTCGGTCTGTATGGGAGAATCTTGACCTCAGTCATGAGTACAGACCTCACTGCATTCGGTCTGTACTCATGACCTCGGTCAAGATTCTTCCATACAGATCCCGTGCTCAGTTAAAAAGAGCTAAGTAGTGCCCATCCAAGGAAAAAAAATGGGTGGATAGTAGTCCTGTCCATGAAATGTTTTTGGAAACAAGTGGACAAGAAGATAAGAAAACCTGCATTTTGTTACATTTCAGTTTACATCTCAAAAAGTTAACAATAATTCATGCTGCTCGTTTTTAAATGCACGCGTGGAAGAAAATTTAGTGGTGAACAATAAAGACAGTTCTAGAGCGTTTTTTGTCTCAGAACAATTGGCCTGATAGTTGCCCCTTGGAAATTTTACACTCTTAAAACATTAAACTACTATATTGGCCTTCAATGCTTCACTTCCCGGTGTAAAACCTATTTGCCTCAAGAACATCAACTTTTTGTGGGGCAACTCAACCGATAAATCCTTAAGCTTGACAGAAACACTCTAATGTTTAACTAGGAAGTTTGGAGACTCTATCTTCTTGACTACTCTCCAAACGTTTTGTGCACTGTAATGCTAAATGTGCACAGCTGCACATTTTTATGTATTAAGAATATTCTATTTTGAATATTGAGGCTGAGATTTTCCACAAAAATTCAAGAAAATTAAGCACTTAAAACAACTATTTGTTTTTGAACATTGCTAGTTGAAATAGATATACATAAAAAAAGCTTCCACCAAAACATTTAAAGTGGTTGGTTTGCTCACCAGCCTGTATAATTATTCCACACCAAAGTGCCCAAAGAGTTCTCTTCAATATGTGTTTTACATGCATCTTCATTCTCATGCCCGCAAAACGAGCTAATTTCCATACGAATAGTTTCACACTTAGACTCGTTTTGAAACTGAGGGAAAAGGGAATTCAGAAATGGCATATTAGAGTTTACGGTGTAAAGAAATCAACTAACCTTTTTTGGATGTCCTGAAGTTGTTCTTCTCAAGCCCTTGATGTCAATCCAGCCGTTTTTCCATGCCACGTTTTACATTTCCCTGGAGAGAACAAAAATTTTTTAATACCTTTTTTTCTTTTCTTTTCCAGACCAGGTTTTTTTTAGGGGGGGGGGGGGGGGGGCTTCCCATACATTCTCTTAAAGGAGCTACATCACAATATTTTGAAACATTTTTTTGTGATGAACCAAATTACTCTTAACTCTTTAAAATGTAGGAAACCTACACTATCACCTAACTAGGTGATAGTAAACCAAAAAGGAACGAGGATGGTTAAGGATGGAGAAGATCAAGAGAGATTGTAAATGACGATTTTGAAAAATTTAGCCAAATTTTTAAAAATGCACAAACCGTGATGTAACTCCTTTAAATGAGTTATCATAAACTTCCCACAACTTGCAAAGCAAACATTGGGGTGGTAGTCAGCTGATACCAGACAGGCACAAGAGCAGGTCCTCCCTTTTTGAGCTAGCCCAAAAGAATTAAACAATAACATTGCAGCCAGTCCAGCAGAGTTCTATACTTCACCTTTTGATATAACTACAGTTGAGATTTTCTCAAAAGTCAAAATAAATCAACATTGAAATGGCATCAAGGGAAACTAGGAAAAAAATCCAAGTCCCAGATGGGATTTGAACAGATGACCCTCCGTGATCTTGTCGGATTTTTTCCGAGTTTCCCTTGATGCCATTTCAATGCTCTCTTGGAGTCCAAATAAACAAGAGAAAATGTTTTGGAAGGTCCTTGTTGTCAACGCAAGGTGTTAATGAAAGAGAAAAATGATCTTTGCAGTGAATTTTCAATTTAACAAATTAGAATAATGAAGCCTGAGAAATTCAGGGCTTCAACAGGATTTGACTCCTCATAGGCAAACATTAACTCAAAAATTAATTTGACCTCAATCCAGTGGTGGAGAGATCCATGAAACTAAAGACTAAATGACTCAGGTTCTAAAGGCTAAGATTTATTAGGACATAGTAGGATGTGTAGGCGAACGCTCTGGGTCGGTTCTGAGTGTTACAGCAATATCTGGTGGTTCCCGTCGAATTTCTGTGAGCGTTATGGCGGTTTTAACACGCGGTTTGCGATATTTAAGCTAAGGTCATGTGATAGCTATTGATAATCTATTGTGACGTAAATGCGGTTATAAAAACGGGAAATATCTCAAGTTACTCGAAATGAAAAGGCAAGGCACACTGGTGCCGTTACACTGCTTCCTAAATGTTTCTACATTTACTAAAATTCCCTAAAATGAACTGCAGTTTCTAAAACTTCTTGACGATAAAATGTCCAGATAATAATTAATTATCATTGTCCTCTTTTGGTAAGGGTAAAACGAGCCTGTGGACTGGTCTTTCGTAAAACTTTCTTTCTCCATCTTTGACTGTCATGATTTGGATCTTTTCGGACAAGCTTGTCTTGGCTGGGAATTGCTTTGGTGACAACTGCTAAGGGCCACTGATTTCTTGGGGATTCACCATCGCAGTCTAAAACGAATTCTCCTAACTTCTTGTCCATTTTTGAAATTTCTTGAGACAGCTACAGTACTCTTTTTCCCAGTGTGGCCAGAATTGATTAGCTAAATACCGAACTCCTCGAAGGTGGTTGGGTGTTAGAGGTTCTGACGCTAGTGGGTCTGTCAGGTTCTCTACTGCCAAGGGACAACAGTTGACAATGCTTTCAACTTCGGTCATGTATGGTGGCAGACTGTTCTCACAGAAAAATTGGGCCAAATTCTTAAATATCCAAAGTAAAAGCGAAGAAAAAAAAATGAGAACACTCGGCCGTAATCAAACATTTCGTTTTCAATTACAATTTTATATGAGAACGACCAGCCGTCTCATGGCCGGTCATTCTCACAGCATTTTTGAAATTCAAATGTATTTGGTATTGAAATCAAAACTATGATGTTATTCTTTGTGTTTTTTTTTTTGTAAATATACTCTAGTTTATTTTTGTTTTTTTCATTTCAGAAACATGTTTCTTATTTTTTTTTCCTTTTTTTAACCACAGTTAAATTTATTTTAAAACATTTGTAGTATATCCCTTTTATTTTTTTATATATATATTTTTTTATTTTTCAGAAAAAAAATTATTCAACGAAAACGTTTCTTTGCTTTTACTTCGGATATTTAAGAATTTGGCCCAATTTTGCTGTGAGAACAGACGGCCACCATAGTTATGAGGGTACGAAGTGCTTCATCATCAAGCTGTGTGCCGTGATCACGCAGCAGCGATGACACGATTGATCTTGTGATTTGTATTTCACGTTCCCAAACTCCTCCCATGTGAGAAGTGTAGGGGACGTTGAAGTTAAATTCTATCCAGTCGCAGTCGTGGGATGATAAATGTTCTTTAACAAGAACTGGATCAGGTTCGGTGAGGATGGCATTATTTGTCATGCCATAACCTTGGTGGTGCTACTTCCAGTGATGAAACTGGTGTAAGAGAAGAACATCACAGTCATGTGATTGTTTTTGGGAACGCCAAGAGGGTGCCTCACATTTTACAGACAGGTTGAACTCTCGAGACGTCTGCTAAATCTAAGCAGGCCTTCTCTGTCAAAGAATGGATCTAGTTTGTGAAGGTTGCTAGTCAGCTTGACGTCGAGGTTACTCAGAATCTTCATTTCCAATTTGAAGTGATCATGCTGAAGTGACTTCAGGATAAAGTTTTCAGCTTGAAATAGCTCTGATACTCTGTCCTTCTTCGGGACGCCAGTTGTGCTGTTTGTTTGGTCTTCAATTTTCAATTGCTCCCTGTATGTGAACAATACATCATTTGAGGCGGTTAAGCGAAGATAAGTGGTTGAAGTGGTCAGGCTCAAAAGTCTTAGGTGCGACTTGCCAGGTGTTGACTTTAACAATCTTGGTTGCTAGTGTGGACGATGAGTCCTTTCTCACTTCGCTGTCTGATGGAAGTAGATTGCACACTGGCGTTGATTTTAAGGGTAGTGGGGCTGGTTACCATGGGAACCCAGGTCCGTCGAGCCAGCAGTTACCCTGTAACATGTCTTTAACAGTTAAGCCACGCGAGGCTTCATCAGCAGGTTTTCTTTTCCTGGTACATGAAACCAATCTTCAGGGGAGCTTTGGTCTCATATGTGTTGTATGCGATTGCCAACGTACACATGGAAGTGATGTGCTCCATTGTTTAAATCTGTGATTGCGATTTTGGAGTCTGTGTAGTAAAAGCAGTTGATGTTGTCAATATCAAGTTCACTCTTGAGCTATGCAGTTACATTTACAGAGATGACGGGGGCTGTTAACTCAAGGCGAGGTATTGATATTGGATGTCGCCTCTATCATTGATCATGTACAAATACAAGATTTGACCGATGCCGCTGTCGCTTGCATCTGAGAAGCTGCGGAATTCTGTGTGAACTAGGTCACCAAAATCTATTGGATTGAGACAGAAGGGGTAATGTAAGCTTCTCGAGTACTGGTAGTTCTGTTCGCCATTTTTTCCATAGTGGAAGGATATCGCCAGGTACTGCGTTGTCCCAATTGACAAAAGGGTTTGCAGTATTTGTCTGCCAGTTAATATGACAGGCGAAACAGCTCCAAGTGGGTCATAAATTTATACTAATAGTAGACAGAATCCTGCAACTGGTTGCAGGTTTGTCTTTGAGTTTGAAACAAAATCCGAATGTCTCTGACTCGATACACCAGGAAGTGTTTTCGAACCACAGGAAATGCAGGTTGTCCCTGTCAGTGGTGTTGACGTAGAAGCTGTGAAACATTTGTTTGATGTCGCAGATGAGGGCAACCTTTTCCTTTCGAAAACAAGTAATTTAACTGGACTGGTCCTTGGAGAAGATGTTTGTTTAACGATTCATTCTCGTACATGGCGCTGCAGTCGAAGACAACGCGATTTGCTCTGGCTTTCGTGGGTGATAAACATGGAAGTGAGAAAGACACCACGCTTTGCCCTTTTCTTTTTTCAGCTGGTCTAAAGCAACTCGACTTACGTGGTCGTCATCGAGGATTTTTTTCATGAAGGCGAGATAGTCGTCTTTTAGCTTGTCTTCATTGAGAAGGCTTCTTTTCAGAGATAAGAGCCTTAATAAACAGTGGCCTTTGTTATCGGGTAGAAGGATGGCATCAGGTTTAAAGGGTAATGGCACTTTCCAGTTTCCATCTGCATTCTTATGCAAGCCTTTGGTCATAATTTCTTGGAAACATCTATCCTCCATAGACTCGGCCTGTTCCGTTCCACGAATCTTATAAATGTGGTGGATTTCACTGTAGTCGAGCTCCATCATCTCGCGAACTTGTTTTGGGCTTTTGCAGCTGGAATATATTCCCCTGAGTAAGCAAATTGGACTTTGACTGGTGCATACTCTTTTACAGTGTCTTGGATAAAGAGTCCGGTTACTTTCCTTGTTCCTGTAGTGTTGGGGCCTGTAGGTCAACCTCAACCTTCCAGATCGTTTAGTAAGGCGTCTGATATAAAAACATCGGTTGATTGGTTGTCCAGCACTGCATAAGTTGTTAACGTTTTAGTAGGGTTAGACTGGTAGCATGCGTTTACCAAGACGATTCTAGCACACGACCTACCAGTTTCCTCCTCCCTGCAGACTTGCATGCAAGCTGTAGAGGTACGATTGGGTTCTGGGATGTTTTCGTTTGCCTTTACTCTCTGGCGTTGGCATGACATGGAGAGCTGTTAAGTGTTTCTTGTGGCAGATGCTGCATTCTGGAGGCACTCAATCGTAATAAGCTCAATCGTTCGTGCTCATGCATTTAAAACCCAGTTTGTTTTTCTTGAATAATTTTTTTTCTTACTTTGAAGGTCAGTTCACAAAACTTATTGCATTCATTCAACATGTGCGCCTTTGTTCTGTGAAAGAGATAAAGATAATTAGAAACCGGGGAGCTTTGAACTGTAAATTTTAGTTTGTCAGACTCTTGCCTTAATTCGGGCTGTGAAGGCACGCTTTCTCCAATGGTTTTCGAAGACATGGTTGTAGAGGCAGGTACCTTCTTAGGATTTGCGGGGTCCAGCGGCAAAAATGTATCATGCAAACTTTGTGCGGAGACTTTTGCTTAGCTCTGGTAAATCTACAGAATGTTCATGCGATCCGCATGGAAAGTTACTTCTGTGACAAATTCAGTAAAAGTTGGAAATGCATCGCAACCTTTTTCCTGTTGTAACTTTTGCACTTTAGTAAACCATTTAGGGAGGAACCAGTTGGGAAGTTTTCGACCAAAGTTTGCAGCTTAGAAGGAAACTCGAAAATCTTCAGACTTTTAAGCTGTGTCATAGCGATTGCTACTTGCAGTAGGAAGTTGCTGTATTCTCGTAAAGCTTGAAGGTTGCTGGGGGCAATTTTTGGCCAATTGGCTAGCTTGTTTTCGAAATCAGCAGCTACAATCGCAGGGTGACCGAAGCACGATTTAAGTTTCTTTCTTGCTTCATTGTAAGCAGTCTCAGGACTAGCAGCAACCATATATTGAAGTTGCTTGACAACTTTCTTTGCTTTTCCAGCCAGGTGCAGGTAGAGGAGGTATAGTTTTTGCTGAGTGCTGAGTGGTGCGGAATCAATCAGTGCGTCCAAGGCGGTTTCCCAGATAAAGAACCTTGCGTTGGTCTCTTCACCAGTGAAGGCATCTGGCTTGGCTTGCGGAAGCCTTTTTAACTGGGTTACCGTAGCCAGGGCCTTGGCCATTTGAGAAATGTTGTGTGAATTCGGAAAGGTGGGGGTCATACTTGGTTTTATATCACAGTATACAGTGGCCAGTGAACTCTTGGGACTCGAAATATTGTCGTCGCCGCCAAGGTTGTAGGTTTTCGGGAAATATGTGGGTTTTAAGCTGTTCACAGTGGTTGTTGGATTATGAAAGCTTACACTTGTACTTGCCACTCTCTGTAGTTGAGATGCAATTGGAGTGCTTGCATTTGGAAGATATCTGGAAACAATTGTCTGGCCATGCGTGACGTGATGTTTGGGGGCATGAGAAGAATTGACATTAACGGAAATAGTGGGAGGTTGAGACGTTGGATGGAGATTTGCCAAGTGTTCTGTGCCAAAATCGAGGGTAGCTTGAGTACACTTGTTGGTTGTTTGACAACGATCGGCTATATTAGCCATTGGCAGTTGTGATGAGAAAGCATGATAGCTCGTGGGATGTATTTTGCCTGTAGGAAAGTATAAGGCTGGAAAAGTAGGGTTCCCCATGTCAAAGAAATGTGTGTCTATGACCGGTGACAACAAATTGTTTGTTGCGGTTTGATGAGTGGGCGCGGCCGCTGGGGTGTCCATAAAGCGATCAATCACCTGTTTGGGTGTTTCTTTTGGTAATCCTATTTCAACACGTTCGAAAGGATGTTCTTCGACTTTGAGGGCGCTCTCCTCTTCCGCTAACGTTTCGCTTAATTCTTGTAGCGCGGCTCTTTGACAACCCTCAATGGAATCCTTAACGGTTGAGATTCAATTGGTAACAATATCTGAGTGGCTAGTGTGTTTAACTAAATCAAACCAGGCATTAAGTTCAAGTTCAGTTTTTCTGGCGAGTACAATTAAGCACTTTTTTTTCTGGCTTCTTTATTCCAATTACTTAATTCTTTTATTCTTTTATTCTTTTATTTCTTTTATTTTCTAATAATTAACAAATTAGACATGCCCACAGGTAACTAGCTAATCTAGGTGGGTCATGTCTTAAGTAAAAAGAAAAAGGTAAGTATAGAAGTTAACAGAAATCAGGAAATTAACCAGACTGAGTACGTATACAAGTTTATAGAAATCAAAAATCTGGAAGTTAACTAAAAAGAGTAGGTATAGAAACAAAAATACAACAATATTACAATTAAGACTATACTTGTTATTCTGAAAATACATAAAAACCTTAAGAAAATTTGACCTTTTGAATAACGTTTCGTATGTCAAGATAAGAGTCTTCAGAAGACAGAATATTGAAAAGTACTCTTTTAATTTTTCTTTTAAAGTCATGTTTAGAAAGATTCCTTAATGTAAGAGGCATCTCGTTCCAAATTTTTGTTCCAATTGTAGAAAACGAGTTAAGTTGAATAGAGAGCCTAGAGCTTTGTGTGTAAAAGTTGTGCGAAGCAGAGGATCGGGTATTATAGGCCGGGGTGAATATTAGATATGTCTTGAAACAGGTCTTGAATATTTCTAGGTGCATTTCTGTGTCTAATATCAAACATCAGGTTAGCTGTAAGTTCATAATAAGAAAATTGTAGCGGTAAAATACCGGCATCGGAAAATAGAGGAATTGCATGCTGATTGCGGTCAGAAAAATAAATAAAACGTAGAGCTCGTTTTTGCAGCTTGAGAAGCTTATCAAGATATGATTTACACACCTGGCCCCAAACGATCAGTCCATAGGTCAAATAAGGCGCAACAAGAGATCTATAGATATTTATAAGAGTGTGTTTTGGAACAAAATGCCGTAGTTTAGATATTAGACCTATGGTTCGACTAATTTTAATGGCTATATGATCAATATGATGTTTCCAAGTTAAATGACTATCGATTAGTATCCCAAGATATTTTATAAATTCCTTACATTCTAACGCTACATTTTTATTCTGCTCGTTATCAAAGATCATAATTTTGGGTCGATAGGTAAATTTTCTTTGAGCAGGAGAAAATATGACGAAGTTTGATTTTTTATATTCAGGGTCAATTCATTTGCCGTTAACCAATCATACAATTTGCAGAGCTCCTGGTTTACAATTAACTCCAATGAGCTAAGATTTTTGTCAGCATATAGGATATTCGTGTCGTCAGCAAACAAAAAAAAACTTAAGCTTTTCAGAGCCTTCTTGAATATCGTTAATATTGATTAGGAAAAGTAGTGGGCCTAAGACGGAGCCTTGCGATACTCCACAAGTAATATCATTTCGAGCAGATACATATGAATCAATTTGAGTTGTTTGAGTTCGGCCTTGTAGATAAGAAGAAAACCATTTATTGATGACACCATGGAAACCATAGTGATCTAACTTGTGTAATAGAATTTTATGATCTACCGTGTCAAAACCTTTCTTTAGGTCAATAAAAACTCCACACGAAAATAGGCGTTTGTCCATGTTTGTCTGTATGGTGCTCACAATATCCAGGATTGCATGCTGAGTTGAAAGTGTTTTACGGAAGCCATATTGAGATGGGGAAAGCATATTATGTTGTGCAATAAAAGATTCCATTCTCTTGAAAATCAATTTTTCAAAGATTCTGTTAAAATTAGATAGCAGAGAGATTGGCCTGTAATTACTAGGATCAGTATCATCATCTGTTTTAAAAATAGGAATGATCTTTGCCATCTTTAGCTTATTCGGGTATACTCCGGTCGAAATAGATAGATTTAAGATTTCTACAAAAGTATTGCTGATAACATTCGACGAGCACTTCAAAATCTGCGTTGGACATGAATATAAGCCATGAGATTTGTTGTTCGGTATGCGAGAAATTTCTAGTTTCACTTCAGATGGGGTTACTAAATTGAAAGCAAACGACGTATCAGGAGAATTAGATCTGTTAAGAAAATCAAAATAGTTGTGCTGGACGGATTGTAACTTATTTGCTAGTTTAGGCCCTACCGAAGCAAAATGTTTATTGAAAATATTAGCAATTCTATTGGAGTTGCTTGAAATTGAATTATTGTCATCAGGATCTTGAATAGAACTAATAGGCTTGGAATTGTTTGATTTACGTGCGAGGATACTATTTATTTCTTCCCACGTTTTTTTCATATTTGTCAAATTATCATTAAAGAATTTGGTATAATATTGCTGTTTGCTTATGCGTGTTAACGTACAAATTTTATTTCTATACATTTTATATTTAGCTCTATCACCCGACACATAAAGCTTATTTTTCACTTTAATCGATTTTCGCAAGCCTTTAGTGATCCATGGTTTGGACAACTGTTTTGCTTTGCGATTAGAAAAGATTAGATTAGTTTTCATCGGTGCATGCTTGTTCACCAGTTTGTTAAATTTGTTGTAAAAGGAGGAAAATATGCTGTTAACGTCATTCGATTCATTTGCAAAGAGAGCACTCCAGTCCACATTAGAAAGATCAGCATTTAATGTGTCACTAGAAAAACGTGAAAAGTCTCACATTTTAGATTTCTTAACCCGAGTTTTTGCCTTCATAGATTTTCAAATGCAAAATTGCGAAAAATGATCACTTAGGTCAGTGATTAAGTTTCCACAGGCGATCACAAGATTATTAATAAAGATATTGTCAATAAGGGTGGCAGAGGTAGGGCGGACACGTGTTGGTTTGTCAATTGCAGGAGTGAGATAACAACTTTGAAGGGACGATAAAATCTCATGACTATGATTGGATGACTCGCACTTTAGAAGATCAATGTTGAAATCACCCATAATTACTATGTCTTTCCCGGAAGACGTAAATTTTTCAATACACTCGTCGAAATACAATTGAAAGCGTTCAGGTGAGTTATGCTGTCTATACAAAATTCCACAGATAACATTTTTCCTATTCTCAAAGGTAATCTCAGCCCACAATGCTTGAAAGGCTTCATTAGAGATCTTTTCTAAAATGCGATAGTTTAGCGACTCATCAATGAACAATCCTACGCCCCCTGAGGACAGAGGCGTTGGAACGTATTCAAATGAATATCCCGGTATTTTTGCCGTACACATTTCTGAATTAGCATTAGTAATTTTTGATTTTGCCTCCACTACTCAACCGGTACACAGAAAACACCACAATTGTCAGATATGGGCGCGTGTGCCAGCCAAGCCACAGTGCCATTTATTTGACATATAAGCGGATATACACAAAGCATCAGGCGTAAATTAAAGCACCAAAGCCGGACACGAAAACCCCAAAAAACCAGCGAGTGGAAAAAAACATGGGGAACGTGTGCCCCCGACCAATGCAGTGGTGCAACCCTTGGGGTTTTAGGGTATGGAAAAAACTAAACTATAAACATCCATATGCATGCTAATAACATTAAAGCGTAGCTAACCTAATAGAAATAAATGAAAACGAAACTGGACTTGACACTGTGAAGGCTGACCGTAGAATGTCTCACCTTTCTAACGGCCGCCTATTACAAACTAAAATCCCATGACTCACTGCGCGCTAACACCCTCCCCAGACCTCTGATACGTGCCGGCAAAATAGTAATTTATGATAGTACGGTGTAATCACAAATTACATTTTCTGATACTCCGATAATATTGAAATGAAAATTTAATTCGTGTAAAATATGAGTTTGAAGATTTTCAAGATTACGATTTAAACTAACAACGTTGTTGTGAAAAACAGAAAAACGTGTCAGTTTCAACTTTGGTTTTCATTTGCCTAAAATTATGGGGTGAATAATACCGACTGGGAATTCTAACAAAGGATTGATTATCAGGGTTCAAATTACAGTCTAGAACTGTATTAAGGGTAAATAAATCTAGGTCATATAAACAAGTGAGCTTGTCCAAGTCTCGTTTAGTTTTACAAACGGTCGATAGCGAGTTATTAAATTGGCCATGGATTTGAATTAAGTTTCCTGTATAGGCCCCATTTCCCTTAAAGGGAAAAGGACAAAATGATGATGATGATGATAGTTGAAAAACGTTAGTTCCTTTAAAGTCAATTTGGCAGATTTCTCTGCTACAGCTTTAGTTCCTTTCATAATAATATTCAATAAAAATAACTAAAATAGAAGAAGATCAAAGTCAAATCCCACTTAGCTGGCAGAGTCCATTTGATCTGATCGGGACTCACGCTCTCTTAGTTTGGATAAATCGCCAAGTGACTCCAGACGAATCGCCGTTGATGTATCTGTTTTGCGAAGAAAGATTGCGACTCCTTTCGACCAGCACCACTTGTAACTGTGTATGTTTTGGTGAGCCTTGGCAGCATATAATAGTTCTTGTAATCTTGGCGTAAGGTGACTGTAAATCCTGATTTGGTTAATCTCCACAGTAGGAGAGAATCCCAAGGCCTCTGGAGTTAATTGAGAGGTGTTGCGTCTCGAAGCCAGTACTTTGTCCCGAGCCATTCTTCTTGTAAATTTACAGACAATCGCGTTACATGTAGGTTGTCTTCGGCGGCCATTATCTATCGCTGCATTACGTTGTGGAACCCTATGCGCAATGTCAATATCATAAACAGAGATATCATTTCCAAGGGCAGAAAATAGCTTTAGACAAAGGTTGGCCGTATCTTCTGCTGATTCATTCTCGTTAACTAATGGAACACCAACAATCTTTAAGTTGTACTGGTAACTGCAATGAAGCATGTCATCAATGGCTTTATCGATCCTGTCAACATTTTTTCCTAGTAAGTCCAACCTCAAAGAGAATTTGCCAAGATCTTCTTCTATACTGGTCTTAGATTGTACCAGGGCATCGTAGCTGTCACTAAGAAATTGTACATGCTGCGTATCTGGTGGAATTACAGTTGCTGTGCAGCTATCTCTTTGTTCCGCCATCTTGCTTTTGATAGATTCGAACTCCTTCTTTAACTCTTCTAGTTGCATCTTCACCTGCTCGTTTTCGTTGCGTAGAGCTTTCACTTTTTCCTTGTCTCCCATTTCTTAATTTGTTAAGTTGTTACAATAAACAAACATTCAATATCGTTGCGACAAAAACTAGATTTTGCCGGAGCGCTCACTGAAGCGTCCGACCACCACTACTACCAATTGGAATGTGAAGATCATCTTCATCTACCGCTCAAATACATGAATGAATTATTCCATACTTTTCATCACAAGGAGGTGCTGCTGTCAGTGTATAATTAAACCATGAAAATTTGTGCAATGTATAGTAAATTGTGGTACATTCCATTCAGTGCTAAAACAGTAAAAATCAGAAAATTAGTGAATGTATAATTTGTTCGCTGAAATGCATTGCATGTTTTTAAGACCAAGAAAAAGCAGCGCACAACTGTTCGATAAACGATTTGTAGCTTGTGTTCTGCTCACGTGTGACTATTTCGAGATCAAATGAAAATCTCTCTAATGCACTACTGTATGTTTTTGACAACGCGAACAACTAGACAGAAAATTTTCTGGACTTGAATCATGCATTTACATTTTAAGCAACTGTAGGTAGTCCTGAGCACTAAAAATGTTTCACCTTGCATGAAGCCAGCATGGATTCTTTGAAGAATTGTCATTCACGTTTTAGCTTACTTGATCATGTGATTGCACTATGAATAAGGTACTGTGACGGGGCAAAATGTTGACAGAAGCTGTGAACTGAAGACAGAAGTGAACCAGACCGGAAATGATGTCTGGCAAGAAGTGATTTCTGATGTTCCTCACCACCCCCTGCCCCTCCGGCTTAATTCAAGTGCAACTGCGATGAAAAATGTTCTTGTTCTCTTTTGACTCCAATTTATATTTGGCAAGAATGCACCATTTATGCAACCATCCAGAAAGCAAAAGTCGTTTTCATAACTAAACTGCAGAATATTACCAACAGTTACCAACAGGTTGAAAGAGCAACGGCCAAGGAATAAAATGTATTTATCAACTGAATAAGCAACTTCATGATCGCTCACACAAAACGCTGTTTGATTTCGATTTTGATAATCAGTCATGCAATGTTCGATAGGATACTAAAATGCATAGATAAGGGCGATAACTCTATAAAAACGGCAAATAAACAAAACATGTTTGTGCCAGCTCAATTTTGGAGGCATGATCGACACATGTTTGTGAACTTATTCTGATATGCACAACAAGGGTGCCACCACACGTTAATATTTTTCGTATAAATTCTGCATTCACTATTATAGATAACTAAATGAATTTTTGAAGTGATACCACCTTCATGAAAAAGTTTATTTGTATAATTTTTTTGTGTGGCAATACGGATGCTTGAGTAATCTTTGGGAAGTCCAGCACCTCAATGCTCATATAAACTTATTTTTTTCATTCGTTCTCCTTGACAATGAGTTCATTGTTATCAGGGCTAGAGGCTTTGTTTAGGATTGTTCTCTATTATTTCCACGCCCAATGGTATTGCCGCGTCAACAAAGAGTTACATACTTTACCCTCATCTCTTTTTAAAAAATAGGTCCGCAATGCGTACTTGTGTGGGATTTCGTTGATGATTAGATGAGACAAATTGTTTTGTTTTGTTGTCATTCAGTTCCTTTTGCCGAGTAAGGTATTACAGTTATATGATTCGCCTTGTAAACTTCCAGAAATTTAAGTTGTCAAAGAAGTCAGGAAATACTAATTTGAAGGGTTGTTAATAGTAATGATTGACATTACAAGCACAAATCATTTTGTAAGAACTAAAACTCACATTTATTTCAAATTTTGACATGTACTTCACATCTGGTTAACAATAGTCTAGATATCTGGGCTGCTAAAACAGCTAGTGTACATTTTAAACTAAAAAGAAACATGGTATTTATAAATCTTTTATTTATTCCAGCAGTTAACAAACAACAATTGTAGTTTAGTCTTGAAGTTGAAAATACTTCTATCAGTGAATTTTGAAGAGACATGTATGGGCCATTATTTGATTTCATAAACAAACTCCCAGCTAATGACTCACTGTATTGTAATGTATAAACTTTGTTGTAAAGTGAAACAATACACGGAACATCAGTTAATAGCAAAAGGTCATTTGCCTGTACAGAATATCTTATTGAAGTGTATAGATTATTTCCAATGGTCAAAATATTATTCAAAGTGGAAGAAGTCCATACACTTATATGTTCTATTTGATGGTAAATAATAGCAGTAAGACGTTGCTACACATTGCTTACCAGCATTTTCACCGAAGAGTGCTTCATTTCCTTGACTGTAGTCAGCAGATACTGTTCTCATTGGGTTAATGATATCAAATATTGCAGGGCCTGGGTTTTCCTCTACATCATTTGCTTGTCTTATAAGCAACGGAATATACACATTGTAGTACATCATTTGTGTAAACCAAAGCATCACTTCATTCCACATCTTGTACCGTCCAAAAACTTGTTTCAAAGTCGGCAAATAAAGCACACTTAAATAAAACATCATGAGCATTATATTCCAAAATCGATCCTTAAAACGTAATGAGGCATCCTTTGTTTTCAAGAAATTGTCATGACTGCCGATCCTTGACCGGAATTGTTCAATGGAGATACCCATAAGTTTCAGGTTAAGTTTAGTACAAGTAACAGTTTCTTTCAGTTTCTATAACACTTTGAGACACTTGTGAGATAGTTTGAGAAAATTCTGTGCAACCTGCACAGTCAAGCCGACAAACATTGGCTTGCGAAAGTACAATGACTCCTTGATTATATAAAGCTGGGACAACTTGCACCAAAACAAAAGGTCCAAGGCGATAACTGTTGGCTTGTGAATAACGCCAAACAGCTCCTTTGACAAAAGAATCCTCTGTTATAAACACCTGAAGAAATAACGGAAGAAAAGTCTCAGATTAGGAAAAACGCAGGTCAAAAAACGAACGCGAACGTAATCTGCTTTCAATTAGGATATTTTGAAGCCAAAATATCACCTTACATAGGAAATTAAGACCTAGAGATACTCAAAGAAAATGTTAAAAAGAAAAGCGACTTCTACTTACCTTCTGTACTAAAAGTAAAACGCGAAAATATTCGAAATCGGTGAAAAAACCAACAGCTGAAAGAAGAAATGGCCGCCCAGCTCATGACTCATAAACACAATAAACTGGAACCCAGTCTTCTCACTTCGACACATCCAAACTAGAAAACACGTGACTAGCACTTCACTCTCGTATACAGATAAATAAATAAATAAATAAATAAATATCGCTGGCGCTGACTTTGTGTGGGAGAAATCCCACACAAAAATTAACATTTGCCTCATTAGCATAAGCGACAAGAAATACTTAAACAGTGCTTTCAATTAGCACTGACGACCGACAGAAAGGGTTGGCTACTTTGCTTTACTTTGCTTACAAACGTCGGCCATATTTTTGCTTTATTTGAAGAAATTAAAGGGACACTTTCACACCTGATTATAGAAATTTTTATTCTCTAACCAAATATGCAATTAAATTTGACAAAAAGATTCCACAGAACAAGATACAACAATGAGGTATTTTGGGGAAGTAATACAGGCTTACAAGGATGGAAGTGGATTGCAATTCACCAAAATTGATTTCTGGACAGGATGTCCAGAAATCAAAGCTGAAATTCTGGTGAAATTTGGAATCTTTTAATAGTTATTTTCTCTTCTTAGTTGATATCTCTTTGCTTTTACCACTTTTAGCATTTTTCTCCTACCATTGCAGAACAATAAAGCACAATTACAGAAAGCAACGCCAACTTATTAAAATATGATATATCAGGCATGACAGTGTCCCTTTAAGAAAAGATTAAAAAAAGTTGGCTACTCTACTCAGACTGGCTGCCTACTTCAAATTTTAATTAAACCCCTGCTTACATACATGTACGCTTAGCTATAATTATCTTTTAGTTAGAAAAATGTACCAAGCAGTTTTAAGCTATGTCATGATAAGCGCTTCAATTTCTGAATTCACTTGTCACAGAAATTTCCCAGTTTTCCAGTTTTCTCGTGCAAAGGTCAACATTCCTACATACTTCACGCAAAGTCATATTCTAATTTGGAGAACATTTAAAAGACATTTAAACATTTAAAACATTTAAAAGATCGCCCCATTCAAACCAAAGAATATAATGAAAATAAGCCATTACATGAATACGCTGGCTCAAAGAGCCATTGATTAATAAGTATTGCCTTCTGTTGCCACACCATTGATAAACTGCTAATAATTACGTGAAATGATTGCTTTGCAAGTTGGTAGAATATTCTTTTTTTAGACCCAGAACTCTTTTCTCCCCCCCTCCCCCTTTTTTCAAAATGCAATTTATAAACTGACAAAATATAGGAAAATGTGTTACCTACCTCATAAGAATCCTTAACTCCAACAGATGACCACCACATTTTTGAGGATGCACAACCATGGTTTCAAGGTGATGCCCTTGTAAGAGAATGGTCCCCCACTAACTTGTTGAAACCTTTATCGCAAATACACAAACAGTAACCCACAGCACTGCCTTGGCAGGTTTCTACCAGAATGATGCTTGGATTCAGTATCATTTGCCTCGGTCCTCTCCTTTTTATAACTTTACTCACTGTAAGCAATTAGAATGAAAAATAATGATGATCACCTAAAGATAATCAGTTGTATGATGCATACTGTACTGTGCAATCATGGAACAAAGAAAAAATTCTGGATCCACTACAGGTTTCAAACCCAGTTGACCATTTCCAGACAATGAGCTAAAAATGACGTGTCAACTTTAAGATAATTAATTTTTACCAAAATGAAAATATAAGTAAAGTAGCAGTAATCAAATAGGTGGGAGGCGCAGTGGCCTAGCTAATGGTTAGTGCGCTGGACTCCGGTTCGGACGGTCTGGGTTCGAGCCTCTAGCCGGGGCACAGCGTTGTGTTATTGTGCAAGAGACTTTACTCTCACAGTGCCTCTCTTCACCCAGGTGAAAAAATGGGTACCGGCGAATTTACTGCTGGGTGGTAACCCTGTGATGGACCAGCATCCCATCCAGGGGGGAGTAGCAATACTCTCTGTCGCTTCATACTACAGAAACTGGGATAAGCTCCGGCCTGATGGGCCACTAGGCCCAAATGCAGACTTGGCAGTAATCAAACAATTGTGTTCGATCTAAGAGTCTTAATGGGTACAATGTTTAATGAGGACACTGGGAAGCTAGATTAGCAAAAGAACAAAGTATGCACTATAGACACCTTATGAACCACTAATAGGCACTGGGGGCAGAGGAAACGACAGTGAGAGAGTCCAGTCTGTATGCTACGTTTCTGGTATGGGTTCTGTAAAACAACATGTAGACTGCAGCAGACTTTCTCAAAGCCAGTTTTTTGTGTAACTGTACTGTGTAGCAATTCTTAAAAGGTTAAAACAAACTTTGTGCTTGCAACCATATTTTATTTTGCACAGAAGGAATTAAAACTATTGTTATGTTTGCATAATTTATTGGAATTTATGATGGAAGAATCTATCATTACATTCTTTTCTGGCAGTTTCCTGTGACATTCAAAAAGCAGACACAAAGGTCACAAATTAATGCATCCATTCCAGTTCGAAGATAATTATCATGTACGCAGGAAAGCAATCAGTATTTCACTTGGATTTTAATAGTCTGACAATAACTATTTCGAAAGCACTGCAAACATCATGCTCTCAATCGGTTTGAAATTGCCGAAATTACTGCACAATATTCATGTTTACTGTGCATATAAAATGATTTAATTTGCAAAATTAAGGGCCTGGGAGTTCTACAATTAAAAACACATTGCAAATTCAAACAAGCAGACGATGAAACAATCTTTGCACTTGCATAAAATTATAACAACATTGTATTTTTGTGAAATTGAAATGTACAATAAAAACACGCTAAATGGGTACGAATGGACTCACTATTTCCACTATATTTATGGCTATTTAGAATATAGCCCTACATGCTCACCATGGAATTTTAGCGGGATTTATTTTTAGTGGAACATAGGCAAAAACTATAGAAGCCCGGTAACCCGTATGTAGTTTATGTTACATTGCAAATTGATTTTTCAATGCTATATCCTAAACCAGCTAGAAGATGGGTTTCCCCATGTACTATAAGAAAATAATGCCCTTGCAGTTGTGAGGTCTAGAAAAGCAGCTGACTGCCCTAGCCTAATGGCTCAGGCATCCACTAGCTAGCAACTTTTCTGGACCTCAAGAGCGCATGGATACCCATCTCCTAGCAGATAAATAGATCGCTGACAAAAACTGCTTTGCAAGAGACTGGATGCCATTTTCTTCTGCAATCTGATGCTGTTTGAATAACACCAAGATGACACTATAAAGTTAACACATTTCATGAATCAGGATCTACAAATAAGTCGAAAGCCAACTCTATTTATAGACAGCAATTCTGCGGTCAGCATACCTTAAAAATAACCCCCCAATGGGTGTTTTTTTTCCCACAAATCATGGATAAAAAATTGAAATCTCAGTTCATTTTATAATCTTGGAATAATAAATGCAGCCCATGCACTACAAATTGTAGTCTTTCGTTTAGCAAGCAAATGAAAATGTCAGGATTCAATTATTCCTTCCCTTGAATTTTATTTGTTCAATTTAATTAACAAACATGAATGATTTTTAACATGTTTCATTTTAGTCAATGGAAAACAAATTTTAAACATCCCTAAACCGAAACCAGATGTCTGGGACATGTATGATGTATCATAAAAATATTTTTGAGGATATGCTTCAATATAATCGAGTGTTATAACTTGAACAGAAGGCGAAGATGATTGACAACTTACACAGTTGCATTTAGAGGCGGAGTCCAGTGGAATTCCAGGATACTCAAACCTGGAATCCGGAGTCCAACAGAATGCCAGGTCCGGAGTTCTGAAGTCCAGTGGAATTCCAGACAACCTGGAATCGAGTAATAGAGTCCAGTCTTGAGTTCTGGTGGAATTCCAGGTTAGTTGAACCTGGAATGCTGGAGTCAAGCGCAATGTCATGTCCGGAGTTCTGGAGTCTGGCAGAATTCCAGGTAGTTGAACCTGGTATCCTGGAGTCCAGCGCAATGTCATGTCCGGAGTTCTGGAGTCCGGCAGAATTCCAGGTTAGTTGAACCTGGAATCCCAGGGTCCAGCAGAATGCCAGGTCTGGAGTTTTAGAGCTGGTTGTAATTCCGAGTAAGTGGAAACCAGGATACTTGAGTCTAGTATAATTTCAGGCCTGGATTTCTGAAGTCCATTGGAATTTCAAGTACATGTAAGTGGAACCTGGTACTTTGGAGTCCACTGTAATGGAAGCTCTGAAGTTCAAGAGTCAGGTGGAACAGGTTTAGAGGACACTGGGTTCTGGAGTCCATTGATATGGAATGGTTCTTTTTTGAGTCAGAAACCTAGAACTCTTTAGTTTGCAGTGAAATGGCAGTTCAGATGGTGGAATGACAGTCAAATAAAAGCATAACAGTAGTTATACACTTAAAGTAATAAAAGAGACAATAGGAGATTTGCATGATGGCATCATTTGAACACAACTACCAGAATCCTTCACCTTTTGCTTTTTATTATTTTAATTAGTGCAATTTTATTTAAAGCCCACTGTGGAATCAAAATTTAAATAATAAAAGAAAAACAAAATGAATTCTGGTAGTTGTGATCAAATGACGACATTGTGCAAATGTACTATTATCTTAACAGTCATACACTAGCTTAAATTACAACTGGAATAATTGAAAAAAGTACAATCTTCAATTAATAAACTTATCACTATGAATCTCTTTTTCATGAAAATCCCATGAAATTGCTTTGAAAAACCCATGAAAACAATTTTAATTTTTATCGGTTATTAGTATTCTTCCTACACTGGAAGAAAAATTTCATCCATTATAAAAAAGTATTGCAAAGATTTAATTTTAAAATCATTTTCTGTCTGTTAATTTACATGTACGCGCAAGCTGTGGAGCTCGTTATAATTGGTGAAACCAATGGGCAATTTAACACACATGTTCCCACATTTTTAAACATCTCAGTGCTCTCAGGTTATAGGGATAAGTGCGATATTTCTTGCTTTAAGATTCTTGATCATGCCAGCACTTATTCTCAACTTAAAATAAAGGAAAGTTTTCATATTGAACAGCTGAAACCTGAACTCAACAAACAAGTTGAGCATGTCAGTTTATCATTGCATTTCTAAAATAATAATAAAAATATTTATCTGCTGTTGTTTACAGGGAGTTTAAGTTTACTTTTTTGTCTGTGTCTTTCATTTCACTGATCGATTATTTGAATTTATAGTTTCATTGTATATGAGTAGTTATATATACCGATCATTTTGTAAATCTTTACTATACATTCATAAATGGCTGATGATAGAGTTTGAAACGTCAAAACATGTTCTGAAAACTGAAAAGCGTTGTTGTCTTTCAAAAGATAATTTTAATGGCCATGAAAACAGAGATTTCAGGTTTCATGGTGTTTATTTGTACCATGAAATTCCCATAAAATTTTGTGAGGGTCGTTTCTATAGGGCATGAAAAGTTTACAAAGCGCTCAAAATGGTCTCAAGTATTTCAGAGTGACAGAATTCATGACCCATGAAAATTCAATGACAGCCCAGTATGTATTTCATGGGCCATGAAAATTCTAATTGACCATGAAATTCCCATGAAAACGTTTCTTGATCATAACATGTATGATCAGCATCCTTTCACAAAAGGAAGAAAATCAAGGAAATGCCAAACTCACTATAGATCTTGATTAAAACTACAACAGTTTTCAGTGACTGAGAACTGTAATACCAGGTATATTTACTCCAGAGAATATTGCCAAGCTACCTAGTGACCAACACACAGGAAGACGTCTTGTAGTTGTAAGCTTTTCATTCATTTTTCCGACGCGTTTCATCTCTAGCACATCTGTGTGCCTAATTACACCAAGGAATTTCAAGATTAAACAAGAAATCATGATTATCTAACATGAACGCATTCCTTAATTGTTCATGCATTGTTGTTACTGGATACAAAGTCATGCATGCTTTCTACTTTGTGTTCTCACCTTTACATTTCACAACTTTCCTCTCTTTATATTCTCCAAAACGTTCGCAAAAAACACAGCACCTGATACATTTTCATTCTTGCTATTTAATTCCTCGTAAAAGTTGAGAACTTCAACAGAATGCGATAGAAAACATTCCTTGCTTGACACACAAATTGAACGCCATGACTCATGAGACCACAGTCACGAGATCAGCGGATTTCTGTTGCTTAACCAATCACGATACACAAATCATAACATGTGGCCATTGTCATGTTGATCTGTTGAATTGTTATTCATTCCTAACATTTTGGCACCATTGTTTTGAATTATCAGTTGCTTCTGGGAATGTTTTAGAACGTGCAAAGCTTAGTACATGCGTTGCTATAGAGGCTTGAAATTTGCTTAAGGATAACATGTTGAACACACAAACTGCATTGCAGTCGTTCAAGAATTATGTTTGTACAATTATCCCTGATTCGTTTGGAAATAGCCAGTGTAAAGGGTGCAAAGTTTTAGACTCCCTCAAAGTTTTGTGACATTGTCTTGCTGCTTTTCTTGATCTTGCCAGCTCACTTCCTGACATTTCATGTGTTTTAAAAGTACATGTGATGCCTTCTTCAATATTAAGACTATAATGACAAGAGGTCTATTCAGGGAATGCATTTTATTATTTTACCAGGTGAAAGAAGAACAAGGAAACCTTTTAAAGTGGACAATTAAACTTCAAAGCTAAGTTTCTATGTCTGTTTGCTTGTCAGTCAGTTGGCCACAAAAACTATTCTATATTCAAGTGAAAATGTACATGGAAATTTGGTTAACTCTGTATATCAGTAAAGCTTTAACTAATAGCCAGCAGAATGCTGGCAATAATTCCAGAGGAATTCCGGCTGGAGTATTATCTGGAATTCCAGCAGAATACCGGCAATAATTCCGGAAGAATTCCGCCTGAATTATCATCCAGAATTGCAGTGGAATGCCGCCAATAATTGCGGAGGAATCCTGACTGGAGTATCATCCAGAATTCCAGCGGAATGCCGGCAATTGCGGAGGAATGCCAGGTGGAGTATCATCCTGAATTCCAGCGGGATGCCGGCAATAATTCCGAAGGAATTCCAGCTGGAGTACCAGCTGGAATTCCAGCGGAATGCCGGCAATAATTGCTACTTAAGGACGTTCACGCTAATTGCTTGTGCCCATCGTTACTGCGCAGGTAATTCGTCATGCCACGTCATCCATCGAGCGCGTGCACTGAGGAATTGAATGGAAAAACAAAGGGCCAGAAGCCGTTTCAGAGCTTTGCTGGTAGTTTACTCTCTTAAGTGGTCGGTGACTCCTCCTTTTTTCCATGAACTGATTTTGTTTACAATTCTCGGCAAAAAATGAACAAAAAATCAATGTGGGAAGTTTAAAAATTTTGAAGGACATCGAATCCTGCCATCAGCGGCTATAAGGCGAGTGGAAATGTGGTCGTTAAATGCAATTTTTTTTCTTTAAGGAACAACACCAATTGAATAAATTTATTTTACGGGCCCATATAAACAACATTTGAGAGAGATACGTTCATTTCAAAGATTTATTTGCAATATTTTTGTGCTTACAGACACTGTAGCCGTATCCACCAACGAAGCGCGAGTTTTCAGATTTAGGCACAGGCGGCCCAAGCTCACATTGGATCATATTGCATAATAGCTGTCATGGTAAAAATATAAGAGTTTGTATGGGAATATTTTACAACACCTTTTAGCAAACCGAAATACTGCCAAATCTTAAATAAAATTGCCTTACCTTACTTTCACTGTGTTTTTATTCTTGTCTGAACGCTTATTTTGCCGATTCTTGGCCATTTAGGCGAGTTATCGATTTCTGGGTTCCCCACTACAAAGAAAAGAACAAGGCTGCACACTCCAGTTCGGAACGCCCGACGAGCCAAGCGAAAAATCACAGCTTAAAATGGTCAAACGACCTAAAACCATCGCGATTTCCAAGAAGAGATGTTCTAGTTTCATTTTAACTCAACAACAACTCAGTCCAGGCTCTGTCATCGACGCCAAGCGGCCGTTTGCTTTCAAATATCCAAGGTAAAAAGATCTCCATTGTGCCTGTTCGCGCTCGTCACGACACACGACCGTTAAAAAACTCCTTGGTAACCCCGCCTCGATAATCGTCCTGAGGGGACCAGGGGAGGAACACAAAACTTGTTGAGAGCAATTGACGGTGTGATACTCCGGTGAGGTATAGTTTGTTAATGAGGCAGGGTTACCAAAGAGTTTTTTAACGGTCGTGTGTCGTGACGAGCGTGTACAGGCACAATGGAGATCTTTTTACCTTGGATATTTGAAAGCAAACGGCCGCTTGGCGTCGATAACAGAGCCTGGACTGAGTTGTTGTGGAGTTAAAATGAAACTAGAACATCTCTTCTTGGAATTCGCGATCGATTTGAGGCCGTTTGACCATTTTAAGCTGGTATTTTTCGCTTGGCTCGTCGGGCGTTCCGAACTGGAGTGTGCAGCCTTGCTCTTTACTTTGTAGTGGGGAACCCAGAAATCCAGGGCAGGGTAGTCCTGAGAAGGACTGTTGTCATTGACAGTGACTGACATTTCGACAACCTGAGCAGAAGTCATCATCAGAAGTCATCATCTGCTCAGGTTATTGAAATGTCAGTCACTGTCAACGACAACAGTCCTTCTCAGGACTAACCTCACCCGGACAATCAAACTACATGATTATAGCTGATAATCTTTGAGTTTTCCAATGCTTTTGAACACACTGGGGTACTTTGCTTTGAGTTGTCCTACCAAAGTATCATCGACAGTGTTACAGCCTCCTGTTCCACCTTCGTGACATAGAGACAAAAATGCATCTAAACTGGTAACGAGACACCTTGATCTCCCCAATCATTTAAGCATCATATGGCAGTCTGCGGAATTTCCCTTCATCAAGAAAGCACAGAAAGCCGCACAACTCTAGAACAAAAATTTATTTTTCAAATCGGCACTCTTAATCCTCACGGTATAAATGAACGCTTTTAGCGTAGCTCCACCTTTCTGTATATAACCCACACACAACCCACAATTCCTCGATTCGCTCCGACAAAGGGCTAACGCTTAAAACGTCAGCTTTGAAATCTCTTTACGGTGGCCAATGCACATTATCAACCCAGTTGATAAATCAAAATTATCCGGGATGTAACCTTTTACATATACAACTGCTGTCCAATACACTACAGATGCTTCGGCCAGTGGCAGATTGGTCTTTTCCGGTTCTGATGAGGTCTCTGTGCTTGGTGTCAAAGGCTCTGGCTCACTGAGGTCTATAGTGGGTGGTTCTTTGAGTGAATCAGCTGGCAGTTGTGGCTGTGAACTAACTCAACAACTGTCACTCTTCACTTGGTGAACAGGCATTTCGTTGTTTTCACGGCATCCTCAGCTATTCCATTGGACGTGGATGATATGGTGATGATGCAGTGTGTTTGAACATCTAGGTTTCTGTGAACACAGCAAATTCGGCAGATGCAAACTGCTGGCTGTTTTTTGTTACAAGGGCATGTGTAGTGTCAGATCTGGCCTTTATTTCTTTGATGATGTTGAATGATGTTGTGGTGTTACGACGAGCAACTTCTATGAAGTTACAGTGGTTGTCAAGCTTGAGCACAGAGATCAGTGGTGGCTTTGGACCATGGTCGGGAAACTTCCTTATGCACAGGAAGCCCAGACGAAATGTTTCTGAGCGCATATTTGCATTTTTATAGCAAAATAATGCATGGGACTTACAGAATGGTTCACAGAATTGCCTAAAATTTATGAAAACATGAACAAATACTTGCTGGATAAACAAATGTGCACTCCCTGTTGAGCACAGATCAAAGTTGGAGCTCCTCCAGCACCAAGCATTTTTCTACCAGAAAATCCAATTGCTCAGCACCCAAATCAAGCACCATAATAGAAGAAAGCTTCAGGAATCTTGTTTTACCATTCAACTGTACCCGTAATTTTAAATGTGCCCGAATGCATAGTGGAAAGAACATGTGCCGGGGAGAAATTGGAAGTGTGACTTCCTCCTCTAAGTTGTAGTAGCACAGGACTAGGGTAGTCATTACAGCCATTTTCAGAGCTTCCAATGCCACGACCTGAGCTGTTGCCTACACTAGGTCCATTGTGCATCATTCTGCATCAGCTCTCTGTAGCAATAGTTCATCACACTATTCTGCACGTGATTTCTGATCACCAGTTTGATTTCAGCGAATCAGCTGCATTTGTATGAACACATAATTATGCAACAACTAGACAGGTTTTCGGTTTTGTTGGAGGTTCCTCGCTTTGGCTATTAAATTGTGTTCACGATTATTGCGATTATTGGGTTCACTGGTTATTTGATTTGATATTGTTACATGATGTCAGAAATAGCGGTCTGAGCACACGCCTCAGGAAGGATGCCTGACACAGAACAAGAAGCTGAAGCGAGACAAATTTTCCTGGTGCTGGCAAACTTGCCGCCGTCTAAAGCGCTTTCTTTTGACGACAATTTGGTCACGACCTGGAAATTGTGGAAACAACCTTGAAAATGCTACAAAATTGCCACCGGCGTGCATAAACAAGAAGGTATTGTTCGTGTATCAACTCTACTCACTATCATTGGCGAGGATGGCGTCAAAGCTGACGACACCTTCACTTGGAGCGAAGGAGAAGACCCAAACAACATTGAGTTAGTTTTACAGAAGTTCGATCAGTTCTGTGCTGCCAGAACACCTGCGATCCGAACGACGTGGCAAGACTGATGTTGGTTCCACCTGTGGTTCAGGGCTGACCCCATCGTTGACCTTGGGACTAGTTACTAGAGGCTCACTATTGTTCTTGCTTGGAGTTATGACTGGTCTCTGGTTCAGCATCCTGGGCCATGTGCGGGGTGTATGTCAGGCAGGCCAAGGTCCTTTGAGCTAATCAGTGGAGGAATTTCAGGCGTTGCTCTCAACTGTTAGCGGTTTCGATGATAATGCCCTCCGCATACTTCCAGTTCATAAGACCAGTTTCTCAGAATACATGTACACGTGCTCAGAGTCCATTCCTGTTTCCCGGGGATAGACTGTCCACATCGCAAGGGGTGCAGGGATCGTGACTTCTTGTTGTACTGACACACCTGTCCTGCTTTGCAACTGGCTAGCTTGGTTGGTGTGTTACGCGAATCCAAAAGGGCTAGCATCGGGTCTTTCTGGTGTTGCTTTAGCCAGCACCATTCTATTTCCTTGTCTTCTAATCTTCTCAAGGGTTCTGTCATGTCAGACAAGAGGGGTAAGTACTTGGCCAAGTAATTGACCATCCCAAGGAATCTCTTATAAATAAGTTCTTTGACGCCGCTCAACGAAGGCATTTCCAACATGGCTTACACTTTGGACGGGTCAGCCTTCAGGTCCTGTGGGGTTAGGAGATGTCCCATGAATCGCACTTCGGTTTGGGCTCGCTTTAAAATCGTTTTGTTTAGCTTGACGTTCCACTGACTGCATTTCTGCAGGAATGGACATTCATTCTTTTCGAGGCTGGCATTCACCTCCGCATCGGTTGCACCAATACAAGCGATGAGGAAATCGTTGACGATGACTTCAACCCCTCAAGATCTTCAATGAACTATTGCAAACTTCAGGAGCACTGGATATGCCGAAAGGCATACGAGTCCAACAGTAACGTCCAAAGGGTGAGTTGAACGTTGTCAAAAAGTTTGAGGCGCCATCTAGTAGGATCTGATGGAAACCATCCTTTGCATCACAGAGTGTAAATTTCCTGGCACCCGTTAACTGGGATGCAACTTTGTCGATGGTGGGAAGCTGGCAATGTTCACGGCGTATGGCACAGTTGAGGTCTCCGGGTTCGATACAAAATCCGTACGTTGTTCGGTTTCACTATGGCCACCATGCTGGATACCCACTGCGTAGGCTCTGTTACAGGTATGAGGACTTTACATTCAACCAGGTCATCAAGTTCTTCCTTGATGGGCTATCGCAGGGCCACTGGTACTCGTGTTGGGGAACGAACACAAGGTGGAATGTTTTCATTGATGACAATTTGATACTTTCCTGGCAGGGACCCTAGTCCCTCAAAAACATGTGGGAATTCCTCAAGGGGGGTAAAGGAGGGTGGATCAACCTTTAACGCTAGGACATCGCAGTTGTGAAGGCTGACAAGGCCAAACCCAACATTTGTATGTAATGAGAAAACAGGCTGGTAATCCCCATCTATTATATTAAAGTCAAGTGATTTTCGAAGTCCTCTTGACCAGATGAGCAGCTTGACTTCACCAGAAACAATCCCTTTTGTACATGGTTTAAGATTATAAAGCAGTGTGTCTCCTGTAACTTGCTTGTATATCCAGGTGGGCAGTATGTCGCACTGAGATCCGGTATCTATTTGAAACTGAACTTCTTTCTAAGATGAGGGTGCAGACACTTCACCATTCGCAGCTGGGGTTTGTGCTCTGCAATCAAGCCAATGTAGTAAGAGTCTTGCTCGGGGACTGCGGTTTCATGAATAGTTGAGACTTAGAACTGAATGAACATTCCTTCAGTGTTTTCAATTAATCTCATATGAAGAGGGAGATGTAGCGATAGTTCGTCACACTATACTGCTCATGATTTCTGATCACCAGTTTGATTTCAACCAATCAGCTGCTTTTGTATGAACACAATTATGTAACAACTACACATAGGTTTTCGGTTTTGTTGGAGGTTTCTCGCTTTGGCGATTAAAATGTTGTACAGTTTCTAATTCACTGGTTATTCGATTGATATCGTTACACTCTCTCATGGCTTTGTGATGTCAGACAGAAAAGGGAGGGCATTGCTGAGATGCTGTGCCAGCCCCAGCAATCTCTGAACTCTGGCCTTGTCTGTGGGTGCTGGCATTTCGCTGATCGCAGCAAATTACCGTTGCGATAAATCATCAGCCATAACAGTACTTCAGTAAGCTCATGCGTTTTGAAATGGAAGACTTCAGGAGCTGAGCTGATACTGAAAGGCAGGCATTGCCAACAGTATGTACAAAAGGGGTATGAAAGGTTGTAAGGAAGGACTACTCTTCATCCAGGGCCAAGTGCAAGAATCCACTTTGTATCTTGAGCTTTGTGAAGAATTTCATGCCATGTAGTTGCAAGAGGGTATTGCTCATAATCATAGGACGACACAGTTCAGGTCCTTGGGGTCCAAGCAAATTTGCAGTTTTTCCTGTTTCTTTGGTACGGTTACCATGGGGATTATCCACACTGTGGGAGAGGTCAACGTCTTGTAAAGCTGTTTTTACCTTGGCTCTGAGCACTACAGGTGCGCGACAAGATGTGTGCTGCACAGGGCCTACAGTGCTGTCTATTCTTATATGGTATTCACCGGCCAGCTTCTAATGCCTTCACGGGAACCTTGTGGGTATTTCTTTATTAGAAATTCTCTGGTGATAGGCTATTGCGTTACTTTGATCACAGGTAAGATTTCAAGCAAGTAAACAGAGGCACTTACTGTTTGATCATTATTATCAGTATACGCGGCCAAATTGAAATCCGGCCTCATCAAAATACACACTGTGCGGGCCAGAAAGGACTGCAGGCAGCCCTGAAGCTGATTGGTTCACCTTTGACACGGGAAAACCATTGAGGTGCATACGAGCGAACAGCTAGCTTTGAAGTTCAAATTCAGTAACACACTGAACAAATAGTTTTCAGAAAGAAAATCCAGTTGTCACGAAGCTCCTATTTCATTGGGTCTTGATACTACAAAGCTCTTTTTTTTTAGAGGGGGTAAGTTTCTAAAGAAACTGTGGTGCTGCGTCGGTGGGAAGTATAACAATATAATTTGGTTTTATCAACTGGGTTGATAATGTCAATTGGCCACCGTAAAGAGATTCAAGTGCTGACGTTTCGAGCGTTAGCCCTTCGTCGGAGCGAATCAAGGAATTGTGCGTCGTGTGTCTTTATATGCAGAAAGATGGAGCTTCGCTATTGGCTGGTACCTGGTAAAGTGAAAACTTCGAAATAAATTAGTTGAATGAAAAGCGTTCGTTGATACCGTGAGGATTAAGAGTGCCGATTTGAAAAATGAATTTTTGTTCTAGAGTTTTACGGCTTTCCGTGTTTCCTTGGTGAAGGGAAAGGCCGCAGACTGCCATATGTTGCTTAGGATGATTTGGGAGATTGAAGTGTCTCGCGACCGGTTTCGATGCATTTTTGTCGTCTTTCTCTACGTCACGAAGGTGTTCTCGGAATCGGTCGCCAAGTCGTCTCCCTGTTTCGCCGATGTATAACTTTTTGCAAAGAGTGCAAGTTATACAGTAGATGGCATTGGCTGAGGTACAGGTGAAATGATCAGTGATTTTGATAGATCGCTTGGGTCCCGATATTTTGTCAACGTTGTGAATGAAAGGGCATGTTTTGCATCGTGCGCGAGCGCATTTAAAAGTTCCGGGTTGATCAACAGTTTGGAATGCACTTCTGACTAAAAAGTTACCTATGTTTTTGTCACGTTTAAATGAAATTAATGGAGGTTGCGAAAAGATTCTACCATTGTCGGGATCATTTTGAAGTAATTTAAAGTTTTTGAGAATGATGGATTTAACTGCGTGGTTGTGAGGGTGAAATGGGAGGGTGAATGGAATTCTATCGTTGTTTTCTCTTTGTGACGTTTGTAGTGCTGACTGTCGGTCAATTTGCTGGGCGCGATGATGGCCCGCTTGAACAACAGAAGCAGGGTAGCCGCGTTTGTCGAAGAAATTGCACATTTCCTCTGATTTTAAGGAAAAATCAGAGTCGTCACTACAAAGACGGCGAAGTCTAAGAAACTGAGAATAAGGAATGGAATTCTTGACATGTGATGGATGTGAAGATGAATACAACAAATAGCTATGAGAATCTGTGGGTTTGTAGTGCACACTGGTGCATAAACTGTTGCCTTCGATAGAAACTTTGATATCCAGGAATGCTAAGGAAGTATCGGAAATTTCCCAGGTATATTTAAGGGCAGGATGAAACGAATTAGCAGGGGTTATAAATTGATTAGGTCCAGTGTATATAATTTTCCCAGCCAATCCTATGAGACGTTCTGAAGAGCTTTGTGGCGATCCAGAAAATCAGTTTCCACATTCCATTTTCAGGTCTTTTGTGGCTTTCGTGTAAAGGCCAACCGGAATTATGTTGCACTGTGATCTACAAATGAGCTACACCAACGCGTTTGCGTTTGCGTGGTCCGAATGCAAACGCAAACACGGATTTCAAAAGTTTCCTTCGCCTTGCCTTCACGTTTCCTTCAAGTTGAGAATGCGTTAGGTGGTTCGCTTATCTCCGAGCGGTACTGTATGTCTACTTAAAACCTCAATTGCCAGACTAGCATTAAAAGTTGGAATTCATCCAGATCTACCGTTGAGATCATGTTGGCATAAGAGTTGGTTCATTGCCACCATTGCCAGCCCTTATGTAAGTGAAGGTGTTATCTCATTTCTTTTTGCCATGACATTTAGCTGAGAAAAGCAAGACACGACCACATTTCAAACATGTCTTGCCAAAAGCCGGACATAGTTCTTCTTTACTTGCAGTCACGACAGGTACCATAATTCCTTTAGACTTGGTTGAGTGTTTGTCACCCTGTCTTTAGGTTTTCATCTCCTTGGCAATTATGCTTTCTTTCCTTGGCCTGAAACCGTGTTGACTGCACTTTATGGGTTTCTTGGTTTCCCGTGAGTTTAATTTAGGCTTTTCGTACTCTTGGCTGCCATGCAGATTTCAACTGTTTTCGCAAGTATTGGGTTTTTCTCAAACCCCAAATGGTCAAAACTATTTCACAAGGGCCCTAATAGTTCTGGGCTTTTTCCCATTGATTTTATAGGGGATCAGTAGGAGGGTCAGTAGGGGGTCAGCTGAGAAGTCCCAGAGAAGCATTGTACTTCACTGAGGCCTGCAAAACACAATAAAGGAGTATTTTTGGAAAAAAATCAGATTATATTAACAAGACCCGCGTCAGTTGTGGAATGCAAACCGGCCGTTTCTTCACTCCACACGTGCCTACAAATCAAATGACATCATTCTGAAGGAGGGTGCCCAAAGAAATCATTACAGTCAAGCCATGTATTGCAGAGACGTTTAATCATGACTATTTTATCAACATTGCAAACTGCAGCTGGTTTTCACTGTCACGCAATCAAAAAATAAACTCAAAACCATGTAATGAAAAAATCTGATAAATTCAAATGTTATAAAATATCAACAGGTAAACAACATGTCCAAGTCTCAGGTCTGTGCGGTACACCATACTTGAGTTATTTGCCGAAGCATTTCTCGCAAATTATTTATAGACCTCAGTATGGAAACGCCATGTTGGTGTCCAGCTTGATGGGCATCAACATGTAGACTATAAAGACTTAAACAAGCTTGTCGCAAGTCATGAGTTCTGTGTAACTGAGAAACTTGAAATGTATGCCGAGGAACAAGTACGCAAGCCGCGGAAGCAGTGTCAATGGCCTGAGCTAGAGGACAGTCTCGGAATGTGGATTGAAGACCACTGATGAAGTGTTTACGTGTACATTGTGACAAGAAATTTGATCAGGATCAAGGCGACAGCAATGGCAAGTGAGAATTTAACAAACTTTAAAGCAACAAACAGCTGGTGTACAAGATTCCTTTGTCTTGTGACAGAAAACCATAAAAAGAAGCTACCGGAAGATTTGGAGGAAAAGATCACTAGTTTCCACCGATTTATCATCAAACGCCACAGAGCAATGAATTATGACTCGGTCCACATCGGAAACATGGATGAAACCTCCAAATGGTTTGATATGCCATCGGCAAAAACTGTTAACTCTAAAGGTCAGAAAGCCAAACTGGTAAAAATACTACTGGCCATGAGAAGTCTCGCTTCACTGGTATGTATATGCAACTACATGTATGTAAACAGATTGTACATCTCCGTAGTTCTTGAGCATGTCGATTAAAGTGATATCTTTCAAACAGAATGTTCTTACGAGGTCCACAATATTCTCCCAGTTTCTTCAATACTGGTTACTGAAATACATGCACTGTCTATGCAAAATGTTCATGACCTTCCAGATAACCAGGGTTGTCAGAGGGTTTTTGAGTAGCAGGTTCCATCCAAAAAGTAGGCAGCTATTTTCATTTTATTTCTCCAATATCATGCTTAGAACTGACCTACTAACATTCGGAGTAGCCGGCGCAGTATTCGGAATAGCAGGTGAAATGCACCGGTTGCCGGCTTATTTTGACAAGCCTGGATACCAGTTGGACGCTCTAACAACTGAGCTATAGGAGACTTGTGGTGAGTGTGTCGCACTTATTATCTTAAGCAATAGAGGATGTTTGCCATGTTTACATAGCCTCATCTAAACACACCTATCAACCAATGAGAGCACACATAGTATCTCAGTTATTTTATAAATACATGACCCTAGTTTACGACCTCACTCACCACAAATCTCCTATCAATGCTAGAGCATCCAACCAGTATCTGTAAGGTCACAAGTTTGACTCCTAGTGGGCACTCACTCAGCATTTTTGTGTTCGCTTAAAATAATTAGCCATTTTGTGCTGTGAAGTTAATCAACTGCGAACCAGTTCAAAATATAACTGGAAATCAAACTCGTGATTCAACTCGAAATCATTACTTTATAGAAGAGAAACTAGTAAAACTCAAGCAAGCCATGCAGCTTCATTGATTGAAGCCTTGTAATCATGTAAACATATTTGTCTCACATTTGTCGTTTTCAAAATAAGTATAAATATAACATCAGATTTGTGTTAAAGACAAATATAATCATCCAGTGACTCAGAATATTCTTTTACTAGTAATTTGATTTGAGATCATCAACTTTGCCCCTTATCATTTGAATTAATAACCTTTCACTCTACCTGATTGATAAGGTGAACTCCCCATGATTCTCAGGCCTGGCTAAGTGTAAATCCACAATTATTATCAGCACATCTAGAATGAGTAGTTCTTTATGTTTTAGCCATTGCATTAACCTCCCTCCTTCTTTGTTCTTGTTACTGTAAAAATAAGTACAAAGATCATATTTGTGAGCTACCTGAGCGAAGGACGGGTGTCACAGTCTACTGGGAAGAGTAACAAATACATAGGAAAGGCCCAGTTAGCATTATTTTGTCGTTGTCGAGTGAATGTGATTGATGGGCGGAGGGTGTAGGTGTACAATTACAGGTATTCAATACTGCAACTGGGCACCCACCTGATCACCTGCCAATTTTGTCACAAATAAGCATGTGCAGAACCAATCAAAGTCAAGAATTTTGTTGCAGATGCGATTGGCTACATAATGGACAGACCATTAGAAATCGCTGGAGGGAAGGGAGGAGGGTGACAATTCCCAAAACAATTCCTGCAAAGGAAAATTGTCAAGAAAAAATTATGCAAGCGGATAAGCATCAAAAAATAATTTCTTCCATGTCAAAAAATAATTCCTACAGACAATCTGGAACAAACAATTCCATTTGCTGAAATTGTTTTTTTTTTTTTTTTGGAATTGTCACCCCAACCCTCGTCCGCGATTTCTAATGGTCCACCCCTATTAAAAAGAAGGCAGATCACACAGATCCATGTTGTCTGTTTTCGTGGTAAGTTGCGAAGAATTGAACCGCCTTGTATAAAAACCGTCTGGTCTCCTGTACATACCTCAGGTTTACATAAAATTCTCCCAAACCGGCCAAACGATACCTACGTGTTTGCATGACAAAAGCGCGTACATTTTCTATTTCTTAACTTGAGGTCTATAACTTTTTGAAAGCAAGACTAAAATAGTTAACTGGGAAAAGAAACAAAAGTAATTGATCAGTTCATACGAACCTTTAAAGTCCCCTGGCTTCGTGAAACTTTGGAGGCATGCAAGCCAAGATGGCCGAACTATCCTTACAAGGAATGCTGGGTACGCGCGGCAGCTTTCGGGACACTACGGGTTCACGAGATTGTCCTGCGGGATTCCCTTGCAAGTTGGTGTCAAATGTTTAATAATAATAATAATAATAATAATAATAATAATAATAATAATAATAATAATAATAATAATAATAATAATAATAATTAAAGATTTATAACGCGCCCTTTCCATGCAAATATGATCAAAAGCGCGTAACAACTGATACTTAAATATTTAAAGAAATTAAAAAATGAAAAGAGCATTATAATTAAGGCTAAAACTAGATAACGCTAAAAACTAAATAAAACATTACAAATCAAAAGCTAGTCTAAAAAGATGCGTTTCAAGTAAAGATTTAAAACGTTCAAAATTCTCCTCAAGGCGGATATGAAGAGGCACATTGTTCCATAAATTAGGGGCCGCAGATGAAATAGCACGATCCCCTAAAGTCTTTTTCAGTTTTAAACTGGGATACTTTAAGAAAAGACCGCTAGCTGAACGGAGATGATAGCATTAAAAGTAAGAAGAAGTTACGAAATTTGATAGGAAGCCAGTGTAACGAACACAGTACTGGTGTTATGCGGCTGTACCGAGGAACATTAGATATAAGCCGAGCAGATGCATTCTGCAAGCGTTGCAATTTGTTTACCAGGGAGTGGGGGTGTTTTATTTATTTATTTCCTTCTTACGTCATATTTAAATCTAAATCTAAATCTAAATATCGTTATGTCGGCAAAGTCGTATGGGACATCACGCCAACTCTAAAATAATAAGACATAAAACTGTACTAAAATATAAGAAATAACAGTAAAAGCTAAACTACAGATAAAAATTAAACTAAATAAATTTCCTTTTAAAAATACAGAGAGATTGGCTAGAAACAGTTTCTTCTGGAAGTTTGTTCTATTCAGTTATTGTCCTGGGGAAGAAAGAAAATCTAAAAATATCTTTATGTCCTTTCGGTACAATAAACTTAAAAGCATGGCTTCCCAGACTCCACCTTTCTCTGCTTGTTATCAAATAATCTCCCCGGCACATCTTATATATAGTGGAGAGCCTTACGGGTCTTCTCATCGTTTCAAGCGTGTCCCACTGTAGGTCTTGCAGCATTTCCGTCTCGCTCGTTGTTCGCCAGGCTTGCATCTAATTAAGGACAGGGCACCCTGGGCGTTAGCGGTCCGTACGTTTCGTTCAGTTCGCCAGGCTTGCATCTAATTAAGGACAGGGCACCATGAGCGTTAACGGTCCGTACGTTTTGTTTGGTTCGCAATACGGAATACAGTCTGTACGTTTCGTTCAATTCGCTAACAGGAGGTAACAGTAAACATCAAGAGTACGCGGTAGCCGAAAGATAAAATAGATACTCGTATGTTTCTCGTTCAAAAAGTGTGCCACCGCGACCACGCTTCTAAAAGCCAGTCGGCGAGTCCGCACGCTCACTTTGGTTTAAGCCATACAGAATAGTCAGTACGTTTAAACATTAGAGGGCGTTTTAGCCGAAGGAAAGGGAGATACACTTGTGAATTCCTCGTAAAAAAGTGCGCGGCCGCGAGCACTCTTAATGGCAGTCAGACGAGTCCGTACGTTTCGTTCACTTCGCTAACAAGACAGTATGCGTGATGGAGATCTTCTGGCATGAGAAAGATTCGTTTAACAATAGAGCTATCGTCCTTACTTAGAAGATATAACGAGTGTAACTTTGGGCAGTTTCAATAGGCTTGTTGTCTATGTGAAAATTATTTTCCAGACATTTCTTTGCACGTTTTTGAAGGATCATAAGAGTTAAGTTTTTTGTGGCGGATTGATACTTAACATCCATGTGCTTCAATAGGACGATAGTGTTTTAAGGCAATTTTGCAGTCCTGTTTTCGATCTTCACAATATGACTAAATCATCTGCATATAAACGTGAATTCAATTTTGTGCCGTTTGGTAGGACAAAGGGATCAGATAAAGAGCTTTCAAAAGAGAAAGGGATGTCGTTAATGAAGAGGTTGAATAGTAACGAGTTCAAAATACATCCCTGTCGTACCCCTCTTGCGAATTGAAAGGGTAGTGTTTGATGTTGTCCAATTTTAATGAAACATGTAGAGTTCGAGTGCAAACTCTTTATTAAATTGAGTCAAAAGCTTTTTTGAAATCTACAAAGCAAGCGTAGATTTTTTCGTTGTGGTGATTCACGTACTTGTCTACTAGAGTTCTCACGGTAAGAACATGGTCTGCTGTACGGTTGTTGGGTAGGAAACCAATCTGCGAATTGTGTAAAATATTGAGAGAATTTACATGTTCAAGTAGCCGCTGATTTAAAATAGAGCAAAAAAGCTTTCAAAGACAGCTTCAGGCAAATACCCCTCGGTAATTTGATGGATCATTTCTTCTTCCTGATTTGTATATTGGTGTAATAAGACCACGAAACCAAGTCTTAGGCATTATACCTGAATAAAGAATCGAGTTGAAAAGCTTAAGATAAATGGGCATCATTGCTTGTAGACTAGCTTTGATCATTTGGTTTTCTATTGTCTGAAAACGGCGATTTTTTATTTTTCATTCTTTTAGCAGCCGCAATTATTTCACTTTCGGTGATTAGATCGTCTAAAGAGGGGAACTGCTCTTTTTGACCCTCGAGAAGTTTTTGTCATTTATTATTGACTGCAGAGTAGGATTTAACGGATTATTAGAGTGGAGTTAAAGAGACCCTGTTGTGCTTCTGAACTCCAAAAAGCTTAACAGACTTAATGTGGCACCAAAAGAATGCTTTTATTGTTGGCTTTGCCCAAAATTACAGAGAAGTTACAATCTAGCTACTAAATCTCTGCTTGTTACAATGATTTCTTTCCTTTTAACTGCTTGGGCTCATCAGAACTTAGCTCAGCGCTTATTTTCGGCAGCAGCAGAAGCTGAAGGCACCTTTTTTGAACCCCACGATGTCTTCATTATCAGCTAACGGCTCGTTACCTCCCCAGGAGTTATAAGCCGCGTCACACTTGTAGTTGTAAAACCACCCTACGACCTGCCCATTTTCCGTAGCCTTCCCTTCATTTCCATAGATAGAAACCTCGGCATCGCAGTTGACAAGATCTGTTTTGGAGCAAAGATCTTTGCAGCTCTCACCTTTGCTATTTCTACTCAGTACTGCGTTTACCCAGGAACCACTCCCTCCATTAGGGGTACTAGCTCTGCAGGCAGCGGCAGCTGACGCGTGAAGAGCCTGCCAGGCCAAATCGTATGCTGAGGGCTTCGCAGCGTCCTGTTTGAGTATGGTAAAATGACTGGACTGGTCTTCTTTAGGCAGCTCAGCGTCAAGCTAAAGAAAAGCAAACACATTGTTGAATAATAGGAATCTAGACTTTCGAAGAACGTTTACTCGGGCTTCGTATCGGGTGTTTATCGGAGAATCCGCTATGATATCCACGGTATACCTTGCTTTGTGTATTTCATTGCAGGTGAATGACTGTCTTCATATGTAACAATTGCTTCACTTTTGAATTTTGTTGATAAAAATTCAAGCTATACAGTACGAACTCGAGGATGACTCTTATCATAGGAATTTCTAGCACGAGAGTCATACATATCAAAGAGAATGGATATTCGAGATCTTTTGGAAAAGGCAGTTAAGTTTAAGGAAGCTCTTCAAGGTATGGTCCGGTGACCCCGATTGCCCGCTGAGTAAAATTATTCCGAAGAAGAAAGAGAAGAAATAAATTCGGATAGGTTTGTGGATGTTTTTGTAGATAGGCTAGTTTTTAAATACAATATTTAGATTGTCCTTTGGCTAATAATATTTGATAATAATATTTAGATTGTCTTTTGTGTATTTCTTGCGCAGAGAAAGACGACAAAATGCATCGAAAAACATCGAGACACTTCAATCTCCCAAATCATTCTAAGCAAGATATGGCAGTCTGCGGCGTTTCCCTTCACAAGGAAACACGGAAAGCCGCAAATTTATTTTTCAAATCGGCACTCTCAATCCTCACGGTATCAACGAACGCTTTTCATTCAACTAATTTATTCCGTTGTTTTCACGTTACCAGGCACCAGCCAATAGCGAAGCCTCATCTTTCTAGAAATAAAATCACACGACCCACTATTCTTTGATTCGTTCCGACTAAGGGCTAACGCTCGAAACGTCAGCTCTTGAATCTCTTTGCGGTGGCCAATTCACATTATCAACCCAGTTGATAAAACCAAATTATATTGTTATACTTCTCACCAACCCAGCACCACAGTTTCTTTAGAAACTAACCCCGTCTATTCACTAGTAGAAATTTATTGACAGCAATTTGGTAAAGGTTGTATATGAGTTGAACGTATAAGACATGAAACGTTCTTCACAACACTGCATTCTGTATATATTACACTGTTTACGAAGATAGTAAGCTGTCGCATTCTCATCCCCACGAGAAAAAAAACTGGAATTTAGAAGCACGAAGAATTTCTCGAAGCCCTCTATTATAAACACCCCAAATGGCGTAATGGACGTGATAACTTGGTAAAACAGAAACGCGGCTAAAAAGTGAGTAAAGTTATCCAGCTTTTTGCTGCTGACATTTTCAGTAGGGTTTGGTTTCAATTCTCTAATTAATAAGTCTCCTTTATCTTACAATGATAATGAAATAGTTACTGCAGCAGCACTAATGACCTCTTTTTTAAGCACTTTCCCCTCAGCATCCATTCTTGCACTGAGGATGATAACGAACAGCAACAGAAGGGCACCTGAGGATTTCATTTTTCTGCAATCCCTGTAGAACTGGAAGAAGAACGTTAAACGTCATAAGCAGCAAAATTATGGCAAGTTGTAAACAATCTCTGGGCTTTCTAGCCATGGTACATTTATCTGGCTGCAGTTGTCAAATGACTTAATGGCGCACTGCCACGCCTGATATATCATATTTTAATACGTGTGCCCTGTAGCTTGCTGTAATCGTGCTTTATTGTCTTGCAATAGAAAAAAATTTAAAACTGGTGAAAGCAAAGAAATATCAACTAGGAAGAAAATAGTGTCCCTAACCAAAAACAACAACAACAACCGTTATTCGAGCCCAGAAAAGTTTTACAGTAAAAACTAAATACATAGAAAGAAGGAGCAACGAACCACGAATGAACAAATTTCACTTTTCCGAATCATGAAAATAATTGTAATTAAGCTACTTTAATTTTGGTGGTGATATTCAGACCGTGAATAAAGGGCGTGGGAACAATGGGAATTGTGGAGTTGCAAGTAGTTGGAGTTTGGAGTTCGAGTTGAGAGTTGCGAGTTGTACGTTGCAGTTTCGAGTTGGAGTTGCATGCAAGTCGCGACGTTTTTTACATTTGCTTTTACACTCACTATATACTTAGATACTTACCAAACGGAAAGAGTTAATTTATAGTGTGAACGATATGAAAAGGGACTGCAGGCGAGTTTCATTTTTCTACTCACTTTGTGAATTCTCAGACACGTTCACAAGCAAGTGTACTCTTGTGGTTTTGGGTTTTATTAGTTGTGGGATAATATAGAAACTTGCCCTGGAATGCAGCTGCAGACCAACTGCGTCCGCCGCCAGTGGTTACATGCGTGGCATGCTGCCTTTTTTAATCCAGCTTTTCGTAGTTTTCCTTCCACGATGGAATATAGCAGCCGTCAGTGTAATGGCAAGCAAAAGGCATACAGCACATTAATAAGCACTAATACCGGCAATTTTATGTTGCTAAGCATGGTTTCAGCGGGATCGCTCGAATACTATTTTTTTTACTGAAGATTTTTAACCGAGTTTAAATAAACAGCTACTATTACTACTACTTATATTAGAGCTTGGAAAAGATAACATGGCTTCCAAATTCGCAAATGCAACTTCAGTACTCGCAAAATACACGGTTCTGTTTTTTAGTTCTAACTGAGAAACCGGCGGTATTTCAACACTGAAGGTCCAACCGTTGAACTCGGTAAATGATAAATAAAATTATCGGTTTGTTAAATGTTACGATATTCCTACCTTTACTTTGCAACTTGTAATTGTCGACAGCACGAGGACAAATACTTTCCTCAAGTCCTGGAAACTACTGACTAAGAATGGCGAAAGTTGCTCGAATTTAAAACGTCTTGGTCTCGTATAATTTATTCCCTTGCGGGTGACAGCTAGCATTAAATATGTATTTTCTACAAGAGTTGATTACGGAACGTTAGAGTTCACACTTTAGTTCGCTCTCTCACCTTGGTATGCATTGCTGTTACGTAATATTTGTCAAGTATGCATATTTCTATACGGCGTGGGAGTAAGGTGTCATAACTTGTGCTTGTATGTAGGTCAGTACAGTAGGTCACTTCTCGCGTCGATGAACCTTACCTTATTCTTTTTTCCCGCCCGCCCCTCCTTCTTTTGTCTTCGCAAGCTTTACTTTTGGGTTTATACTTCTCCGCCGCCTTAGTTATTCTTATTTTCGTCCTATCTTGCTATCTACAGGCCGTCCAAGCTCTCATGCACATGGGGACTGCTTCAGGTGTGGAATGCAAGGTCACTGGGCAAAAGATTGCAGGGTCGCCAGCTTTTATCCCCGCCCATTTGGCCAGTACAAGACAACCGCCGCCTTTTCCCCAACTTCCACTACCACAAACGCTTCAGGCACCGGATGTAAAGGAATCGGACAATCTTGAGATATACAGTTTACAGATGTACTTCATGTACTGAATGGTTTTGAAATCGACGAAAATGTAGCACAAAATAAGAATGTGACGGGCAATTTAAAGAAAAATTTAGGTGCATCATCCTTCATATCAAACGTAATCAACTTTCGTTATCGTTTGCCTTTTTGGAATTTGTCACCGGCGCATTTTTTAAGAACAATACTTCTGCCCTAAAAAATTGTGAGTTTGTAGAGAGTTCAATTAAAGAGCTACTGGAATCCGAGCGCATTAAGCAGGTGTCGTGTAAGCCGGTTGTTGTCAACCCATTGTCGGTTTCTATCCAGCCTAATGGAAAGAAAAGATTTATTCTTGATTAAGATATGTTAATCATTTCATTA
>OX393563.1:25567934-25573848 GCA_947652115.1 Blastomussa wellsi | reverse complement strand
CATATTATTTTCCGCCGTTTTGCAGCATTGCGAACACCATCAAGAACAAAACAGTATCCTTTAATTGCATTATGTTGGTTGGTCATGTCTTATTATGTCGCGACACTTGAGGGAATCAGTAAACATATTCAAGCGCCAAGAAAATCCTCAAAACTAACACACTGATCGCGACATAGATAGGGAACACCTTAAAATTTAAACAATTGTACTTGCTAATAGCAATAAATTTTCATCCTGAGCCAAATAAGCAAGATAATTTTCGGGAGCAGGGCGCCTTTAAAAATTCTCTGCGGACTTTGTTTCGTCGATTACTAATCGACCGCTATTGGTATTTTGCGAAACACAGCATCTAGCGAGGACCGGTTTCGAAGAGAAGGAATAAATCTTAGTGGTAATGGTAAACTCAGTCAACGGTTATTTCCCTATCGATTAATTTGTTTTGTTTCGTTTCGTTTCGTTTCGTTTCGTTTCGTTTCGCGGAATGCCGTAAGCCCTTCAATCAATGAAGCTGCATGGCTTGCTTGAGTTTTACTAGTTTCTCTTCCATAAAGTAATGATTTCGAGTTGAATCACGAGTTTGATTTCCAGTTATATTTCGAACTGGTTCGCAGTTGATTAACTTCACAGCACAAAATGGCTAATTATTTTAAGCGAACACGAAAATGCTGATTGAGTGCCCACTAGGAGTCAAACTTGTGACCTTACAGATACTGGTTGGATGCTCTAGCATTGATAGGAGATTTGTGGTGAGTGAGGTCGTAAACTAGGGTCATGTATTTATAAAATAACTGAGATACTATGCATGCTCTCATTGGTTGATACGTGTGTTTAGATGAGGCTATGTAAACATGGCAAATGTCCTCTATTGCTTAAGATAGATCAGTTGTTAGAGCGTCCAACTGGTATCCAGGCTTGTCAAAATAAGCCGGCAACCGGTGCATTTCACCTGCTATTCCGAATACTGCGCTGGCTACTCCGAATGTTAGTAGGTCAGTTCTAAGCATGATATTGGAGAAATAAAATGAAAATAGCTGCCTACTTTTTGGATGAAACCTGCTACTCAAAAACCCTCTGACAACCCTGGGTATCTGGAAGGTCATGAACATTTTGCATAGACAGTGCATGCATTTCAGTAACCAGTATTGAAGAAACTGGGAGAATATTGTGGACCTCGTAAGAACATTCTGTTTGAAAGATATCACTTTAATCGACATGCTCAAGAACTACGGAGATGTATAATCTGTTTACATACATGTAGTTGCATACATACCAGTGAAGCAAGACTTCTCATGGCCAGTAGTATTTTTACCAGTTTGGCTTTCTGACCTATAGAGTTAACAGTTTTTGCCGATGGAATATCAAACCATTTGGAGGTTTCATCCATGTTTCCGATGTGGACCGAGTCATAATTCATTGCCCTGTGGCGTTTGATGATAAATCGGTGGAAACTAGTGATCTTTTCCTCCAAATCTTCCGATAGCTTCTTTTTATGGTTTTCTGTCACAAGACAAAGGAATCTTGTACACCAGCTGTTTGTTGCTTTAAAGTTTGTTAAATTCTCACTTGCCATTGCTGTCGCCTTGATCCTGATCAAATTTCTTGTCACAATGTAACCACTTCATCAGTGGTCTTCAATCCACATTCCGAGACTGTCCTCTAGCTCAGGCCATTGACACTGCTTCCGCGGCTTGCGTACTTGTTCCTCGGCATACATTTCAAGTTTCTCAGTTACACAGAACTTATGACTTGCGACAAGCTTGTTTAAGTCTTTATAGTCTACATGTTGATGCCCATCAAGCTGGACACCAACATGGCGTTTCCATACTGAGGTCTATAAATAATTTGCGAGAAATGCTTCGGCAAATAACTCAAAAATGGTGTACCGCACAGACCTGAGACTTGGACATGTTGTTTACCTGTTGATATTTTATAACATTTGAATTTATCAGATTTTTTCATTACATGGTTTCGAGTTTATTTTTTGATTGCGTGACAGTGAAATGCAATGTTGATAAAATAGTCATGATTAAACGTCTCTGCAATACATGGCTTGACTATAATGATTTCTTTGGGCACCCTCCTTCAGAATGATGTCATTTGATTTGTAGGCACGTGTGGAGTGAAGAAACGGCCGGTTTGCATTCCACAACTGACGCGGGTCTTGTTAATATAATCTGATTTTTTTCCAAAAATACTCCTTTATTGTGTTTTGCAGGCCTCAGTGAAGTACAATGCTTCTCTGGGACTTCTCAGCTGACCCCCTACTGACCCTCCTACTGATCCCCTATAAAATCAATGGGAAAAAGCCCAGAACTATTAGGGCCCTGGTGAAATAGTTTTGACCATTTGCGAAAACAGTTGAAATCTGCATGGCAGCCAAGAGTACGAAAGCCTAAATTAAACTCACGGGAAACCAAGAAACCCATAAAGTGCAGTCAACACGGTTTCAGGCCAAGGAAAGAAAGCATAATTGCCAAGGAGATGAAAACCTAAAGACAGGGTGACAAACACTCAACCAAGTCTAAAGGAATTATGGTACCTGTCATGACTGCAAGTAAAGAAGAACTATGTCCGGCTTTTGGCAAGACATGTTTGAAATGTGGTTGTGTCTTGCTTTTCTCAGCTAAATGTCATGGCAAAAAGAAATGAGATAACACCTTCACTTACATAATGGCTGGCAATGGTGGCAATGAACCAACTCTTATGCCAACATGATCTCAACGGTAGATCTGGAGGAATCCCAACTTTTAATGCTAAAATTGGAGTCTGGCAATTGAGGTTTTAAGTAGACATACAGTACCGCTCGGAGATAAGCGAACCACCAAACGCATTCTCAACGCGAAGGAAACGCGAAGGCAACGCGAAGGAAACTTTTGAAATCCGGCGTTTGAAATTGCGTTTGCGTTTGCATTCGGACCACGCAAACGCAAACGCGTTGGTGTAGCTCATTTGTAGGTCACAGTGCAACATAATTCCGGTTGGCCTTTACACGAAAGCCACAAAAGACCTGAAAATGGAATGTGGAAACTGATTTTCTGGATCGCCACAAAGCTCTTCAGAACGTCTCATAGGATTGGCTGGGAAAATTATATACACTGGACCTAGCCCTAAAAAAAAAGAGCTTTGTAGTATCAAGACCCAATGAAATAAGAGCTTCGTGACAACTGGATTTTCTGTCTGAAAACTATTTGTTCAGTGTGTTACTGAATTTGAACTTCAAAGCTAGCTGTTCGCTCGTATGCACCTCAATGGTTTTCCCGTGTCAAAGGTGAACCAATCAGCTTCAGGGCTGCCTGCAGTCCTTTGTGGCCCGCACAGAGTGTATTTTGATGAGGCCGGATTTCAATTTGGCCGCGTATACTGATAATAATGATCAAACAGTAAGTGCCTCTGTTTACTTGCTTGAAATCTTACCTGTGATCAAAGTAATGCAATAGCCTATCACCAGAGAATTTCTAATAAAGAAATACCCACAAGGTTCCGGTGAAGGCATTAGAAGCTGGCCGGTGAATACCATATAAGAATAGACAGCACTGTAGGCCCTGTGCAGCACACATCTTGTCGCGTACCTGTAGTGCTTAGAGCCAAGGTAAAAACAGCTTTACAAGACGTTGACCTCTCCCACAGTGTGGATAATCCCCATGGTAACCGTACCAAAGAAACAGGAAAAACTGCAAATTTGCTTGGACCCCAAGGACCTGAACTGTGTCGTCCTATGATTATGAGCATTACCCTCTTGCAACTACATGGCATGAAATTCTTCACAAAGCTCAAGATACAAAGTGGATTCTTGCACTTGGCCCTGGATGAAGAGTAGTCCTTCCTTACAACCTTTCATACCCCTTTTGTACATACTGTTGGCAATGCCTGCCTTTCAGTATCAGCTCAGCTCCTGAAGTCTTCCATTTCAAACGCATGAGCTTACTGAAGTACTGTTATGGCTGATGATTTATCGCAACGGTAATTTGCTGCGATCAGCGAAATGCCAGCACCCACAGACAAGGCCAGAGTTCAGAGATTGCTGGGGCTGGCACAGCATCTCAGCAATGCCCTCCCTTTTCTGTCTGACATCACAAAGCCATGAGAGAGTGTAACGATATCAAATAATCGGATGACCAGTGAATTAGAAACTGTACAACATTTTAATCGCCAAAGCGAGAAACCTCCAACAAAACCGGAAACCTATGTGTAGTTGTTACATGATTGTGTTCATACAAAAGCAGCTGATTGGCTGAAATCAAACTGGTGACCAGAAATCATGAGCAGTATAGCGTGACGAACTATCGCTACATCTCCCTCTTCGTATGAGATTAATAGAAAACACTGAAAAGAAAAAGAACAAAACAAAAAAAGGAATGTTCAGTCAGTTCAAAGTTCTGATCTCAATTTCTTTGTGATCATCAGTTCATGTGATAGTCCTGGGCGGAGAATGTCTGCAATCCAAATGATGTGGCAAGACTGGTGTTGGTTCCACCTCTGGTTCAGTGTTGACCCCATCATTGACCTTAGAACTAGTTACTAGAGGCTCACTCTTTTCAAGTAATAATATCACTTTCCAAATTTCCCTAATAATTACCGTACATTTATTTGTCTATAAGCCGGTGGTGGCGGTGTTATAAGCCGAGCGATTCTTGCATGATCTGACATTCCATCGGTGTAGATTTCATCATCACAGGGGGATCATCATCTGTGCTGTTGCCAGCTTTTGAAATCCTGCATGTTTTGAATGATTTTCTCATCATCTACCCTAGAATTTCCTCTCAAGCCTGCTTTACCCAACGGAGGACCAGATTTCTCGATGAACTGTGGATAGCACACCTCCTTTGCCTTTAGCTGAAGAATTCCCGTGAACTTTCGATCGATCAATCAATTGTTGAAAACATCCGAAACTGGCCAATCAGCAGAGGCCGTTCCCATGGCCAAGTAAACATTGCAACATGATCTGACAGAAATCGGCTGGCAGCATTGTTGTAATTGCGGTTCAAAACAGAAAACTTACCCTCACTTCTCTGCTCCAAAGACCACTTCAGAAGTGTTTCATCCAATTCAGAATACTTTGGCGAATAAACAGCCCATTGCGTTTCATTTTTTGGTTACATTTTTAGTTCACCATTGAAGAGGTTCGCTTGATCTTTTCGCCAGCGACGAACCATGGATTCACCAATCCCGTATTCACTCCAGCCGTATCTACTTTTAATTTGAAAGCTTAGTTTTGCGAAGAAGCACGGGCTTTGCTGAGAAAAACAGAACAAAGCTAAAGACTGAACAAGAGAGAGACAATTCCTAGGAGCCGAAATCGCATCTTTTGTTGAAAACACACAGTTCGAAGCTTTCTTGGATGTATTCTTGAGAAATGAAATTTGTGGCAAAAAGGATCGATGCAATCCAATACAGGTTATTACCACGATAATATGAAAGGATGGAATTTTTGTTTTCGTGAATAAAGGAATGGTAGGTTGAAAACATACCCTGAACACTGTTTTCGTTTTTTGCTGTTCAATAACATGATCTTTCTTTATACTGTTATACTTTCTTTATACTTACTCTATACTGTTTTAGGAGTATTTCTTTTAAAGCTTAAAGGTTGGTCACACTTTGTGTGCGCGTTCGCACACCCAGTGTGTTGTGCTTTTTCGCACACAACTGACACGCAGCTTTTGTTTTGAAGCTTGACATGCTTTTTTGTTCGACTGCTCACGCTTCTTTCTTCGGTCTCGCACGCTGTGTTTAGTGTGTCCTGTAAAACAAAAGATCCACTAATGAGGCAAGTTTCAGAACACGCTTTAAGCGTGCTAAAATCGAAATCTATTGCTTTAAGGTGGAAGCGTGTTGTGAGCGTGCTATCACCTTTGCGGGCGGAGGGCATTATCGTCGAAACCGCTAACAGTTGAGAGCAACGCCTGAAATTCCTCCA
>OX393563.1:25550434-25562934 GCA_947652115.1 Blastomussa wellsi | reverse complement strand
TTCCTCCGGAATTATTGCCAGCATTCTGCTGGAAAAAGACAAATTATGATTAATGGCTATTAGTTAAAGCTTTACTGATATACAGAGTTAACCAAATTTCCATGTACATTTTCACTTGAATATAGAATAGTTTTTGTGGCCAACTGACTGACAAGCAAACAGACATAGAAACTTGGCTTCGTAATTTAATTGTCCACTTTAAAAGGTTTCCTTGTTCTTCTTTCACCTGGTAAAATAATAAAATGCATTCCCTGAATAGACCTCTTGGCATTATAGTCTTAATATTGAAGAAGGCATCACATGTACTTTTAAAACACATGAAATGTCAGTAAGTGAGCTGGCAAGATCAAGAAAAGCAGCAAGACAATGTCACAAAACTTTGAGGGAGTCTAAACTTTGCACCCTTTACACTGGCTATTTCCAAACGAATCAGGGATAATTGTACAAACATAATTCTTGAACGACTGCAATGCAGTTTGTGTGATCAACATGTTATCCTTAAGCAAATTTCAAGCCTCTATAGCAACGCATGTACTAAGCTTTGCACGTTCTAAAACATTCCCAGAAGCAACTGAGAATTCAAAACAATGGTGCCAAAATGTTAAGAATGAATAACAATTCAACAGATCAACATGACAATGGCCACATGTTATGATTTGTGTATCGTGATTGGTTAAGCAACAGAAATCCGCTGATCTTGTGACTGTGGTCTCATGAGTCATGGCGTTCAATTTGTGTGTCAAGCAAGGAATGTTTTCTATCGCATTCTGTTGAAGTTCTCAACTTTTACGAGGAATTAAATAGCAAAAATGAAAATGTATCAGGTGCTGTGTTTTTTGCGAACGTTTTGGAGAATATAAAGAGAGGAAAGTTGTGAAATGTAAAGGTGAGAACACAAAGTAGAAAGCATGTATGACTTTGTATCCAGTAACAACAATGCATGAACAATGAAGGAATGCGTTCATGTTAGATAATCATGATTTCCTGTTTAATCTTGAAATTCCTTGGTGTAATTAGGCACACAGATGTGCTAGAGATGAAACGCGTCGGAAAAATGAATGAAAAGCTTACAACTACAAGACGTCTTCCTGTGTGTTGCTCACTAGGTAGCTTGGCAATATTCTCTGGAGTAAATATACCCGGTATTACAGTTCTCAGTCACTGAAAACTGTTGTAGTTTTAATCAAGATCTATAGTGAGTTTGGCATTTCCTTGATTTTCTTCCTTTTGTGAAAGGATGCTGATCATACATGTTATGATCAAGAAACGTTTTCATGGGAATTTCATGGTCAATTAGAATTTTCATGGCCCATGAAATACATACTGGGTTGTCATTGAATTTTCATGGGTCATGAATTCTGTCACTCTGAAATACTTGAGACCATTTTGAGCGCTTTGTAAACTTTTCATGCCCTATAGAAACAACCCTCACAAAATTTTATGGGAATTTCATGGTACAAATAAACACCATGAAACCTGAAATCTCTGTTTTCATGGCCATTAAAATTATCTTTTGAAAGACAACAACGCTTTTCAGTTTTCAGAACATGTTTTGACGTTTCAAACTCTATCATCAGCCATTTATGAATGTATAGTAAAGATTTACAAAATGATCGGTATATATAACTACTCATATACAATGAAACTATAAATTCAAATAATCAATCAGTGAAATGAAAGACACAGACAAAAAAGTAAACTTAAACCCCCTGTAAACAACAGTAGATAAATATTTTTATTATTATTTTAGAAATGCAATGATAAACTGACATGCTCAACTTGTTTGTTGAGTTCAGGTTTCAGCTGTTCAATATGAAAACTTTCCTTTATTTTAAGTTGAGAATAAGTGCTGGCATGATCAAGAATCTTAAAGCAAGAAATATCGCACTTATCCCTACAACCTGAGAGCACTGAGATGTTTAAAAATGTGGGAACATGTGTGTTAAATTGCCCATTGGTTTTACCAATATAACGAGCTCCACAGCTCGCGCGTACATGTAAATTAACAGACAGAAAATGATTTTAACATTTAAATCTTTGCAATACTTATTTATAATGGATGAAATTTTTCTTCCAGTGTAGGAAGAATACTAATAACCGATAAAAATTAAAATTGCTTTCATGGGTTTTTCAAAGCAATTTCATGGGATTTTCATGAAAAAGAGATTCATAGTGATAAGTTTATTAATTTAACAAGAAGATTGTACTTTTTTCAATTATTCCAGTTGTAATTTAAGCTAGTGTATGACTGTTAAGATAATAGTACATTTGCCAAATGTCGTCATTTGATCACAACTACCAGAATTCATTTTGTTTTTCTTGTATTATTTAAATTTTGATTCCACAGTGGGCTTTAAATAAAAGTGCACTAATTAAAATAATAAAAAGCAAAAGGTGAAGGATTCTGGTAGTTGTGTTCAAATGATGCCATCATGCAAATCTCCTATTGTCTCTTTTATTACTTTAAGTGTATCACTACTGTTATGCTGTTATTTGACTGTCATTCCACCATCTGAACTGCCATTTCACTGCAAACTAAAGAGTTCTAGGTTTCTGACTCAAAAAAGAACCATTCCATATCAATGGACTCCAGAACCCAGTGTCCTCTAAACCTGTTCCACCTGACTCTTGAACTTCAGAGCTTCCATTACAGTGGACTCCAAAGTACCAGGTTCCACTTACTTGAAATTCCAATGGACTTCAGAAATCCAGGCCTAAAATTATACTAGACTCAAGTATCCTGGTTTCCATTTACTCGGAATTACTACCAACTATAAAACTCTAGACCTGGCATTCTGCTGGACCCCTGGATTCCAGGTTCAACTAACCTGGAATTCTGCCGGACTCCAGAACTCTGGACATGACATTGCGCTGGACTCCAGGATTCCAGGTTCAACTAACCTGGAATTCCACCGGACTCCAGAACTCAAGACTGGACTCTATTACTTGATTCCAGGTTGAACTTATCTGAAATTCCATTGGACTCCAGAACTCCGGACCTGGAATTCTGTTGGACTCCGGATTCCAGGTTTGAGTATCCTGGAATTCCACTGGACTCCGCCTAGAATCCTACCCGGACCTGGAATTCCACTGGAATTCCGGGACTATTTTTACTAGGGTTATAAGGAGTACCAGATGGTCAGCCATTTTGGGCGTGAAGAATTCTCTGAGCTGTGCTAACTACTACCTTAACAGGACCGCAAAGGCCAAGCAAAATTTCTTTAGCAAAGAACCTGTTAGATTTGTCCAGGACGACTTTTATGTTGATCATTTAAGGTTACTGTATACCTTGAGGGGTGTTTCCCATCCAAACGATGTAGCGGTTCTGGGTTAGACTGCAGATACCAAAATCACTATTTCAAATACGCCTTATTCCTAAATGGTTACCATCTTAATATTCTTTTGTTGGTATTCAAATTAGCCCTTCTTGCCTCGTTTTTAAGCTCGAAAATCAAAAGAATATTTTATCTTGAACGAGGCAACAAGGGCCAATTTTTATGTGCATAAATCAGCGGCCATTATTTTGGAATAAGGTGTGTAAAAGCTTATAGATTTGGACTCCCAAAATATATCATCCATAGTGCAGTTCTGGCTGCTCTCTCTGTCACGCAACGGTACAATCTTGGGAGAGAGGGTTCAGGGACAATTGTCTGTGCATGCTCATCTTTTAGTCAAGTTTTTGACTAAATGCAGCTGTGTATTATGTATTTTAGATGAAATTGTCAATCATCTCCGCCTTCTGTTCAAGTTATAACACTCGATTATATTGAAGCATATCCTCAAGAATATTTTTATGATACATCATACATGTCTCAGACATCTGGTTTCGGTTTAGGAATGTTTCAAATTTGTTTTCCATTGACTAAAATGAAACATGTTAAACTTTGTGGCAATCATTCATGTTTGTTACTTAAATTAAACAAATAAAATTCAAGGGAAGGAATAATTGAATCCTGACATTTTCATTTGCTTGCTAAACAAAAGACTACAATTTGTAGTGGATGGGCTGCATTTATTATTCCAAGATTATAAAATAAACTGAGATTTCAATTTTTTTCCATGATTTTTGAAAAAAAAAACAACCATTGGGGGGCTATTTTTAATGTACGCTGACCGCAGAAATGCTGTCTATAAATAGAGTTGGCTTTCGACTTATTTTTAAATCCTGATTCATGAAATGTGTTAACTTTATAGTGTTATCTTGGTGTTGTTCAAGCAGCATCAAATTGCAGAAGAAAATGGTATCCAGTCTCGTGCAAAGCAGTTTTTTGTCAGCGATCGATTTATCTGCTAGGAGATGGGTATTCATGCTTGCTTGAGGTCCAGAAAAGTTGCTAGCTAGTGGATGTCTGAGCCATTAGGCTAGGGCATTCAGCTGCTTTTCTAGACCTTTGGATTTGAGTTTTCCATGTTCAGCATCGGTTAAAAATGGCATTTCAAAAACACATTATTTGGACACGGCCTTTTAGTTGCGCTTGCCCGGTTTAGATCAACTGCAGGATTTTATTATTGAAAAAGGACCCGGTTGTTACCTTTTCAAACAGGACTTGAAGCGGGCTTATAGGCAATTTCCGATTGATCCCAAGGATTACAAGTTTCTCGGGACAAGGCATTGTATTTTGACACTAGGTGCCCCTTCGGTTTGCGGTCGTCTGCAATGATTTGTCAAAGAACTACGCGCGCCGTTGTTTACATTTTCACACAGGAGGAGTTTTCAGCCGACGTATATTTGGATGACTTTTATGGTGCTGAGCATCCCTCAGTCGCACCCGCTGCCTTTGAGAGACTTCAGAATTTATTTGATCAACTGGGTTTACAATCCTCACCAGAGAAGGCTTGTTCACCTTCGACTCAGATGGTTTGTCTTGGGATTCTCGTCGACACTGTGCGAATGGTATTTGCAGTCCCGCAGGACAGACTACTCGAGCTTCATGAGGAATTATTACAGTGGTCGACTCTTGCTGATTTCTCGAAACATCAGCTACAAGCGCTCTTGGGCAAACTTTCTTTTGTTACTGCGTGTGTCAGGCCGGGTAGGATTTTTATGTCACCCTTATTGAATCGCATTCACAGCTTGCCGCCCAGCCGGTCACGTTTTCCTATCTCCAGTGAGATGCTGGCTGACATTAATTGGTGGTTAACCTTTTTACCATCGTTTAACGGAACAGCTTTAATCCAACTGCGTCCGTCTGACTTTCAAGACGTCTTATTCTTATTCACATGCGATTCTTCATTACATCGCGGCGGTGCTACTTGTTTCAACGAATGCATCTCGTTTGCCTTCCCGCGTCATATTGAGAGCTTGGCTTTGCACATTACTGCCCTTGAATTGTTTGTACTCGTCGTCGCTGTCAAAATTTCGGCCCCTAAGTTAGCAGGCATACAGTTTCAAATCTCGTGTGACAACGAAGCGGTGGTACAAATCGTGAATTCCGGTCGTACACAAGATTCCTTTATGCAGCGATGTTTATGACAACTCTTGTTAACTAAAGCTCGTTTCGACTGCGAGGTCCATGTCATTCATGTTCCTTGGATTCACAACGTTTTCGCTGACTGTCTGAGTCGATGGGACATGGACGATTCATATCCCCGACGATTTCATGAACTTGAGCGTCAACGAGGCGTTACCTTTCACATGTTAGACATTACCAGCGAAACGTTGTCTTTCGAGATCTCCTGATTTCACTTTGTCATGTTCTTTTGCAGGACAGCCTCGACAGCGTGCTTTTCCGGACGTTTCCACACTGGATACCATTGGACAACGTTTGGTAAACTCAGCTTATGCTGTCTCAAGTCAAAGGAACTTGAACTTGCACATTCAGATCTATCTCTCTTTTTGTGACGCTGTTAAGTTAATTCCCTTTCCAGTTACTGTTACTTTAATAACCAGATATGTAGCTTATCTCGTGTCACTCGGGCATGCTTATGGTACAATCTTAAATCATCTTCGTAGTATCAAACATATGCACGGGCATGAGTTGACATGGGATAGTGATTATCATTACAAACTTTTGTTGTGCGGAGCTAAGCGTCATCTAGGTATCGCAGTTCAGCGTAAGGCCCCCATAACACCGCGTTTATGCTATGTGGGCTCTTTTTTTAGTGGCCTTCTATTCTTTTTTGCGTAAATCAAATTTAGTAGTTGATAGCGAGGCTCTAATTAATCCCAAGGTTTTGCTCCGTTCAGATCTTCATTTCCAGGGGTCATTTGCTTATGTTACCGTTCGCGCTAGCAAGACTATCCAGTTTCAAGAACGTACTTTTTCTTTGCCTTTGCCATGCGTTCCAGGTAGTTTGTTGTGTCCTGTTACGGCTCTGATTGATCACTTGCGCATCAATAATGTTCCGTCAAGCGCGCCTCTTTTTTCTGTTCAGTCCACCAGACGCGTACGACCTGTCACTTACGCACATTTTAGTTCATTTCTTGCTAAAGTCCTTAAAGCTGTAGGCTTAGATTCTACTAATTATTCGCCTCATAGCTTCCGTAGAGGCGGTGCCACATTCGCCTTTGAATCAAGCGTGCCACCAGAGTTAATTAAGGTTCAAGGCGACTGGCGCAGTGATTGCTATTTAATTTATCTTGAAATGTCTGACAAACAAAAACGCGTCGCTGCTTGTCGAATGGCCGCCGCTATTTTAAGCACAACTTTTTAGTTTCTGCAGATACATTATCATAGCGACTGAAATTAATTTCCATTTGAATCTTATTTTTCCTTTTTTTTTTTCACCTTTCGCAACATCAACACATCCTTCAATGTTTGGGCTTTTGGCCTTTTAGTTTATCGGTCCGCCCGTGGACCCTTCTTTGTCAATAAACTTTTGCCCAAACATTGCAGCCTGTGTTGATATCATTAGTGATTGAATAATGATCACCTTAAGTGATGATTGATAATTACGGATAGATAACATGCCCCGCGTGTCATGTCGGCCACCCTTCTTTTCTCGTGTTTGAGGATCGGATGTCAGATTGTTCGATCCTGTCAGCCAGTGTGCTCGCTCGTTTTTTTTCCCACCCACGCCTCCCTTTTATTTTATCGGTCCGCCCGTGGACCCTTCTTTGTCAATAAACTTTTGCCCAAACATTGCAGCCTGTGTTGATATCTTTAGTGATTTTGTTATAATTTTGTGCAAGTGCAAAGATTGTTTCATCGCTTGCTTGTTTGAATTTGCAATATGGTTTTAATTTTAGAACTCCCAGGCCCTTAATTTTGCCAATTAAATCATTTTATATGCACAGTAAGCATGAACATTGTGCAGTAATTTTGGCAATTTCAAACCGATTGAGAGCATGATGTTTGCAGTGCTTTGGAAATAGTTATTGTCAGACTATTAAAATCCAAGTGAAATACTGATAATGGAATACTGGAATGGATGCATTAATTTGTGACCTTTGTGTCTGCTTTTTGAATGTCACAGGGAACTGTCAGGAAAGAATGTAATGAAAGATCCTTCCATTATAAATTCCAATAAATTATGCAAACATAACAATAGTTTTACAAAGAGAACTGTTTACAGGGAAACTTTACTAAATACGGTAGCATGCTCATTAGAAAGCAAAAAGATGCCAATATTAATATTGACATAGACGGTAATAAAGTTTCTCACGATAAGAACATTAAATTATTAGGTGTAAACATTGATTCTCAATTGACTTTTAATGATCATATAAGTGAAATTTGCAAAAAAGCTAGTCAGAGAGTGGGAGTAATGACAAGGTTGTGCAACTTGATTCCAACCACTGCTAAGCTGTAACTGTATAAGGCCGCAATCTTGCCCTATTTGACATAGTGCAGTATAGTATGTTATTTTTGTAGGGGAAGTGATGCAAGAAAAGTGGAGCGTGTCCAGGAGAGGGGTCTTAGGGCAGTTTTCTGTGACTGGAATGCTAACTATAAGCAGTTGCTAGAATGGGCTAATGTGCCCACCTTAATGAACCGTAGATTGCAAGATATAGCGACCATCATGTATAAAGTAAAATTTAAGCTAGCACCAAGTTATATACAAGATTTATTTTCAACAAATCATATAGTTAAGAGTTAAAGAATTTTCTATTCCAAGATTTAACTCTATTCATTATGGCAAGCATTTTCTTAGGTATTTAGGACCTGTTCTATGGGCTAAGCTACCTTCCCGTATTAGGACTTTGCATTCACTAGCGGGTTTTAAGAGGGCAGTTAGAGGACTGGATTTGGAAATGCTAATGGACGATGGTGGCTGTGTGGACTGCTTGGTTTGCAGTGCATGATTCTTAGTTATGTGTTAGGCTTTTATCGTCTGGGAATCAAGGTGCCCTGGCCTAATTCTGCTGACCGCAAATTTCAGTTTCATTTAATTATACATATAATTTAATTTATTATATATATTGCGAATGGATGAATTATAATTGTGAGTGTGTAGGAAGATAGAGTGAGCTGGTTTTAGAGAGGAAGTTAATGCAGAATTTGTGCATATTTTATATGTATATTATTCTTATATTAATATTTAGTTATTTATTAGAGAGAGGTAGAGAGAGCGAGCTAGTTTAGAGATAGAATCTGTACATATCTTACGTGTAAATTATTCGTATATTAATATTATGATTATTTATTATTTTATTTAAATTATTTTGTTGTGTCCTTACGTAGTGGTTTCATTACTGCTACTTTTTACAATTGACACATGAATAAAGTTATTATTATTATTATTATTATTATTATTATTATTGCTTCTCTGATAAATAAAACAATTATGGTTGCAAGCACAAAGTTTGTTTGAATTGCTACACAGTACAGTTACACAAAAAACTGGCTTTGAGAAAGTCTGCTGCAGTCTACATGTTGTTTTACAGAACCCATACCAGAAACGTAGCATACAGACTGGACTCTCTCACTGTCTCTCACTACTCCCCCCTGGATGGGATGCTGGTCCATCACAGGGTTACCCCCCAGCAGTAAATTTGCCGGTGCCCATTTATACACCTGGGTGAAGAGAGGCACTGTGAGAGTAAAGTCTCTTGCACAATAACACAACGCTGTGCCCCGGCTAGAGGCTCGAACCCAGACCGTCCGAACTGGAGTCCAGCGCACTAACCATTAGCTAGGCCACTGCACCTCCCACCTATTTGATTACTGCTAGTTTACTTATATTTTCATTTTGGTAAAAATTAATTATCTTAAAGTTGGCACGTCATTTTTAGCTCATTGTCTGGAAATGGTCAACTGGGTTTGAAACCTGTAGTGGATCCAGAACTTTTTCTTTGTTCCATGATTGCACAGTACAGTATGCATCATACAACTGATTATTTTTAGCTGATCAGCACTATTTTTCATTCTAATTGCTTACAGGGAGTAAAGTCATAAAAAGGAAAGGACCGAGGCAAATGATACTGAATCCAAGCATCATTCTGGTAGAAACCTGGCAAGGCAGTGCTGTGGGTTACTGTTTGTGTATTTGCGATAAAGGGTTCAACAAGTTAGTGGGGGACCATTCTCTTACAAGGGCATCGCCTTGAAACCACGGTTGTGCATCCTCAAAAATGTGGTGGTCATCTGTTGGAGTTAAGGATTCTTATGAGGTAGGTAACACATTTTCCTATATTTTGTCAGTTTATAAATTGCATTTTGAAAAAAGGGGGAGGGGGGTGGGGAGAAAAGAGTTCTGGGTCTAAAAAAAGAATATTCTCCCAACTTGCAAAGCAATCCGTTCATGTAATTATTAGCAGTTTATCAATGGTGTGGCAACAGAAGGCAATACTTATTAATCAACGGCTCTTTGAGCCAGCATATTCATGTAATGGCTTATTTTCATTGTATTCTTTGGTTTGAATGGGGCGGTCTTTTAAATGTCATTGTTAACATTTCTCCAAATTAGAATATGACTTTGTGTGAAGGTATATAGGAATGTTGACTCCAGATGATTAAAAAGCCATTTGCGTGAGAAAAGATAATTTTACAGTTCTGAAAAACTGGGAAATTTCTGTGACAAGTGAATTCAGAAATTGAAGCGCTTATCGTGACATAGCTTAAAACTGCTTGGTACATTTGTCTAACTAAAAGATAATTATAGCTAAGCGTACATGTATGTAAGCAGGGGTTTCATTAAAATTTTAAGTAGGCAGCCAGTCTGAGTAGAGTAGCCAACTTTTTTTAATCTTTCCTTAAAGGGACACTGTCATGCCTGATATATCATATTTTAATAAGTATGGCGTAGCTTTCTGTAATTGTGCTTTATTGTCCTGCAATGCTAGGAGAAAAATGCTAAAAGTGGTAAAAGCAAAGAGATATCAACTAAGAAGAGAAAATAACTATTAAAAGATTCAAAATTTCACTAGAATTTCAGTTGTCAAGCAACTTCAGTATATGGTTGCCGCTAGTCCTGAGATTGCTTACAACGAAGCAAGAAAGAAACTTAAATCGTGCTTCAGTCACCCTGCGATTGTTGCTGCTGATTTCGAAAACAAGCTAGCCAATTGGCCAAAAATTGCCCCCAACAACCTTCAAGCTTTACGAGAATACAGCAACTTCCTACTGCAAGTAGCAATCGCTATGACACAGCTTAAAAGTCTGAAGATTTTCGAATTTCCTTCTAAGCTGCAAACTTTGGTCGAAAACTTCCCAACTGGTTCCTCCCTAAATGGTTTACTAAAGTGCAAAAGTTACAACAGGAAAAAGGTTGCGATGCATTTCCAACTTTTACTGAATTTGTCACAGAAGTAACTTTCCATGCGGATCGCATGAACATTCCGTGGATTTACCAGAACTCAGCAAAAGTCTCCGCACAAAGTTTGCATAATAAATTTTTGCCGCTGGATCCCGCAAACCCTAAGAAGATACCTGCCTCTACAACCATGTCTTCGAGAACCATTGGAGAAAGCGTGCCTTCACAGCCCGAATTAGTCTGGCAAACTAAAATTTACAGTTCAAAGCTCCCCGGTTTCTCATTATATTCATCTCTTTCACTGAACAAAGGCGCACATGTGAAGAAACACTTAACAGCTCTCCATGACATGCCAATGCCAGAGAGTAAAGGCAAACGAAAACATCCCAGAACCCAATGGTACCTCTACAGCTTGCATGCAAGTCTGCAGGGAGGAGGAAACTGGTAGGTCGTGTGCTAGAATTGTCTTGGTAAAAGCATGCTACCAGTCTAACCCTACTAAAACGTTAACAACTTATGCAGTGCTGGACAACCAATCAACCAACGCTTTTATATCAGACGCCTTACTAAATATGATCTGGAAGGTTGAGGTTGACCTACAGGCCCCAACACTACAGGAACAAGGAAAGTAACCGGACTCTTTATCCAAGACACTGTAAAAGGGTATGCACCAGTCAAAGTCCCATTTGCTTACTCAGGGGAATATATTCCAGCCGCAAAAGCCCAAAACAAGTTCGCGAGATGATGGAGCTCGACTACAGTGAAATCCACCACAGTCACAAGATTCGTGGAACAGAACAGGCCGAGTCTATGGAGGATAGATGTTTCCAAGAAATTATGACCAAAGGCTTGCATAAGAATGCAGATGGAAACTGGAAAGTGCCATTACCCTTTAAACCTGATGCCATCCTTCTACCCGACAACAAAGGCCACTGTTTATTAAGGCTCTTATCTCTGAAAAGAAGCCTTCTCAATAAAGACAAGCTAAAAGACGACTATCTCGCCTTCATGAAAAAGATCCTCGATGACGACCATGTAAGTCGAGTTCCTTTAGACCAGCTGAAAAAAGAAAAGGGCAAAGTGTGGTGTCTTCCTCACTTCCATGTTTGTCACCCACGAAAACCAGAGCAAATCGCATCGTCTTCGACTGCAGCGCCATGTACGGAATGAATCGTTAAACAAACATCTTCTCCAAGGACCAGTCCAGTTAAATTACTTGTTTTCGAAAGGAAAAGGTTGCCCTCACCTGCGATATAGAGCAAATGTTTCACAGCTTCTACGTCAACACCACTGACAGGGACAACCTGCATTTCCTGTGGTTCGAAAACACTTGCTGGTGTATCGAGTCAGAGACATTCGGATTTCGTTTCAAACTCAAAGACAAACCTGCAACCAGTTGCAGGATTCTGTCTACTATTAGTATAAATTTATGACCCACTTGGAGCTGTTTCGCCTGTCATATTAACTGGCAGACAAATACTGTAAACCCTTTGCCGTCAAAATGTCAATTGGGACAACGCATGGACGATATCCTTCCACTATGGAAAAAATGGCGAACAGAACTACCAGTACTCGAGAAGGAGATGATGGAGATGGAGAAAGACAATAATTATTTTATGAAAGACCAGTCCACAGGCTCTTGTTACCCTTACCAAAAGAGGACAATGATAATGAATTATTATCTGGACATTTTATCGTCAAGAAGTTTTAGAAACTGCAGTTCATTTTAGGGAATTTTAGTAAATGTAGAAGCATTTAGGAAGCAGTGTAACGGCACCAGTGTGCCTTGCCTTTTCATTTCGAGTAACTTGAGATATTTCCCGTTTTTATAACCGCATTTACGTCACAATAGATTATCAATAGCT
>OX393563.1:25512934-25537934 GCA_947652115.1 Blastomussa wellsi | reverse complement strand
GTTCACTAACCCGTTTTCTTTACACCGTAAAATGATCTCCAAGAGGATTTTGCCTGGAAGAAATGTTAAGTAGCTTTATGGTTAGCAAGTTATATTCGAATAGAGTGGTGTACGAGGTGCAAGCTTCTGTTAGGTCAAACACAGTGCTACAAGCAGACAGAGAATTTATTCATTTTTCCTTTTTCGACAGCTTCTACAACTTATGCATGGAAACATCTCAAAATGGATCATTGGAAAATACATTCTCTGCTCCAAACCAGTATGTACACTGTAAGTACAGTTTTCCTGCTAGCAAAATATATTAAACCTATTTTAGCGAAACAGAATATGTTTGTTAGGTCGATGGATAATGTTTAACCGATGCACTGGATAAATCACTATCTACATGTTTAGCAATTTACAACATTTTTTCATCGTAGTACCACTTTAATTCTTAGTCTTTCTGTGGAATACACCTTAGATCATTTCTTAATTAATTATTATTCTGTACTTGGTGGCCGCCAGCAATTCGTAATTATAGAGCACCCAAAAATATGACAAATGTTTCACCCTCCAAACTAGTTTTCTTTGACAATTCATTGGTTGATGGAATGTATTCAGATTTTTCTTAAATTGGACAGCTGGTAAACATTAATAAAAAATGCATCTGCTGACAATAATGGATTAGGATTTAGCTATAATTAAATTTGTTATTTTTCCTTCTAGGTTCAAAGATGACACTGAAAAGTTCAATGAAGCAAAGCAGATTTCAATAAAGACTGTTTTCAGGAAATTATTCGCAATAAATGCTGTACGTCAACACGTTAGACACGAAAAAACATGGATTTGAATATTTTCTCGATTAAAAGGGACCAAAAAAAATAACTAAGTCTTTTGGCGGGAAAATTGTTCTTGGAAAAAAAAGGTCTGCTCCTTTGAATGGTGTCTGGTTTTGAGTCAAAAATATACTAAGTCTTTTGGCGGGAAAAATCTTGCACTGTGCAAATGGATTTGTCCCATCAAAAGTCAAAGTATGTTTGATTTCTGGCTAGACTCTGCAACCCTACATAGACTAAATGTAGTACTAGAGATAGCCTACATTTCCCTAGTTTCCAGGTCCCTTTTAAAAGCGCATTTTTTATTTATGTACACTTGGTAAGACAATAAAAGAAAGAAACAAGAGCGACTACAAGAGTATTTATTTATTAAAGCATCAAACTAATTTTAATTATTACAAGTAATGTTGTTCTCATTAAACAATATTAATTACATTTTTCAATGTCTAAGCCAGAAATTGCCAAGTGTGGAAATCACGACTCAATATACAATACATGTTTTACTCATTGTATATCGAGTCGTGATTTCCACACTTAGTAATTTTTGGTTTAGACATTTTTCAATGTAATTGATATTGCTAAGCGAGATTGAAAATAACAGAACTAAATTCTGCGTTTTAAAAGCGTGAAACAGAAAAGTTATTTACAATTTTGCTCCTTATAAAGACTAAAGCGGCAGTACTCAATATCTCATCTAAAATCGTAAACTTAGCAGTGAAAACATGCTTTCTTGCCGTGGAGAAAGTACCGTAAATTGATTGAGTTTGATCAATAAAAGTTTTCAATTTTTCGTAACAGCCATTGACAAATTGCTAGAAAACGCTTGACTTAAATATGTCGATGCGAATTTCATAGCATTTTGTTAATGGCTGTCGTAAAATATTTAAAACTTTCATTGCTCAAACTCGTGCAATTAACGGAATTTTTTCAACGTCATTACCAAAACTTCAGAGCGAATTATTACTGTCTCAGAATAGTGATAGATTACACAATCAAGCCGCATGAATCAAACTCTTGTCAAAAAGGGTTTTCAGCTAGACTCCGGTTATTAAAATTTGTTCACTGATTATTCAATTTTAGTGTTATTGTGAAATTAATATCTTCACTCCGACTTGTAACCGAGTCTGATTGAATATTCAGAAAGATTATTCCTGGCGGCTAAATCAAACTTATTACCTCGAAAATTATTGTCCTGAGTTCTTAAAAGTTAATTCTTGTCTTCTCTGTACTTGACTTTGATCTTCATCGCCCAGCACGAAGTCCAAGAAACACTGAAAGAATAAAGCAAACATGCGTGTTAGAGTCAGAAGAATGTTTACAATAAGAAATGCAATCACAAAATATCAGTTCTATTTAGTTTGAGAAACTGCAAGAAATTAGCTATCGGTAATTCAAAATTTACCATTGCTACTACACGCGACTTTCTTTTAGCTTGAACAAAATAAAAAAATATATATTTGGAAAAACATGAAATAAACGTTATATGGTAATTCTGTTTGCACGCCTTTTTCGTCCCCTGTGTATTAATGCGTCATCAATTTTGTATACCAGTGAGTATTTTATGCATAATTTCGTTAAACAATAGCTCCGAACCTATATCTATTAAAAATTGGTCATATTTTTCTCAACGCCACCGTGGCCTCGCGGTTTGACGCGCGCCCTCTGGCGTCGACGGCCTCTCTCTCGCCGTCGAGTTCTTTAAGTTGTTTCTTAACAACTTCCACAGCAGGGGGCTCGAGGCCCCACCGATCAATTTTTTTCTTTTTTTTAAATTTCGAAGAAGCAAATCCTCAAAGTTTTAGTTTCCAAGAGACGTATTTTTTTTCTAGCAAAAGGAAAATAGGAAATTCATCTCTGACAACTAAAATTTCACTAAAAATAAAAAGAAAAAATGGATAGGCAGAACTCAATCCCCTCGTTGGAAGTTGCTAAGGAAAACTTAAAGATATCGATGGCAAAGGAGAAACCGTAAACGACAAAAAGAACGGTCACATCGCGAGGACACGGCGTCAATAGAAAAAAAAGTGGGATTGAAAACTCTAAACAACGCAGTTGAGATCTGATGATGCCTCCAAAGTTCTACCGTTATTTTTTCAAAAGTTATGCCAAACGTTCTCAATGGTTTTTGCTATGTTTGCGATAGTTTTTGCAGTGTTTTACAATACTATTAAAAATTTCACCTTTACTCGCGGCTCTTGATTTCTGATCCCTGTATAACAAAATGTCTCCATTTTCTTAAACAGAGTTTATTACAGTTATCCGGCAACCCTCGAAATTTTCAACATCGAAGTCTGATTTTTCAACCAAACTAAATTTAGCGAACAGAGCAAAAAGCAAACAATCTCAACCCCTGCCTCCCTCCACCCCCCCCCCCCCCCCCCCCAAAAAAAAAAAGGCTCAAACAAATGCAGAGAAAAACCCTTCAAGCTTACAATTTCCAAAACGTCTCCATTACAAAGCACACGGAAGATTTTTTTGGAATCTTCAAGGTTTGGGTACATTTTTATTATAATTTTTTTAAACAACCACACATTTTTTGGCACTTACGAAATGCTATTGGCGTTTTCTCTTCACAAATTATTTTAACATGGGCTTGTAGACAATTTCAACATGCCATCTCTCCATTATGTCGTAAGGTGGCTCGATCGGATTTTTGAGTGACGATACCTTTCAACGTTGAGCAGCTAGTGTGCCGCCAAATAGTATCTGACAGAAAATCGATTGCTCCAAGTGCACTAGAGAATGATCAAAGTTTCAGATGAAATACATTTTGGCGTAATCTGAGTTATCATAGCAACGTAGTGACGTCGTGCTCCACTTTACTCAAGACCAAATAACTTGTCACCAAGAGTTAATTTTGGAAAACCCTTCCTGGATCTTTGACCTGACATACTTTTCTCGAGGTCTGCCAAATTTGAAGAATTTTTATGAGAGCGATTTCGAGAAAATTTATGGCGAAGTTTTAAGGTGTAAAAATACAACAAAATCGTATTAGTTCCGGAATGCTATTAAGATGTTTGTTCACCAGGCCTCATGTCAGATGACTGGAACGTTTGTTGCTGAACTCTCTGTGCAGAAATTTAAACTTGCTAGAAAAACCGTTTTGAACGTAATGAAGCAGAATCATATCTTTTTTAAGACATGCATTGCAGATCTTAGAAAAGAAAAAGTTCCTCGCTACCGGTAGAAGAGTGCTTTCAACATTTTAATTAGAAATCTTGGTGAAAAAAATTCTCGATGAGAACTTGCACGGGACAATTAATAAATTCCCTACAGCAGTGTATAATTAAACGGAGGCGGAAGAAATTATTTTGAAGGAATAATAGCTGAGAATGTCTCACGCACAATTGAAAACTTGAGAATCACTTAGCCCAGGAAAATTTCCTAATTAATTTAACCGTTCCTTCCATGCATCACTAAGAATTGATTGACAGTTTTAACTACCGTTCTCAAACAAACTTTATATCCAACCTTTCTTTCATCTATTTGGAAATGAATTTGTAAACATATGACCTTGACGACAACAAGTCCAGTGGGAAAACTTTCAGAATCATTGGATACTTCTTATGCCTGGAATAGTAAGTAAATTTTGTCTCCAAGAGAACCATGAAAATAGGTTTCATCCTCAAAACACCTGTTGTCAACAATTTCATTTTATTAGTTTTTGGTATAGTCCTTTAAACAGAAATGGAACGTTAAAAACTAGACCAAGTTAAGACAGACTCATTTTTCCTTGTTGAAGAAGTTCATTGTTTCATTGAAAATGGACACTTGAAACGTTCCTTCCTGCTGAAACGTTTACTTTTATACTTGAAAATCAATTTAAAGTGAAAAGAATCCGTCTGTCTTACTTAAAAAGTATCATATTTTTCTGAAAAGTTTCTCCTTCGAGAGGAGCGAGTTTTTGATATGAAAACGTTACTTTTTCACCCAAGAAAGACTCAAATGGCCACTCAGAGTCTGAAAATACCTTAAAGCTGAACGATTTTTTTTAGGAAAATAACCGTGAATTGTGAGCCAAAATAGACCCCGTTTGAGTAAAAGAAGTATCATATTTTGCTGTCCTTTTAAAATCGACAAGACAATTTGGAGATGAAAAATATGTCCTTACGAGTTGAAAAGGAGCGAATATTCACTTAAGAAGATATATTTTTCAGTTATAAAATAACAGCTAGTTTGGGTTACAAATTCCAGTTTTAACTGAGAACATTTCCTTTTTAGTCAACAAGTTTCAATGTCCATTAACAAACTTCAATTTAAGCTCTAAAGGTGAGAAATCAAATGTAGTAAGTAGCATTTTGAATTATAAAGTTTCTTTCTTTCTAGAAATCTTTTTTCTTATTTTGTTTGTTCTAGAATCATTACAGCAAAGATCATCGGTGAATTTTTAACTTTATTCTTCAATAAAGCGCATTTTATCCTAAATGGAATCCACTTTGTTTACATTCCGATCATTCCATTAATGGAACCAGACTACTGGAAAATATCATTTTCCATTTGACAGCAAAATCAAGGAAATTATTTTTTTCTTCGACTGAAAAAAACGTCCAATTTTGCTGCGACTTAAAATCTATGGTCCTTGAACGTACAGCGGAAGGGTGAGAATTGACTGCTTCCCCATTCCATTGACATTTTGGCCTGATCTCGTATTGATTTCCTTTATTTTCTGGCTTGAGTTAAGGAAATAGTGAAATCAGAGATGGCGGCCTTAATGACTTCAGATAACGTCATAATCAGTAAAACGTATCTCACCGTATGTTTCTTGGGTGATAAGTGTTTCGTTTTGCAGGAACCGTTTCAGTACAAAAAAGAAAATTGACATTCTTGCTTTCGATTTGACAGAGCCATAGTTTGAGGTTTAGGTTATCACAGAAATCGAGTTCTGTTTTCACTCGACAATTTAATTGTTTCCACTACCTTCATCGTATGCATAAATTCAGATAAAGCAATATATAAGAATAAAAAATAAGTAAAAAATTAGGAAAAACACGACAGCGTTTTGATGCGTTTCTTGCCCGAAACATCAGTGCATGTAATAAAACTGGTTCGTGACAGTCAATGACATTGATATGAGACGGGGGTCTAATACTTGGCGTCCAGGGCGCTTAATCGAGGAGATAAGATTTAATAAATTAAAAACGTTGTCTTGGAGACTTACCATTATGAAGATGTTTTGACGAAAATTAATTGGTCCTGACACTGACTTGTACCATGTAACTACAGAAAGAATAAAAGAGGTCAGAACAATTGTTTCTGAGTGACTTTTGTTTTAGTGCAAAAACTTGGGTTTTCTTAAGAGCAATGGTTAATTCACAAGCTCTTTTTTGTGGATCCTGGTCTAGCTTGAAGACATGTTGTTTGCAAAATAACCAGGCCCACATGCATGTAAGAGTCTCTTTATCAGAAGGGAAGTTGCCCTTGGTATGACCTTAACAAGACTAACAGCTCTGCCACCCACAAACTCCCACAATCAGTACCTCCATCGCCCTTGCGCTAACAGATTGATGTTATTTTGGGAAAAGTTCACTAATTTGGGGTAATCAGTATGGAGGGGAACGTCTTGCAAGGGACAAATTTTCTCTTCATAGTTTGGCCTCCTCTTGTTTACACATGCCAGCATCCATTCTTATAGAACTAGACACGTCTAAAGCTACAAACAAAATTGTAAAATTCATTAATAATTCATAAGGAGTAGATCCAATGCAAAGGTACTATTTAGGTCACATGAATGCTCTGTAAACCCCAATACAAATCAAGAGTAGAATTAACTTTTGATACAAACTCCTGCTCAGCTGATTAGTATTTATTAACTTTTGATACAGATCTTTACTGATTAAAATGCAAAGCACAATGGAATCGAATAACAATACTTTGCATTCAATTTATTGTTTTCATTTCACAAGTACGATAAAATATTCGCGTCCGATCTGTATGGGCTTTACAATTGCTCGCCTATCGGCTCGCAATTGTAAATGCCCATACAGATCTCCCGCTCATATTTTATCTACTACTTAAACACATCTTACCATGAAGAAGCTATAGTTATCCCAATACTGCAGTCTGTGCAGACTTTGCTTGCCTTCAATATCCTAAGGAAAAAATAAAACATGTTTTATTGAGGCAGGTGAATATAATTTAGCATTATAGTTTTTATAGCGATCTTTCTTGTTTACAATCATTGATGCCACATTTCTACGGATATACGGAACAAAAGAAGTAATTTTTTTTAAAGAGCCAATTAGGATTTGGTTGGTATATTAATAACATTGGGAGACGTCACGAGAAACATCGCCATAGCAGACGAGAAGACAATAACCACAACAAACAAACAAACATAAATAAATAAACAACAACAACAAAAATATTCAATAACGTTTACCTTTTCCGTGAAAGGCCCCTAAGTTGGTACCAAGGAAGAGCTCCATTCTCTTTGTCCCTCTGCTTACCAAGTCCCTTCGATCAAAAGGCTTGAAGAATGCAAAAAATGAAATACGAACTTTACATTTAATCACAAAGCACGAACACCACAGTCATACCAAACAATGGATCCGGGGCCATGCACTGACCCCGATTAGAAATGTCCACTACTCTAGATCTACAGGTTTTTAGACCATACCTTTCGCTGTAAATCTAGAGTAAGTCTTTAAAGATTAATCCAATGTAAAACGTTGTTTTCCCATTCAAACGTTTCTGTTAATGAGCGCATACAGCTCTTTCACAAAGCAACGAATATTTTAACTAAAAAGCTGTATTGTATGTTAGCACGAGATACAAAATATTATATTAAGAATTAATACTAGCCGCTTTAACATTGGCGTCTATAATTCTATCAACCCGTCAGTCGAAATAAGTTCCACCAAAACTCTTGAATGGACCTACCGCGTGCATTTTGCAGTAGTGCAAAACCATCAGTTTAAGTTGGAAATAACGCTGTTTGGGTCCAGTCTTCAGTTCCTGGTTTTCCTTCTTGTCTCAGCATTACAATCTTCTGTTCTACAAGCTAAGTGTAGCAAGGAGTCTCTTAATTTGTAGCGACATAAACTGAACAAGAACCAACGAAGGCGATGGCGAACTGAACTTGTGATGAATAATTACCAGAATGTGCTCGCACTTTTGAAATCATTTGCAATGTAAATTTGATCAGCTTCCCGCAAAATACAATCGCATCTTAAAACTTCCTCACAGTTATTGACTCTTTTCTAAAATTCCTTTCAACAAAAATTTGCCAAGATATGGGACTTTAAAAAGTAAAGTTCAGTTGGATTCGCTCCGACGAAGGTCTAACGCTCGAAACGCCAGCTCTTGAATCTCTTTACGGTGGCCAATTCACATTATCAACCCAGTTGATAAAACCAAATTATATTTGAAATATAACTGAACCTACATTCTAAGATTCTCTTGAACTGCGTTTTCGCCCAGACGACGGATAAATTGCAAGCTTACGAGAAATGATGCATTACTGACTATTTCTCAAAGCCAATAATCTTCATTCAGAAGTCGCAGAAAATATTCTAGTTTAGCCAAAAGGTAAGACAATATTATTTTTTCTCTAATATCACATCATGCTGGCAAGTAAATATAAATAAATCTAAGTGTCGTCTTTTTGTTGTGATTCATTCATGTGGCTACGTAGGAGAACAGGAAGAGAAACTTTCACACTACAAGTATAGAGAAAGAGGATAGAAGCTGGGAATGGGGTCAGTTGGTACGATAAGCAGCCGACCGAAATCAGTCACAAGGGGCGGATCTAGGGGGAGGATGCTGGGGTTGCGAAAGACCCCCCTTCTCCCTGAGATGACCTGCGACTTTCTAAAATAACTAGTATTCTGCTTACGTCACCCATCAATTACGTCATTCCTTAGTTGTGCACCCCCTCCTAAAAAGAATCCTGGATCCGCCCCTTTGACATCTCACCTGTCAGAGGCTTAATTATTATTATTACTATTACAGTAACCGGTTTGAACCCGGGGATAACAGTCGACAACGTAGTTTGATCGTCCGGGTGAGGGTAGCCCTGTAGTACTGTTGTCGGTGACAGTGACTGACGTTTCGACAGCCTGAGCGGAAGTCATCATCAGAATCATGTGAAGAATTGTTTGTCAGTCGCATGCTATAAGTCTGGTTCGTGAAAACTGATTTGTCAGTTTAGCCGTGATGCTATTGGCTGTAAGACTCGAGAAATAGATGTCGTCGGTCGTGATCGGCCGGTTTCGATCCGTCGGTAAAGTTAGGTCGTTCTATTCCGTCTGTTTGTTTTGTCCATGTCGTGAATTAGTCGTTTGTGCGGCGCCGGTAGTTGTTAACTTCTGTTGAGAGGATTCTGTTCTAAGTTAGTAAACCAGCTTTCCAAAGTCAGTCGTTGAAAATAGTTAGTGCTGTAGGTCAAACAGTAAGCAGAGTCTCAGTCGATATTGTGGTTCGTAACTCGACAGTACTCAGTAATGTGATTGTTGACGCCGCTCGTTTGTGTTCAGTCAATCTTGTGTTAAGGTTCCTACCAGTCTCTCCGATGTATGAGGCTTCGCAGTCGGAGCACTTGATCTTGTAAAGTGCGCCTTTTCGGTTGTTAGGGTCGTCCTTGTTTTTAACGTTGGTTAGTAAATGTCGCGTTGTAATCGGTTCGTGGACTACGCGGATATTGTAAAGTTGCAAAATCCGCGAGATGGTTCAGTTCAGATATACCCTTAATGTACGGTATAGTCATGCTACCGAGCACGAAGAGGATTAAGTAAGTAATAGTCATTGTAGTCGTAGGAGTCGGGTTAACGTACGTTTCAGTAGTCAGTTCAGTGGGTCGGTGAATGTTTCGTCTAATAAAGTCGTTGTTGTAGTTGTTTTTAGAAAAAACACAGTCAAGGAAATCGTTTTCGTGAGATAAACTGTCTTGTGAGTTGGAAACTGGTTGCGCTGGTCTCGTCATCAGGGAGCTTAAGCAAACCACGACGGCAACGTCAACGAGAACGTCGCTAAACAAAAGATTTAATTATGAGTACAATAGCTCTGCACGTGCGTTATAATTCTTTGTACATTTCTTTGCCGTCCTCTGCAAAACAACGTGAAATGACCAATTTCTGAGTACTTTGGAGAACCTGAACCTCGAGTGCTAAATTTTCGTTTTTCTTTTTAAAAATAAACGCCGTCCATATATTTTCTGCAAGAGCTACGTTTGAAAGCGATAGATGCACCAAATGCATAAAGGCAATTGCGAGATTCGTGCGTAAATATAAATTCATTTTTTAGCAGGCGTCTTCCTAGCCGTCGCCGTCGTCATTGCTTAAGCTCCCTATTGTCTTAGGGTGCGTTCCTTTGGGGTGATCCGGATCAGGATCAGTGATCCTAGATCACCCAGTTCAAAGAAACCGGCGAATCCTTTCTCAGAGTGGATTCGCCGGCGCCTTTGATGCACCAAGATCCGAGAGATCTTGGATCACTGATCGTGATCTTGATCATCCCAAAGGAACGCACCCTTAATAGCCGTTGCTTTGTGTGATGTCGGGTTGTAAGATGATTCGTCAAGTAGTCTGGCGGGATGCATCGGTTTTGACTTGCGGAATCCCCAAGAACCCACACCAACCCACGGTCTGGCCAATACCTAACGCATACGCACAGCCACAGGCACTTAACATGACAAACAAAGATGACTTCCGGACATCACAAATCGTACATGTCATTTTTACGTCATACCTTGTGCTCTCAAAGCACGATGGGAGCACAAGGTATAACGCAATGTGTCCCCAGTTTGAACGGCAGTTTTGTGGCAGGGAGAAACTTGAAAACAGCCAGGTCGGCGTTTTATAAGCTGTCTTGATGTAATTCACCAATCTGCGCGTCAATGCCCCTTCTTTAATTCGTTACATAACTTGCGCGTTCTTTTAAAATATTATGTCCTAATGTCACAAAAAGGTGAATTAAGCTCTGTAGGAGATGCGCTGCATGAAACAACTGAATATAAACAGTACCAACTCTACGGATATCGCTGTTGGCCCCAGTTGTTCCCATCGAGGCATATTCTGGTAGGACTTTGCAAAATAAAATAAAAACTAAGCTCAAAGCAGATGAGAAGTCATATCGGTCCATGAGAGCTAAGTCCTTCTGTTTTCATTAGACTGGGGGGCGGGGGCAGGTATTTGAGGTTCGGTAGACCATTTTACAGTTCTCTGAAATGTAACCAGGCCTCTGTGTGAAAGTGAGGCTCGCGGTGACCTTTCACCCGACAATTTAATTGTTTCCACTAGCTACCTTCATCGTATGCATAAATTCAGATAAAGCAATATATAGGCATAAAAAAAAAATAAATAAAAAAATAGGAACAACACGACAGCAAACAGAAGTCTTGTTTTGATGCGTTTACTTCAGATATTTAGAACACAAAACTGAATCTACAAATTGAGACCTTCGACCAAAACTGACCTTAATCAATGTTATTTTTGCAAGATCAATTCGCAGCCACAGAAGAGGAGATCAAAAAATTTATAGAAAGGTGACGGATTTTTAATTTTCAATGACAACATACAATTAAAATGAAATATACCCTTGATTAATAATTGCCCACGCAAAGACTAATGAATTTTAAAATATGACGCAACGCCACCCTTATCTAGATCAGCCAAAATGAATGTAGGATGTGACGAGATTTCTTTAGGTTTCTTGCCAGAAACATCAGTGCATGTAATAAAACTGGTTCGTGACAGTCAATGACATTGATATGGGGATGGGGGTCTAATACTTGGCGTACAGGGCGCTTAATCGAGGAGATAAGGTTTAATAAATTAAAAACGTTGTCTTGGAAACTTACCATTATGAAGATGTTTTGACGAAAATTGATTGGTCCTGACACTGGCTTGTACCATGTAACTACAGAAAGAATAAAAGAAGTCAGAACAATTGTTTCTGAGTGACTTTTAATTTTAGTGCAGAAACTTGGGTATACTTAAGAGCAATGGTTAATTCACAAGCTCTTTTTTGTGGATCCTCGTCTAGCTTGAAGACATGTTGTTTGCAAAATAACCAGGCCCACATGCATGTAAGAGCCTCTATCAGAAGAGAAATTGCCCTTGGTATGACTTTAACAAGACTAACAGCTCTGCCACCCACAAACTCCCACAATCAGTACCTCCATCGCCCTTGCGCTAACAGATCGATGTTATTTTGGGAAAAGTTCACTAACTTGGGGTAATCAGTATGGAGGGGAACGTCTTGCAAGGGACAAATTTTCTCTTCATAGTTTGGCCTCCTCTTGTTTACACATGCCAGCATCCATTCTTATAGAACTAGACACGTCTAAAGCTACAAACAAAATTAAACACTTCTTACCATGAAGAAGTTATAGTTATCCCTGAACTGCAGTCTGTGCAGACTTTGCCTGCCTACAATATCCTAAGGACAAAATAAAACGTCACGTTTTATTGAGGCAAGTGAATATAATTTAGCATTATAGTTTTTATAGCGATCTTTCTTGTTTATAATCATTGATGCCACATTTCTACGGATATTCCAATTTTCCAACAACGGAACAAAAGAAGTCATTTTTTAAAGAGCCAATTAGGATCTGGTTGGTATATTAATAACAATGGGTGGCGTCACGAGAGACATCGCCATATCAGACAAGAAAACCATAACCACAACAAAAAAAATATTCAATAACGTTTACCTTTTCCGTGAAAGGCCTCTAAGTTGGTACCAAGGAAGAGCTCCATTCTCTTTGTCCCTCTGCTTACCAAGTCCCTTCGATCAAAAGGCTTGAAGAATGCAAAAAAAAAAAAGGAAATACGAACTTTACATTTAATCACAAAGCAGGAACACCACAGTCATACCAAACAATGTAACCGAAGCCATGCACTGACGCCGATTAGAAATGTCCACTACTCTTGATCTACAGGTTTGTAGACCATACCTCTCGCTGTAAATCTAGAGTAAGTCTTTAAAGTTCAATCCAATGTAAAACGTTGTTTTTCCGTTGAAACGTTTCTGTTAATGAGCGTATACAGCTCTTTCACAAAGCAACGAATATTTTAACTAAAAAGCTGTATTGTATGTTAGCACGAGAGGCAAAATATTATATTAAGAATAAATACTAGCCGCTTTAACATTGGCTTCTATAATTCTATCAACTCGTCAGTCGAAATAAGTTCCACCAAAACTCTTGAATGGACCTACCGCGTGCATTTTGCAGTAGTGCAAAACCATCAGTTTAAGTTGGAAATAACGCTGTTTGGGTCCAGTCTTCAGTTCCTGGTTTTCCTTCTTGTCTCAGCATTACAATCTTCTGTTCTACAAGCTAATTGTAGCAAGGAGTCTCTTAATTTGTAGCGACATAAGCTGAACAAGAACCAACGAAGGCGATGGCGAACTGAACTTGTGATGAATAATTATCAGAATGTGCTCGCACTTTTGAAATCATTTGCAATGTAAATTTGATCAGCTTTCCGCCAAATACAATCGCATCTTAAGACTTCCTCACAGTTATTGACTCTTTTCTAAAATTCCTTTCAACAAAAATTTGCCCAGGTATGGGACTTTTAAAAGTAAAGTTCAGTTGGATTCGATCCGACGAAGGTCTAACGCTCGAAACGCCAGCTCTTGAATCTCTTTATTGTGGCTAATTCACATTATAAACCCAGTTGATAAAACCAAATTATATTTGAAATATAACTGAACCTACATTCTAAGCTTCTCTTGAACTGCGTTTTCTCCCAGATGACGGAAAAATTGCAAGGATACGAGAATTGATGCATTACTGACTATTTCTCAAAGCCAATAATCTTCATTCAGATTCATTCAGATTCTGTTCTGAGTTAGTAAACCAGCTTTCCAAAGTCAGTCGTTGAAAATAGTTAGTGCTGCAGGTCAAACAGTAAGCAGAGTCTCAGGCGATATTGTGGTTCGTAAGTCGACGGTGCTCAGCAATGTGATTGTTGACGCCGCTCGTTTGTGTTCAGTCAATCTTGTGTTAAGGTTCCTACCAGTCTCTCCGATGTAAGAGGCTTGGCAGTCGGAGCACTTGATCTTGTAAAGTGCGCCTTTTCTGTTGTTAGGGTCGTCCTTGTCTTTAACGTTGGTTAGTAAATGTCGTAGCGTAGTAATCGGTTCGTGGACTACGCGGATATCGTAAAGTTGCAAAATCCGCGAGATGGTTCAGTTCAGACATGCCCTTAATGTACGGTATAGTCATTGTAGTCGTAGGAGTCGGGTTAACGTACGTTTCAGTAGTCAGTTCAGTGGGTCGGTGAATGTTTCGTCTAATAAAGTCGTTGTTGTAGTTGTTTTTAGAAAAAACACAGTCAAGGAAATCGTTTTCGTGAGATAAACTGTCTTGTGAGTTGGAAACTGGTTGCGCTCGTCTCGTCATTGTCTTAGGGTGCGTTCCTTTGGGGTGATCCGGATCAGGATCAGTGATCCTAGAGCACCCAGTTCAAAGAAACCGGCGAATCCTTTCTCAGAGTGGATTCGAAGGCGCCTTTTATGCACCACGATCCGAGAGATCTTGGATCACTGATCGTGATCTAGATCATCCCAAAGGAACGCACCCTTAATAGCCGTTGCTTTGTGTGATGTCGGGTTGTAAGATGATTCGTGAAGTAGTCTGTCTGGATGCATCGGTTTTGACTTGCGTGTTGTGAATTGCTTTAATGCTCTACTCAACGCTAACCACTCTCAATAAGGATTCACTGATCCACTGATTCTCTGATCAGTTCCAGTAAAAAATTAACCGCGCCACACCCTTATTTAATATTACGTAATCACATTCTCGACACACTCCCCCCATATATCTCCGGGGTAGATATATGTCTTTCACTCAAGTTTGATCTACCTTGAATAAATAATCACACTCATCCTATTGATAATAATTTCTCTACTGTCTCTATAGTGTCAGTTCGTCAGCTAAATGAAAGCTGATAGCACTGTTCATTCGGATTGTTCATTTCACACTTCCTCTTGGGTAATCTCTTGCAAACGCAGGCGTGCTGCAACTGCAGCGTCCCGTCTTGGGCGAAATGGAGCAACCTCTGGGTTCATCCTCGCCTGGGATGCTGGCATCTGCCTGTCACACGATAGTTACAGCCTGCCTAGATTCGCTCGCTATTTGCAGGCGGTGCTTACTGATTGTAAAAAGATTTTCTTGCAAACTAAATAAACTTACAAACTTACAAACTTACAGCGGGTAAAGTTGTTGAATCGCACGTTCTACATAGGACTTTCCTGTACGCAATTTTGCTCCTCTAACGACTCCGTCATTTCCAAAGATTAAATTCTCGATGATTCCCAGCGGCCACTTCCCTCTGTTCTTGTCCTCTTTTTTGATGATCACTACGTCACCAACAGCTGGCGCGTCTCCTCCAGCCCCTCGCTGTGCGCGGTGTCTCTCGCGAAGACTGCGCATGTACTCTTTGGTCCATCGGCTCCATACTGCTTCCTTGCACTTCAGCAAGTGTTTTGCTCGCTTTCGCAGGTCAGCGGTCTCAATGTGGTGCGGCTGCAATTCTGGAAGCAGATTGCTGTTCAAAAACAGCATAGCATTCGGTGTCAGAAGGGGCATCTGCACGTCATCTTCGACATAGCTTAACGGCCGGTTGTTAAGCGTGATCTCCACGTCCAGTAGCACTTCTTGTAACTCTTTCCACCACAGTAGGCCATTCCCTATTGTCTTGTTTAGGGCTGACTTGACAAGGCTAATCAATCTTTCGAACTGACCTCCCCACCACGGGGCGCGGCTTAGATTGAATTGCTATTTGATCTGATTGATGGAGAGGTATGTCTGCAGTCGTTCGTCTTTCATGACAGCTCTGATCCAGTTTGCTGCGCCAACGAAAGTTCGGCCGTTGTCTGAATAGATCCGTTCCGGCCGTCCTCGGCGCGCGATAAACTGCTTCAAACTCTTTAGGCACTCTTCTGTTTCCAGGTTTGGTAGGAGATCAAGATAAATTCCTCGCGCAAGACTGCAGGCGTATAACATGACATAGGCCTTTCCCTCTCGCTGTTTAGACACTCGATATCGGATTGGACCAGCGTAGTCCACTCCAATCACTTGATACGGGTTGGTTCCTTGAGTACGTGTAGTGGGCAGGTTTCCAGGCGGCGGGGCTGCATATGCCGATGCTTGAAACTTCTTGCACCCATGACAGCTCTTGCGCACTTTCTTCACCAGCTGTCTCAATTTTGGAATCCAGTAGCGGGTACGAACCTTGGCCATGGTTAGCCCCACTCCCCCATGCAGTGTTTCTTTGTGTGCTTCCTCTACTAGTCCGAGACCAAGCATGCTGATTTCTGGTATGTAAATTGGATACTCTCCTTGTATTCGGCCCCAGCACTCTAATAGCCCCTCCTGGTTTGGCTGTAGGTTCAGCGCCACGCTGTCTCGTTTAATGTCACAACTCTTCTGAGCCTGTTTCTCCCAGAACAGCCTCTGGTGGTTTGTCTCTTCAGTTGTCAGTGGTCCCAGAATCCGTGGTGTTCCTCGGCTACGGAGAGAGTTGTGCGTGAATCTTCTCATCCACGTACAGATACGTACAGCTTTCTGTAACTGAAACTTGTGTAGCCCTTCTTCAATCTCGTTTTTCTCGTTTACTGCGACTCCCGGTACTTTCTGCACAAGTTTGGCTTCGGTTTGGCTTTCTTCTGAAGGCTCGTTTAGTACATCCGCTGGCCAACGTTCTGGAGATCCAAGCCACTTTGGTCCATTCCACCACAGCTCAGCTTCCTCTACGTGCCCTCCACGACTTGCAAGATCAGCGGGATTATCTCCTGTGGGCACGTAGCGCCATGTCACATCTTTGTGACTGTTTATTTTCTGCACGCGATTGGCCACGAACTGTTTATACTCTCCTTGCCCTCGAATCCAGTACAAGGCCACTGAACTGTCCAGCCAGCAGTGTGTACTTCTTACAGGAAGCCCGTCCAGAGCGTCTCTCACGTTGTCGACAAGGTTCACAGCCATGTGACCAGCGACCAGTTCCAACCGTGGGATGGTCAGTCCTTGTTTGGACAGTCTCGATCTGGCGGCAATTAGGCCCTGGTTAGTCCCGGATGCTTGTCAAATGACTGCATAAACGCAGGTCGCGACTCCATTTGCACACGCGTCTCCGAACGAATGCAGATCGATTTGCTCGATTTCCTCTCGATGAATAACCAGAGACCTCGGTACAGCAAACCTTTCTGGTAGTCTGCTTTCCCACTTTACCCACAGCTTGGCAAGGTCACGTGATAGGTCTGCGTCCCAGGCTCCTTTCGTATCACAAACTGCGCGGTAGAGGAGTTTGCCACTAAGTGTCTCAGGCGAGACAAGTCCCAGGGGGTCATATATCTTAGCCAGCTTAGCTGAGATACCTCTCTTAGTCAGCGTTGCTTTCTCTGGTGGGACTGTGATGCTAAGTGAGTCTTGTTCTTTGTTCCACGGGAGCCCAAGCATACTAGAAAATGTTCCTTGTGGGACTCCTAACTGCTGCTTTGAATAGGTTGGTTCTCCTTCTTCTTTTGAAGACTGCTCTGATTCCAGCTCGGGGACGTTTGAGTGCCACTTGTGCAGGTTGAAACAAGCGTCTTGGAAGATTGCTTTCGTCTTATCTTTCAGTTCTCGAGTCTTGCACTCTGTTGTTGACCCCGAGGTTAAGTCGTCAACGTACAGTTCCTTGCGAATCTTGGCTACTAGTTCTGGCTCTCTCTCCTCTCAGTTGTTAAGGTGCATCTCGATCACTCCCCCCAGCAGAAAGGGAGATGGCGCAAGTCCAAATAGGGCTCTAGTAAATCTCAGGGTCTCCAATGGTGATTTTTCGTCTCGGCCCCATTGAAAACGCATTGCATCGCGGTCAGTCTCCTTTACTCTCACTTGCAGAAATGTTTTCTGTAAATCGCCAGTAATGGCGACAGGGTTAAAACGCCCTCTTACTAGCACGCTCCATAGTTTGTTTTGAAGGGGTGGGCCAGTATACAAACAGTCGTTTAAAGAAGGGGCGCCGTTGAAGGCTCTTGCCGAGGCGTCGTACACAATTCGCAGTTTTGTCGATTCCGCTGTGGCTCTCACGACAGGTTTGTGTGGTATGTAGAATTCTCGGCCATTGATGGATGACTCGTCTGCTCTCTCGACAAATCCTTCTTTCTTCTGATCTTCGATGATCTCTGCATATTGGTTTGTCAGTTCCTGACGCTCAAGCTTCTTGTTTAGACTTGCAAGTCGTCGTAGACTTCCGTTTTTATAGTTTGGTAGCACAGGATGATTTCCTCGCCAAGGTAAACCAGTCTCGTACCAGCCCTCCTCATGCCGCACAAGCTGCTCTTTGAATTCGGCATACACGCTGCTCTGGTCGTTAGGGGGTTTGTCAGACAAGCCAAGCACATCAAGACGACAAAGTTCCTCGTAATCCACATGTGATGTTTGAGTTAACAGTACGTTTGTTAAGTCTGGGGGTTCTTTTCCTGGAGACATGATAATCCAGCCGAATTTTGTCAACTCAGCCACAGGCCGCCCAGGCTCACCGATCTTCGGTACACTCTCGGTTTTCAATTTAGCGTAGTCACCGGCTCCTAGTATTATGTGCACTGGTAAGCGACTCTTTGTGTCCACATCGTTCATAACAACTCCCGACAAGTGTGGGTTTCTTGCGATGACTTCTTGATACTTTCGGTTTTCCAAGAAAAGCAGTTCTCCTTTGTCCACCTTAGTGACTTCCACAGGCATAGAAAATTTTCTGTTCACATCAGAAACGTTGATAGTAGCCAGTTCTACTTCTCTTGTTGAAACTCCTAACAACATCTCTATTTTTTCGGACTTCTTTCCTGTTGTGAGTGCTTGAAATGCGGTCCAAAAGGGCGGCAGATGCGTACGAGTTCCCCGCACCCGTGTCCAACAAAGCGCGACATTTAATTCCTTCCACTTCAACAACAACAACTGGATATGTCACATTTCCGTTTGGAACTCCTGTGGCGACAAGGAGTGGATTGGCGTTGGTTTCTTGTTTGTGACAAATGGATGTGCGATGTTTGCGATCACAGATCTGACACCTCAATTTGCTCTTACACGCATCAGCGCGATGTCTTGTACCGGTGCAATTAAATCACCGTTTTTTTCTCTGATAGGATTCTCTGTCTCTCATGAACACTTTTGACCTTTGTACAATTAATTGCTCTGTGATTCTCATCTTCACAGTAGACACACTGGTTTCCGGAACGCGGCTTTGATTGATGTGTATTGAAGATAGGTAGGGGCGGTTTAAATTGTTGATTTGTTTTCCCTGTTGGGTCTTTCTCTAACTTTTCTGCGGCAATCTCTTCTACCGGATTGATTTGGGTCCACTTCTGCAGCTCTGTCAAAAGATGTTTGAAACCCCAGTCCTTCCAGCCTTCATTTCCTCGCACCAAATCGGCTTTGATTCCTTTGAGCTTGTCTAAGGTACATCTCACGTTTCCTTTGACATCTGCGAATCGACCAAAAGTATCCAAGCTTTGTACGTTGAAGCGCAGTTGTTTGTAAAACTCTTTGACCTTTCTTGGATTTGCTCGCGTAATAATTGGCAGCTCCATTATGTTCTTGATATACGCATTTACAATCTCTGTCGGCTGTCCATATTCCGCTTCGAAAATAGCCTTCGCGTTTTTGTATCCTTCATCTGTAAATGGTAACCCGTCAATATCCTTTCTCACGTGCTTCTCCAACAGCTCTTTCAGATATCCAAATTTAGTGAGGGGTGCCAGGTTAGTGGAATCTATTTCGGAGGTAAATTTCCCCCAGAATGGGAGCCATTCTTCTATCTTTCCATTGAACTTCGTTATGGATAATTTGGGGAGCTTGGCGGCTGAAGACGATTTGCATTCTTCGGTCGTTTGGGTGGTTGATTTTTGCTGTTCGCGGTCTTTCTCAAACTTTGCTTTCTGCTCTAAAAACTCTCTCTCGAACTCCATCTGCTGTTTATGATTTTCGAACGCCCTTTTCTCCTGCTCTTCCATATCTATCGCTTGGACTGTGGATTGAACTCTTTTTGTCGCTTGGTCGGCTTTCTCGAGGTGTTGTTCGATACCTTCGCTCCATGTTTTTATCGCGTGCTCGCTCTCTCCCTTCGTGAACTTCTTTTCCTCTACTGCGGACTTAAGCGTATCCATTGCACTAACAATACTTGCAATCGATGATTGGTGGCGCTCTAAAGATTGTCGTTCTCGTTTCTTTACGATCTCGTCGGTTTGGTTGAGCTTGAAGTAAAGCATTTTAACTTTGGTGTCCAACTCTGTTATTTGTTTCTCCGTCATATTTGCTCGGGTCGGATTCTTGCTCTTGCTCGAGCACTCTCACTTTCGTTTCGTCTCGTCGGAGGTGCCACTTGTGTTGTGAATTGCTTTAATGCTCTACTCAACGCTAACCACTCTCGATAAGGATCCACTCTCGAAGAATTTTCCACTACTCGCTCATTCGACTCAATCACTCTCGTGTACAAAAACTCTTATTGTCTCTGATCAGTTCCAGTAAAAAATTAACCGCGTCACACCCTTATTTAATATTACGTAATCACATTCTCCACATGCGGAATCCCCAAGAACCCACACCAACCCAGGGTCTGGCCAGTACCTAACGCATACGCACAGCCACAGGCACTTAACATGACAAACAAAGATGACTTCCGGAAATCACAAATCGTACTTGTCGCATTACGTCATACCTTGTGCTCTCAAAGCACGATGGCAGCACAAGGTATAACGCAATGTGTCCTGAGTTTGAACGGCAGTTTTGTGGCAGGGAGAAACTTGAAAACAGCCAGGTCGGCGTTTTACAAGCTGTCTCGATGTAATTCACCAATCTGCGCGTCCATGCCCCTTCTTTAATTCGTTACATAACTTGCGCGTTCTTTTAAAATATTATGTCCTAATGTCACAAAAAGGTGAATTCCGCTCTGTAGGAGATGGGCTGCATGAAACAACTGAATATAAACAGTACCAACTCTACGGATATCGCTGTTGGCCCCAGTTGTTCCCATTGAGGCATATTCTGGTAGGCAAAATTTGGAAATTTTTTCGACCTCTCCGATTTAAGCCTAATTTGTACGGATTTACTCAGCAGCTATCCTACTTTTAATTTCAGCAAAAAACAGCTTGTAAAAAGCTCAATTGGCTGAGAAATGACACGATTTTCAAATATGGCTAAAATGACTGATTTCATAGGGGGGACCATAGGAAACTTTTCAAAATCGGCCGATATTTTAGCTCGACTTTGGAAGGCTGTAAAATAGAAACTACTAGTCCGATCTTAGCCTACTTGGTATGGTTGGACTCGGCAACTGTCCTAGTTTCTAACTGTGCAAAAAACCGCTTGAAAAAAAATTAGCTGAGAAATAATACGATTTTTAAAAGTGCCCAAAATGGTCAATTTTGGACTTTTTTCCTAGGGGGGACCATAGGAAAATTTTCAAATTTTTTCGACCTCTCCGATTTCGGTCTAATTGGTATAGATGAACTCAGCAGCCATCCTAGTTTTCATCTGAGCAAAAAACCGCTTGTAAAAACCTCAATTGGCTGAGGAATAACACGATTTTCAAAATTGACCATTTTGGGCACTTTCGAAAATCGTATTATTTCTCAGCGGTTTTTTGCTGAAATGAAAAGTAGGATAGCTGCTGAGTAAATCCATACAAATTAGGCTGAAATCGGAGAGGTCGAAAAAATTTGAAAATTTTCCTATGGTCCCCCATTAGAAAAAAGTCCAAAATTGACCATTTTGGGCACTTTTGAAAATCGTATTATTTCTCAGCTAATTGAAAAATGACACGATTTTACAGTCTGTAAATTCTCAAACCATATCTCTTGAATTTTTGTGGGAGAGAGCTCCTGAAACCTGCCAGTGTCGGCCATTATAGAGGGCTGAAGTTAAAAACTTTTACGCACTATTTTCCATTCCATAGCCAATCAAAAAGCTAGCAATGCAATAGTCGGAGCTGAGAATATACTAAACATGTTTAGTAAAATCCAACTAGTGGACTATTATCCATGCTGCGTTCTGATTGGTTGAGCTACTACCAGGCTATATGTTATAGCCCGCTAGTAGCTAAAGCGCCGGCTTTGAAAACGAAAACAATGGCGGCTTAATTGCGTTTTGCTGAAGTTTCGGACAGTATTTGAACACATTATTAGATAAATATATACTTTCTATGCTTTCTAGTTGGATTTTACTAAAACAATTATTCCTCTGTTCTGTATGGCGAACTGAACGAAAGGTACGGACCGTTAACGCCCAGGGTGCCCTGTCCTTAATTAGATGCAAGCCTGGCGAACTGAACGAATCGTACGGACCGCTAACGCTCAGGGTGCCATGTCCTTAATTAGATGCAAGCCTTGCGAACTGAACGAAACGTACGGACCGTTAACGCTCAGGGTGCCCTGTCCTTAATTAGATGCAAGCCTGGCGAACTGAACGAAACGTACGGACCGTTAACGCTCAGGGTGTCCTGTCCTTAATTAGGTGCAAGCCTGGCGAACTGAACGAAGCGTACGGACCGTTAACTCTCAGGGTGCTATGTCCTTAATTAGATGCAAGCCTGGCGAACTGAACGAAACGTACGGACCGTTAACGCTCAGGGTGCCCTGTCCTTAATTAGATGCAAGCCTGACGAACTGAAGGAAACGTACGGACCGCTAACGCTCAGTGTGCCCTGTTCTTAATTATGTTTTATAAGTTTATTTGTCAGTAGTATAACTAGCAACATTTGTGGAATTTTTTGGGTGTTTAATAAAGGGATCCCAGAACTGTGGGTTCCCACTCTACTGATGAGAAATCTCATGATCAGTGGGTAGAGGCTGTTGCATATGTAGGGACGGGAATGTGTATGAATGAAAATAAAATATGTAAAACTGAATTAGAAATTAAGGTTAGAAGTTATATTGAGGGAGTGATCTCTGCAATGCAGTACTCTCCAGCCCAATAGTGGTTATAGAAAAGAAACAAAGGTTAACTTGAAAAGAAAATGTTAGATCAAAGCAACCATAGGCAAGGAAAAATGGGGAGGAGGCTTAAAAAGTCCTGAATTTGAAATATTTCCCATGGGTGTAAATTGCTATAGTCTCACAGCCGGGTACTCAATAGGCTACAGGTACCACTGATACCGAAATATTATTTTTCGTTCTTTAAATTTGTGGCCGTAGAATTTTAGAAGTGTTAGGTAAGAACTCTCCCTGAGGTTTGTTCTGGGTAGGGGTCAGGGGCCGTCTTTCCCTTGGGTTTGGCAAAGTCACTACAGGGATAAATTCCTGGTCGGCAGCAGATATGAAAATAAAGGAAAAAAATTATAGAGGCTGGCTTACGGCCTGACGGTGGGCCCAAAACTTATTGGGGGCTAACCTAAAGACCAGGAGAGAAGGAAAGATCTTTCCAGACTGAAGGATGATGGAAAAATAAAGTATTTCAAAGGGGTCAGTGATTAAAAACCCTCCATCTTGTTTTGGCAGGAAAAATGATCTTAAATTAATATTGAAATAATTTTAATATTGAAATCAGGGCAGGGTTGAAAGGAGTAAAGCTGAGAGAAAACGATGCCAAGTGGAAGTGACTGAAGAAAAAACAGATGAAATCCGGCCCTGGTAACAGAGGAAGGATGCATCGACACCAAGGCTCCTAATGGTTGTGAATCATCAGGGGCAAAGCACAACCGAGCGAGGATGTTTCTAACCTGGTACCAGGTCAATGGCCGACATCCTCGTGTCGAGTCCTTGAAGAAGAGAAATGTAGAGTGGAAACTGGAGGAGAAAAATGGCAATGAAAAGGAGCCTAAATACGTTGCGTTTACCGTTAAAATTGTAAAAATTCAGTGAAAGGTCATGTAGCTCAATATAAATGCCAGAGGGAATGGGGGAGAGGACACTATAAAGCTAAAAACAATTTCCCTTATTAGAAACAGTAAACATTTTTTTCAGCCCGGCTGAAAACCGGAAAATTCCGAGGGATACCTTGCGTGACAAACTCGCACATGGAAAGCATAGTCCCGTCCCGTTAATCTGTCAATTAAAAATTACAATTACGAAAGGAGAAAAATAAAAAGAGAGAAACCTACGGTGCCAGGGTGTTGTTTTTGTCTCCTCCTTTCAACTTTCTGTGTGAAGAGCGAAGTTTCTTTGTCTGGGGCGACTTACGCCATCATTGCGTGATCTGTATTACATAGTGAAAGTACTACAGTGGTTGCGATCAGCGGTATCTACCACGTACAAACAAAATAGCCGGTTCAGTTGGGTTGGTTCTAGCATGTTTTAATGAAGGGAAAATGATGGACAATCCGTTTAATGACAGCTTCCAGAGTTTCGCCCTCCATATCTCCCCCGCGCCCTCAAACACCCGCCACACCCCACCACAGTACAATACACGGCCTAGGCTCCCCCATTTGTTAAATAATTAAATATTCACATTTTCAAATCATGGGTGCTTGTACAAAGGTGTTACCCAATATAAAATATTTACATTTTTCGTTCTTAAAGAACCAGGAAGTTTGATGTAATTTACAGTCATTTCTGAAATTGCATAATAATTCAGAAACATAAATAAATTTTGCGCAGGTATAGGGATGTCAAATAAAAAAAAAAAAAAGAATATACAGAAAAAATAAAATAAAATTACTGAAAGAGCTAACCATGGTTCATGCAGTTAGAAAAGCCGACCCTAAATTTTCCAAATTCGTCATTTGTAATCTGTCCCAATCCCTCCCATCCTTACCTTATTCTGTTTTGCTTTAAAATCACACCTGTGATTTGCAAAGTAGGGATAAGAAAGTGTTTCAGGACTGTGGCTATATTGGTGATTTAGAAAGTAATAATGATATACTTTGTATTAGTATTTAGCATTGTTGTCTTAAAAAATAACAATAAAGATGTCTGAGTGCATGCAAGAAACACCAAATACCATTCAAAGCGTTGACTAGTAACCAAAGGCTGTATCCCTACTGAAGATACAATCAATCATGTTTTATACGTTTATTTGTCAGGAGTATAACTAGCAACCTTTGTGGCATTTTTTTGGTGTTTAATAAAGGGATCCCAGAACTCTGGGTTCCCACTCCACTGATGAGAAATCTCGTGATCAGTGGGTAGAGGCTGTTGCGTATGTAGGGGCGGGAATGTGTATGAATGAAAATAAAATATGTAAAACTGAATTAGAAATTAAGGTTAGAAGTTATATTGAGGGAGTGATCTCTGCAATGCAGTACTCTCCATCCCAATAGTGGTTATAG
>OX393563.1:25312934-25507934 GCA_947652115.1 Blastomussa wellsi | reverse complement strand
ATTACGGTCTGTACGTACCGTAAATCCAAATTACAGAGCGAATCAGTTCGGGTGTATTGGACATCTGTGGTACTTCAGAGACTATTCATGACGTCAATGGTGTGTTTTACTTCGCGCATAGCCAATATTTCGATGGTGAATGTGAACGAATATAAACCGTTGAATGTGAATGAATACATCCCGTAAATTTGAGTGAACATATTCGTGAATAAGAAATATGTCGTTAAATGTGAATAGCATCGCTGTTGCAGTAAAATTGTGGGCTCCCCAACGAACTTCGTCATCGTAAATTCGTCGTTCATTTGCGTAACCCTCGTTAAATAAAGTTGATTGTTATCATTCTCGTCCCCACTCTGCAAAGCACATGGTTTCAATGTCACGTGAAGTGAACATCACTTGAGCCCAGGCTGGAATTGAAAGGGAAGCCTCACCATGTTTATCACGAACCTCCAGTTTCATTGGATCTTAATAGCACCCAGCTCTATTGTTTTAGGGTAAGGGTCCATTGTTACTGACGTTTGTTTATTATTTTTTCAGCCAATACTGTGCGTACCGCCCCCGATTTTTGGTCAGAATTCCTCAAATTTAAACTTCTAACGCCTCGTCAATATTCAAATCGTTCAAGTTGGCATCAACCTCGATCTTGACCATCCGCCCGGAAAATCATCTATAAACAGTTTCTATACATTACGAGTGGACGGCTACTGTTAGAGTTATCTTCATAGAGTTATAGCGGGGAATTAGAGTTAATAACTGCCAAAATCTGGAATTCAGGATTTTGGCAGTCCTTAACTCTAACTCTAAGCCATAACTCTACTGAAATAACTATTGCTAGTTGAACCATTACGATAGTCTTTCAAAATATTTTTTATCGTTATCATATCAAGCGCGAGACTACTCCTTTAATAGCCTGCGAACACAGACCCGGCGGCGTGAAACAAAACCCGGAATTCCGCCTTTGTTCGCAGGCTACCCCTTTAACAGCTAACAGTTTAAATTTCAGTTACTAGTAGATCCAACAATGCGCTCTACCCTGCCACCGTCACTGTCAGACTCTGGATTTGAGCCAGAGGTTGGCTGAATGTTTAGATCCTTCAGCACGTAAACATTCAATAACGATATATATTTAAACATTTTGCGTTTCTATGGCATGGAACATACCATGTGGTAGTGAGTGGAAGGTCACATTTTGACAGTGATCAAAAGTAAGGGGTCACGAGTTTTTTTTAATAAAGCCAACACTTTCTTTTGGACAAAAATACCAGCCCAACCCCCACCCCCACCCCAACCCAAAGAAAAACGCACCTTCCCTTTGGTAGACTTTGTGATCGTCCGTTTTTCGGCTTTCGTCGCTCATGTTCCGCACAAAGAAGAAATCGACTTATGACAAGTCTAAGTATTTAGGATGCATTGTAATAAATAACTATATACAACAGTTAGCATTAAAATTTTGGGCTTTACAACACTTAACAGTAAAAACATCGGGTCCACAAAACTTAACAGTAAACCACATATTGGTCCTCCTTCTATACATACAGAAAACAGGGCTATCGGTTGATCGATTAAAAAGCGTGGGCACTCCTCCCCCCCTGTCTGGATAGGGTTAAATAGTGACATTATCCCTAAAGTTGTAAAATGCATACGCAAAGCAGTCTCAAATACTTTTTAAAGTTCTAAAGTCTGAGTAATATCCACGTTTTTAAGTTCGCTTTTTGGCTGCCTGTTTTCATATCATTCTGTCTTCAAAACGCATGAAATGCAGTCTCAGGCAACCCTATTTTCAAAATGGGGGGCATGCCTCCGGACACCCCTTGGCGCTCGCACCCCCCGGCTCCTCGTTAGATCGCATCCTCCCGAAAAAATGCAGCCAGTTTGAATTTATATCAGACGAACAAATAAGTGTTGTTTTTCAAGGTCCATGAGATGCAAATATCATTATAGATATCACTTGCATATACACTGTTTTTTTTGTGGTAGACGCGAAAAACTGCAAAGAACAGGGAACGATAATGCTGCTAGTTTACGTAGGATCTGCAAGAGACTAGCCTCCTACGCGCAGGCGTTATTAGGGGATTGCGTTACTACTTGTCCCCACTAACGCCTGCTTAACCGAGGCCAACATTCCTTTCCCATTGTCTCTCGCCAGACAAACTAACCAATCAGCATTGTCTGTAGACATTCAAAACGATCGTTATCAAATTTCCCGCGAATTCGTTCTTCGCCGGCGCTGTTGGATACAATACTCTGGAGTATTTCGATGGCTGAAACACCAAAATATTATTTATTATGAATACAAGAAGTAGGGGGGCGAGTCTGATTCTGTCATCAGTTGGAAGGGTTAATATTTTGGGAAAGATGATCTCTCTCCCATGAACACAACAGTGGATCAGAAATATTCATTTTAACGCTATAAAATGCTACAAAAGACTTCGCCAACTCGAAAACGCAAAGCGCAATTAATTTAGAAACCATCAAAGAGGTCCACATCCGTGGTATTTACGAGCGAACAAATCGAAGGGTAAAACTAGAAAGAGCCAGTCAAGGCGAATACAATCATTCATTCGACAAACTTGCCACAGAACGATTTAAAACGTCCAGGGCTGCTGGGCCGGGTTAAAAGGCTGGCTTAAAAATATGTTCAACTTCTCCTTTCGATAGTTCATTGGCCCTTTGATTTGAGGCCTCCATTTGCTTAAAATTTGGTTTGAACAACCGACGATTATGGACGGCGCACACACTTGAGGAACATACTTAAGGCAAAGCTTGATAACAAACGACTTACCGTAGCCAGTTGATAAATTAAGGAGTGTATCTCTCTTCCCTTCAGCAAGTAAGCTTCCCTTCGCAAATTCAGAACTTGCTTTCATCTAAAATGAATTTACCAGAGAATTCTCTGACTTGTAGCAAAATCAATCGTCCCTGGCAGATTTCATCTCATCGCGTGTCTAGCGGCGGGAGAGGCGTCGTGGGGGTTTTAGTTGGTAAAAACTGATTGGCTAAGCGGCGGTCAAGGTGAAGGTCGGCTTTCCGGATTTTAGTAGGTAAAATCTGATTGGCGAAGCGGCGGAAAGGAATGTTGGCCTCGGTTAAGCAGACGTTAGTGGGGACAAGTTTAACGCAATCCCCTAATAACGGCTGCGTAGGAGACTAGCAAGACATCTGACCAGCCAAAAATAAACTGTAACACAAGCAAAACACCGCAAGGCTGATACAAAGTCAAACAGTTGACTCTCCGAGACAGCAACTCGATAGAAGCCGATAAAGCAGGGCTGCAACCTTGGACAGCTGTTTCGTTCTTGTTGCAATTCTAACCAGCAACAGAGCCAGCTCAAATAAGGGACGGACCATTAGAAAAGTGATGGGGGTGGGGTGGGGTGGGCATTTTAGGAGAGTTTTAGTCGCATGAAGTTTTCTTTTACAGCGCAAATGCTTGCAGGAATTTTATTCGTGGTTTATTGAAAATCTCAAAACAAAGAATTAACTGCAGTACTAGTCAAAGGATATTGGCGTCCGTATTATTTTCCACTGATCCAAACATTTAATAGATGTTGGGGATGTGACACCTCATCAGGGCCACGATACTTCATGTCAACGTAAAATCAACCATAACACAACAAGCAATTTAGGTGCTTCATGACAAGTACTTTACAATTACTGCATAATAAAAACCTAACTTGGAAATCCACGTTCTTTTCATTGACTACTGTTCTTTCAAAATTTCACTACTACATTGCTACTTTATGATTGCCATTTTCTGAGAACACTCAAAACTGCGAGACCAAGGTTTTGATGACTTTGTGGAAAGATGGGGCTTTTCATCGTCACTAACGGATATCCTATTGCCAATTTTTTCGGCCTCATCGCGGACGATTTGCTTTTCTGTTATTGCAAGTAAACTATTTCACTGCACTTTAAGCACAAACCAAACATCTAACTGACTGTCTATTAAACACCACAGTGTCCGAGTCAGAGAAATTATTGGTTTTGACATGAGAAAATGAAACTCATAATCTTCAAGCAGGGAGAGGAATATATTTTTATTTGTTTAAATTTGTTGAAATAGTTCATGTTTGGAGGAAGATTCTATTTACATAGAGAGAGATATTTCTTTAAAGAGAGATTTTGTTGTATTTTTATATGTATATTATACACCTTGTTTGCTCAATGGACAGGATTTTGAAATATACAGTTTTCAAATGTGTCTTGAATAATATATGTAATGTCTTGTTTCAAATTGGCAGATGGCATTATGGCAAAATGAATTGCCCTCATTTGAAATCTGATGAAGTTTCTCTTTCCACTCCTATTTGCACCGTCCAAATTTATTACAATTGTCGAATGAAAGCTTGGGAATAGCATGCAATAATTTTTTTTCGGAAGCTGCCACATCACGTGCTTCAGGGAAAAGGCAAGCAAAGTGTTGAATTCCTGTCTCGCAAAGTCAAAATGTAGATGGATAAAGCCATCGGAACATTAAAACGCATGGACAAAACCATGGTTAAAAGGCACAGCATATCGGATCTGTAAAGACCTACGGCCCCAAAAAATACTTTAAAGTAGACGCGAAAAATTGCAAAGGACCGCGAGCGATAATGCTGCTAGAGACCTAATCAGCCAAATATAAATTGCTACACCGTGCTGACGAGTTCCAACAAGCACGAAACAGCTGTCCACGGTTGAAGCCCTGCTTTATCGGTGTCTATCGAGTTGCTGTCTTGCTATTGTTTTAAGAAGTTAAATATTAATTTTCATTGTTGTAAAACATACTAAAAGTCTTTGGACCATTTTGAGATAAAAAAGCATTTTTTGTGTGTTTGTACACCCCCAGTGATACAAGAGCTGTCAAAACGTCTGTCAACTCGAGCAACGACGCGTCAAATTATGCAGACATTTACGACACTTCCGGTTTCGATGGGCTTTTCTCGCTACCACAACCCATAAACGCATCAGACTCAAAAAAAAGTTCTCGAGGCCTTTACTTTTGTATAAATATCTTTTACGGTTAACATTTTTTACGGCTAACGGTTAAAATTGTTTCATTTTTACGCCTAACGGCTAAATTTTTGGCCATTTTACGGCTAACCCCATTGAGACCCTCTTTAAAATGATGTGTAGGCTTAGGCACTTCCCTCAAATTACGCGCGTGTGGGGATCTTTTTGCGCAAAGCACCCGCGAACATGTTCAGTAACCTTAATAAGGGGTTTACCTCGGTGTAAAAACCAGTGACTTTTCTTTGTGTTTGAGCTGTTGTTTTTCTGTTCTACATTGTTTCGAGGTTCTTTGTTGTCTTGTTCGTTCTTCGTTTAACGTCACTCGTGAGTTTCACAGGTTTTTACACCGAGGATGAGCCTTAATAAGATGTTTATTATATGACCAAACAGAAACACTGCTTCGTTCTCGCTAACGTTTTGTTTGCGAACGGCAATGAGGTGAACAAAAGTTTGGTCGTATCTTTACTTTTCATTCTTGCCAAGCTTTTATTAATTTTCCATTCAGTATTTTTAGAGAAAAAGGTTACAATGTGTTCCTGTTTTGTTTGTAACTTTCCGACCCCAAAATCCAACCGATCTCGATGCCGGTCTAGAGGGGAAAATCTAGACCGCGGTCAATATCAATTTTAGCTAAACAAATTCGTAAATTCGCTAGTTTCCAGTCCACGTGAGACACGGCCATATAATAATGCGAATTAATGCACGGCCACCAGACTTAGTGGCCCATCCCATCAGAGCGCACGCATCCCGTTTTGTGAAGTGTTTAGGCCACTAGAAGTATTTCTGCTTTCCTCCACCACCCCCCCCCCCCCCCCTACCCTGATAGAATAATTGCCGAGGTTGTTCTCGAGTCGCTCTGAGATCTGCGGCGCTCGTCTGAATCGCAAAAAGCTTTAAAATATCGGAATGCCGGTCGGTGTCTTGAAAACCCTAACATTTAGCCACAGTGATCTTTTTTTCCAACTCAAAGGGGGAACGAACACCGGACTCGCTGCTGGGGCTAAAGTTGACCTAAAATCACAACTTTCGTCGCGCCACTGGCGGTATTATTACTTTTTTTGGCGGGGGGAGGTGCGGGGGTGTTCTGTTCTCGAAAACAAAAGAGTCAATCAACAAAAAATTGTTACCATTGTTACTAGAGCCACATGTTCCTCGTGCACAGGCCCAGCTGGCTAAGAGAAAGTAATAAATCCAGCTTGATGCAGGTCAGAACGAACTCTACTAGCTATGATTTTAGCTAAATTGCCGTTAGCTCTCCACCATCCGACCAAGGGGTGGAGTATCTTAGAAAAGATATAAGGAGCTACAGAAAAGCCGAAAGGAAGTACTGTGAAAATGAAATAACGCGTCTCGCATTGAAAATTCCATGAAAACCCTAAGAATGTTTGATGTGGTTGTAAGATCTCTACATGATCATACCCGATTTTGAGATCAAAGGAAAACATATAACCATTCTTCAGAAACATGAAAGAAGCTGTTTTCCAATCATCATACTTAATCTTAAGTTTCTTAATGAAATGGTTAACATATCTTAATCAAGAATTAATCTTTTCTTTCAATTTGGCTGGATAGAAACCGACAATGGGTTGACAACAACCGGCTTACACGACACCTGCTTAATGCGCTCGGATTCCAGTAGCTCTTTAATTGAACTCTCTACAAACTCAATTTTTTTTAAGGGCAGAAGTATTGTTCTTAAAAAATGCGCCGGTCACAAATTCCAAAAAGGCAAAAAATAACCAAAGTTGATTACGTTTAATATGAAGGATGATGCACCTATAAACTCCCAAAATTCTAAACTTTTCTTTAAATTGCCCTTCACATTCTTATTTTGTGCTACATTTTCGTCGATTTCAAAACCATTCAGTACCTGAAGTACATCTGTAAACTTGTCATATTCCTCAAGATTGTCCAATTCCTTTACGTCCGGTTCCTGAAGCGTATGTGGTAGTGGAAGTTGGGGAAAAGGCGGCGGTTGTCTTGTACTGGCCAAATGGGCGGGGGTAAAAGCTGGCGGCCCTGCAATCTTTTGCCCAGTGACCTTGCATTCCACACCTGAAGCAGTCCCCATGTGCATGAGAGCTTGGACGGCCTGTAGATAGCAAGATAGGACGAAAATAATAATAACGAAGGCGGCGGAGAAGTATAAACCCAAAAGTAAAGCTTGCGAAGACAAAAGAAGGAGGGGCGGGCGGGAAAAAAGAATAAAGTAAGGTTCATCGACGCGAGAAGTGACCTTCGGTACTGACCTACATACCAGCACAAGTTATGACACCTTACTCCCACGCCGTATAGAAATATGCATACTTGACAAATATTACGTAACAGTAATGCATACCAAGGTGAGAGAGCGAACTAAAGTGTGAACTCTTAACGTTCCGTAATCAACTCTTGTAGAAAATACATATTTAATGCTAGCTGTCACCCGCAAGGGAATAAATTATACGAGACCAAGACGTTTTAAATTCGAGCAACTCTCGCCATTCTTAGTCAGTAGTTTCCAGGACTTGAGGAAAGTATTTGTCCTCGTGCTGTCGACAATTACAAGTTGCAAAGTAAAGGTAGGAATATCGTAGCATTTAACAAACCGATAATTTTATTTCAACATTATCATTTACCGAGTTCAATGTTTAGACCTTCAGTGTTGAAATACCGCCGGTTTCTCAGTTAAAACTAAAAACGGAACCGGGTATTTTGCGAGTTGTGAAGTTGCATTTGCGAATTTGGAAGCCATGTTATCTTTTCCAAGCTCTAATATAAGTAGTAGTAATAGTAGCTGTTTATTTAAACTCGGTTAAAAATCTTCAGTAATAAAAATAGTATTCCAGCGATCCCGCTGAAACCATGCATAGCAACATAATATTGCCGGTATTAGTGCTTATTAATGTGCTGTATGCCTTTGCTTGCCATTACACTGACGGCTGCTATATTCCATCGTGGAAGAAACACTGCGAAAAGCTGGATTAAAAAAGGCAGCATGCCACGCATGTAACCACTTGCTGCCGCCGTAGTTGGTCTGCAGCTGCATTCCAGGGCAAGTTTCTATATTATCACACAACTAATAAAACCCAAAACCGCAAGAGTACACTTGCTTGTCAACGTGTCTGAGAATTCACACAGTGAGTAGAAAGACAACTGACCTGCAGTTTCATCGCCAACTGTCGTGTCGCCGTGATTCCTTTTCATATCGTTTACACTATAAATTGCTGTTTTTCTGACGAACTCTTTCCGTTTTGTAAGTATCAAAGTATATAGTGAGTGTGAAAGCAAATGTAAATAATCTCGCGACTTGCAACTCCAACTCGAAACTGTAACGTACAACTCGCAACTCTCAACTCGAACTCCCAACTCGAACTCGAAACTCCAACTATTTGCAACTCCACAATTCCCATTGTTCCCACGCCCTTTATTCACGGTCTGAATATCACCACCAAAATTAAAGTACCTTAATTACAATTATTTTCATGATTCGGAAAAGTGAAATTTGTTCATTCGTGGTTCGTTGCTCCTTCTTTCTATGTATTTATTTTTACTGTAAAACTTTTCTGGGCCCGAATAACGGTTGTTGTTGTTGTTGTTGTTTAGGGACACTATCACGCCTGATTATATAAATTGTTCTAATTTCCATGTTATGGCGCCAAACGCCACCAAATACACGAATAAATTTGTTAAACAGAACAAGATAGAACAGGCATTCGAGGAAGTGGTACAGGATTACAGTGGACGTGGATTGCAATTCATTAAAATTGATTTCTGCACAGGATGTCAAGAAGTCAAAGCAGAAATTTTGAATCTTTTTAATAGTTATTTTTTCTTCCTAGTTGATATTTCTTTGCTTTCACCTGTTTTAAATTTTTTTCTATTGCAAGACAATAAAGCACGATTACAGCAAGCTACAGGCCACACGTATTAAAATATGATATATCAGACGTGGCAGTGCGCCATTAAGTCATTTGACAACTGCAGCCAGATAAATGTACCATGGCTAGAAAGCCCAGAGATTGTTTACAACTTGCCATAATTTTTGCTGCTTATGACGTTAAACGTTCTTCTTCCAGTTCTACAGGGATTGCAGAAAAATGAACTCCTCCGGTGCCCTTCTGTTGCTGTTCGTTACCATCCTCAGTGCAAGAATGGATGTTGAGGGGAAATTGCTTAAAAAAGAGGTCATTAGTGCTGCTGCAGTAACTATTTCATTATCATTGTAAGATAAAGGAGACTTATTAATTAGGGAATTGAAACCAACCCTTACTGAAAATGTCAGCAGCAAAAAGCTGGATAACTTTACTCACTGTTTAGCCGCGTTTCTGTTTTAACAAGTTATCACGTCCATTCCTCCATTTGGGGTGTTTATACTTGGAGGGCGTCGAGAAATTCTTCGTGCTTCTAAATTCCAGTTTTTTTTCTCGTGGGATGAGAATGCGACAGCTTACTATCTTCGTAAACAATGTAATAAATACAGAATGCAGTGTTGTGAAGAACGTTTCATGTCTTATACGTTCAACTCATATACAACCTTTATCAAATTGCTGTCAATAAATTTCTACTAGTGAATGGACGGGGTAAGTTTCTAAACAAACTGTGGTGCTGCGTTGGTGGGAAGTATAACAATATAATTTGGTTTTATCAACTGGCTTGATAATGTGAATTGGCCACCGCAAAGAGATTCAATAGCTGACGTTTCGAGCGTTAGCCCTTAGTCGGAACGAATCAAAGAATAGTGGGTCGTGTGATTTTATTTCTAGAAAGATGGAGCTTCGCTATTGGCTGATTCCTGGTAACGTGAAAACAACGGAATAAATTAGTTGAATGAAAAGCGTTCGTTGATACCGTGAGGATTGAGAGTGCCGATTTGAAAAATAAATTGTTCTAAAGTTTTGCGGCTTTCCGTGTTTCCTTGTGAAGGGAAAGGCCGCAGACTGCCATATGTTGCTTAGAATGATTTGGGAGATTGAAGTGTCTCGATGTTTTTCCATGCATTTTTGTCGTTTTCCTCTGCGCAAGAAATATACAAAAGAGAATCTAAATATTATTATCAAACATCATTAGCCAAAGGAAAATCTAAATATTATATTTAAAAACTAGCCTATTTACAAAACATCCATAAACCTATCCGAATTTATTTCAGGACGATGGACAGTTCTGTTTCTAAGATTATATTTTGTCTCTTTATTCTTCGGAATAATTTTACTCAGCGGCCAATCGGGGTCACCAGAACGTACCTTGAAGAGCTTCCTTAAACTGCCTTTTCCAAAAGATCTCGAATGTCCATTCTCTTTGATATGTATTTCCTTTTAAAGCACCTTTCTTGATAATGAAGTTTTGCCCCTTTGTAACAGCATAGATCCTTTTTTGTATGCCGATCAACTGCTTCTTTTATTTTCTCTTGCAGATTAGTCTTTGACAAATGATTCGGATAATAGGAAATGCCATGTATTTTAATGGAAATACCTTTAACTTATAATCGTATTGTCGTTGTATTACTATCAGTATTAGTTAGTGTGCTGATAATAGCCATTTCAAAGTGTTTGACTCTCATGCTAGAAATTCCTATGATAAGACTCTTCCTCCAGTTCGTACTGTATAGCTTGAATTTATCAACAAAATTCAAAAGTGAAGAGATTGTTACATATGAAGACAGTCATTCACCTGCCATGAAACACACAAAGCAAGGTATACCGTGGATATCATAGCGGATTCTCCGGTAAACACCCGATACGAAGCCCGAGTAAACGTTCTTCGAGGGTCTAGATTCCTATTATTCAACAATATGTTTGCTTTTCTTTAGCTTGACGCTGAGCTGCCTAAAGAAGACCAGTCCAGTCATTTCACCATACTCAAACAGGACGCTGCAAAGCCCTCAGCATACGATTTGGCCTGGCAGGCTCTTCACGCGTCAGCTGCCGCTGCCTGCAGAGCGAGTACCCCTAATGGAGGGAGTGGCTCCTGGGTAAACGCAGTACTGAGTAGAAATAGCGGAGGTGAGAGCTGCAAAGATCTTTGCTCCAAAACAGATCTTGTCAACTGCGATGCCGAAGTTTCTATCTATGGAAATGAAGGGAAAGCTACGGAAAATGGGCAGGTCGTAGGGTGGTTTTACAACTACAAGTGTGACGCGGGTTATAACTCCTGGGGAGGTAACGAGCCGTTGGCCGGCAATGAAGACATCGTGGGGTTCGAAAAAGGTGCCTTCAGCTTCTGCTGCTGCCGAAAATAAGCGCTGAGCTAAGTTCCGATGAGCCCAAGCAGTTAAAAGGAAAGATATCATTGTAACAAGCAGAGATTTAGTAGCTAGATTGTAACTTCCCTGTAATTTTGGGCAAAGCCAACAATAAAAGCATTCTTTTCGTGCCACATTAAGTCTGTTAAGCTTTAGAGTTCAAAAGCACAACAGGGTCTCGTTAACTCGCTCCAATCCGTTAAATCCGACTCTGGAGTCAATAATAAATGACCTAAAACTTCTCGAGGGTCAAAAAGAGCAGTTCCCCTCTTCAGACTATCTAATCACCGAAAGTGAAATAATTGCGGCTGCTAAAAGATTGAAAAATAAAAAATCGCCGTTTTCAGGCAAAATAAAAGCCAAATGATCAAAGCTAGTCTACGAGCAATGATGCCCGTTTATCTTAAGCTTTTCAACTCGATTCTTTATTCAGGTATAATGCCTAAGACTTGGTTTCGTGGTCTTATAACACCAATATACAAATCAGGAAGAAGAAATGATCCATCAAATTACCGAGGGGTATGTGCCTCAAGCTGCCTAGGAAAGCTTTTTTGCTCTATTTTAAATCAGCGGCGACTTGAACATGTAAATTCTCTCAATATTTTACACACTTCCCAGATTGGTTTCCTACCCAACAACCGTACAGCACACCATGTTCTTACCGTGAGAACTCTAGTAGACAAATACGTGAATCGCCACAACGAAAAAATCTACGCTTGCTTTGTAGATTTCAAAAAAGTTTTCGACTCAGTTTGGCATGACGGACTCTTTTATAAACTATTGCAGATTAACGTCGGCGGCTTTTTTTTTTTTCAATTTAATAAAGAGTTTGTACTCGAACTCAACATGTTTCATTAAAATTGGACAACATCAAACACTACCCTTTCAATTCGCAAGAGGGGTACGAAAGGAATGTATTTTGAACCGTTATTATTCAACGTCTTCATTAACGACGTCCCTTTCTCTTTTGAAAGCTCTTTATCTGATCCCTTTGTCCTACCAAACGGCACAAAATTGAATTCACTTTTATATGCAGATGATTTAGTCATATTGTCAAGATCGGAAATAGGACTGCAAAATTGCCTTAAAACACTATCGTCCCATTGCAGCACATGGATGTTAAGTATCAATCCCCACAAAAAACTAAACTTATGATCTTTCAAAAAGGTGCTACGAAATGTCTGGAGAATAATTTTCATATAGACAACAAGCCTATTGAAACTGCCCAAAGTTCTTATTTAGGAACGTTATTTTTTCCACGGGAAATTTTTCCTTGGCTTTAGATAAGCTAAAAGAAAAGGCCATTTACCCCCTTTTCAGCCTTAGAAAACGCACAAATATCAGCAAATTACCCCCACTTCTTGCTAATAAAAGTTTCGATGCAACTATCTCTCCTATTTTGACATAGCAGTGAAGTCTGGGGTGCATATGTAAAATCAAATAAGGCATCAAATGTAGCATGAAGATCTGAACTTGGCAGATTTCCTCTTGTTATAGCTATCAATCACAAAATAATAAATTACTCGTTATATCTTCTAAGTAAGGACCATAGCTCTATTGTTAAACGAATCTTTCTCATGCCAGATCTCCATCACGCATACTGTCTTGTTAGCGAACTGAACGAATCGTACGGACTCGTCTGACTTCCATTAAGAGTGCTCGCGGCCGCGCACTTTTATAACGAGGAATTCACAAGTGTATCTCCCTTTTCTTCGGCTACCACGCCCTCTAATGTTTAAACGTACTGACTATTCTGTATGGCTTAAACCAAAGTGAGCGTTCGGACTGGCCGACTGGCTTTTACAAGCGTGCTCGCGGTCGCACGAACGAGAAACATACGAGTATTTATTTTATCTTTCGGCTACCGCGTACTCTTGATGTTTACTGTTACCTCCTGTTAGCGAATTGAACGAAACGTACAGACTGTATTCCGTATTGCGAACCAAACAAAACGTACGGTCTCACCCACTCTCATTTAAAAGCGTGCTTGCTGTAGCACACTTTTAGAACGAGGAATATACAGTAAAGTTTAGTAAAATCCAACTAGTGGTCTATTATCAATGCTGCGTTCTGATTGGTTGAGCTACTACCAGGCTCTATGTTATAGCCCACTAGTAGCTAAAGCGCCGGCTTTGAAAACCAAAACAATGGCGCTGAATTGCGTTTTGTTGAAGTTTCGGACGAGTATTTGAGCACATTATTAGATAAATATATACTTTCTATGCTTTCTAGTTGGATTTTACTAAAACAACAACGAAGCGTTCGGACTCACCGACTAGCATTTAAAAGCGTGCCTACTGTCGCACACTTAGAACGAGGAATATATAACAATTATTCCATGAGCCCGCGTTGGATATGAAGTGATAAAATAACCAACGAGCGCGTAGCGCGAGTTGGTTATAATCGCTTCATATCCAACAAGGGCGAATGGAATAATTGTTTTAGTAAATTCTCAAACCATATCTCTTGAATTTTTGTGGGAGACAGCTCCTGAAACCTGCCAGTGTCGGCCATTATAGAGGGCTGAAGTTAAAAACTTGGCGCACTATTTTCCATATGACATAAACCTCCGACTATTGGCTCATAGTCGGAGTTTTTTAGCCAATCAAAAAGCTAGAAATGCAATAGTCGGAGCAGAGAATATACTAATCTCGTTTTCCTTTCGGCTTCAGCACGCTCTTTAATTAATGTTTAATTACTGTTCTGTATGGCGAACTGAACGAAACGTACGGACCGTTAACGCCCAGGGTGCCGTGTCCTTAATTAGATGCAAGCCTGGCGAACTGAACGAAACGTACGGACCACTAACGCTCAGGGTGCCCTGTCCTTAATTAGATGCAAGCCCGGCGAACTGAACGAAACGTACGGACCCTTAACGCTCAGGGTGCCCTGAAGAAGAAATCGAATTATGAAAGGTCTAAGTATTTAGGATGCATTGTAATAAATAACTATATACAACAGCTAGCATTAAAATTTTGGGCTTTACAACACTTAACAGTAAAAACATCGGGTCCACAAAACTTAACAGTAAACCACATATTGGATTGGTCCTCCTTCTATACACACAGAAAACGTACCAACAGTCAAACTTTATTTCATTTTGCTTACAACTCTTGGCACAAACATGCCTACGAAAACCTTTTGTTTTGCTTTGCTTGTTTTTCAATCGACTAACCTCCGTCCGCGAATTTTAATCTCGAGTCTTGTTTGTTAATATATAAAAGAGCTGTTTAATACGGAATTCCTTTATAATGTACCTATAAGGGGCTTTATGAGAGTTTTGCTTCGCCTTGTGGCTAATCTCCCATATATCCCCGGAATGGTGGGAGTGGGGGGGAGGGGTTCCAGTGACAGGTGCATTTGTTGCTGAAATGGAATTTACCGCCGTCTAGCTACGTTCTACAGAGTTATAAAATGAATTTTGTTCTCTGCGCCATTAGTTTCATTCAATTTTAAGCACAAAAGATTCACCGAAGAACGTCAATTATCCTGAGGGAATTAAGTGAAGATGACGGAAACTATTTTTTAATCAAGCACTGATTTGTATCGTGATTTGCTAGCTTGTTTACTATATAGATCAATGAAAACAGCACCTCTCTCTTTTCGGACAGACATTTTTGCGTCACGCAACACTGTTAATTCTGTCGTGAACGAGACTAAATTTCCAATTTATGAAGTGGCAAATAAAAGTACATTTAAGGCTAACATCTTTATGAAATCAGAAATTGAAATTAGTTGTCTATGCGATGGCTTTGGCTTCTGGTAGGAAACCCTCCCAGTACTTGATCAGCTGCCAAAAAAAACAAAAGGATTTCATTAGAAAAAATAGGGCCCCGATGGGTCCATGAGTAACTTGTAACTGTAACTTGTGCAAGTGACTGATACATAAATGTTTATTAATAGAAGTAAAACTGTTGTTATTTTCCTTAAGTGTTGTACTGTGTAGGATTCAATTTATGGCAAACAGTCTTGCGATAAGCTGCGTGGATCAGTTCGGATCGTACGACAAGCTTTTACTTGATTTGATTTGATTTGTTTCGATTTCCCTATTGTTACACATCACATTCCAATAATTCCGTTCGATTGTTACGCATATATTCCATCGCGTTTGCCTGCACAGAGTTCTGACTGGCACACTGCCAGCAGAACTAAAAAACCAGGAATAGTTTGAAGGAGCCACGTCAGGGTTTGTGCACTTTGAAACATTGGCCGTTTTTGTGCTAGAGACGATAAAGCCGACTGAGACTTTAAAGCTGTCTCGAGACGACTTTAACGTCTAGTATAAATAAGACAGACGCGGTTAGAGGGGGTTAGAAATACTCCTAGTCGCTTCATGCTATGGAAACCGGGATAAGCTCCGGCCTGATGGGCCACAAGGCTCGAACGGTGAAGTCCTATTTATTACAAACAAGTCATTGCTATCACTCCCTCAATTGCAGTCAGTTTTGCGCAACGAAGGCGTCACGCACTATCGAAATGACTCCAAAATTTTACGAGCTGGTGAAACTTGAAATCGCCCAATTTTTAGGCACAGGCTTCTAAAAATTTAACGGCTTTTCCATTTTACCGTGTGGGAGATTTTTCCCACACATACAAATCGCTTAACCTTAAGTCCGGACGCTACTTTCTTTCATCATCTATTCTAGGCCACCGATGAAAAACAAAAAACTACCTGACGCTACCTTCGCTTACTAACTGACAAACCTGTTGCTGGCTTTCCATCATGGCTTCCAGGTACTTGACCATGGATTCACGGAAATCTTTCACTCGGTTTTTCTGTCGGCGAAAATAAACCGTTAGGACAAGGTTTCGTTTTCTGGTTTCCGTTGGTTGACCTCTACAGGATTGGTTCAATTATGCAACTCGTACCAACTGCTGTGATTTCAACCAATCAGGAGCAAAACCGAAACCAACCGTGTTTTGGCGTACGCACATTTTCCCGCGCTTAACACTGGTGTTATGCTGCGTGTTCTGATTGGTTCAGTTTTATTTTTTCCATTGTGATTCTCTAAATGAGATAACAGTATTTTACAGATAGTCACAAGAGTGAACTAAGTTCAACATATTGTCGCAGTGCGAATGAACCGCTCGACATGTTGTTAATTAATTTGTTTTTTGCTAACTTGCTGGGTAATTAAACATTTCCAAACAGCGAGAACAGAGCAAATCACGACGCGTAGAGGAGTATTTTTAACAAATTCCAAGGTGATTGGAAATAACATGAAACACTGTCTCGGGTGTGAGAGTATTTTCAACAAATTCCAAGGTATTTGGAAATAACATGAAACATTGTCTCGGGTGTGAGATTTCTTCCAAATCGAAAAATAAAGTCGAAACAAAATCTGTGCTCGCTGAGAATACATTTCCAAACAAAGCCACATTTATGACTCTTTGGATTTTTCACGAGTTTGAGCCTACGAGATGAAGTAGGCTGATTTTCAAACTCATAAAACGTCCACCGTTGAGCCCCAGCACGTAAAGAACCTTTCCATCGTGATCACTTATCGTTCGCTTGTTCACCTCCTCTCATACACGGTTCTCACCTCAAATCTTGCCATCTCTTTCTGAATCGCCTTTGAAATCTTTCCGAAGTCCTCTTCACCTTTCTCCACCTTTTGCTCCCACTAAAATCGAGAAGGGAAAAAATGATGATTATGCAATTTGACTGTTTCAGCCAATTGGTGGTTTTCACTGTCACGCTATCGAAAACTAAATTCAAAACAATTCAACTAGAGAAGCTTAGAGTTTTAGAGAGTGTAGATGATAACTAAATAAAAACAGTTCTAAAAGTCTCAGGCCTGTGCGGTGTCCCGTTCGTGAGTTATTTACCGAAACGTTTCACGCAAATTTACAAAGCTTAGTATGGAGACGCCATATTTGTCAGCTTACGAGGGGCACAAATATGGCCGCCGTGATGCACGCGAAACCATCTGGAATTCAGTTGTGCTATAATAGCGACTACTTTTGGCTCACGAGCTATTACACTTACACATAAACACCACTTATTATATGTGAAATGTTCAAACATCTGAACATCGAAAGGATAGGCTTTTTCTAAACAACAGTTTTGTCACGGTTCTGAGCTTGATTTCACAAACGGCCAAGAACTCAAATATTCAAGATGTTCTGGTTTCAAAACGAAAGGTACTATCGAGCTTAAAATTTGCGAAAAGATATCTTTTTAGTTAGCCGTTCACCTAGTGGGAACGAAAATTTAGAAGGCCTACGTCTTTCCGCAAAGACGGCAAACTGCTTCCTCATCACTTCGAAAAGCCGTAGCACCTCGGATCAAATGTCTCAAAATGTCAGCTGTCATACCTCTTTGACCTCCTCCTGTGCTTGAGGGAGTTTCTCATTTTTAGACGCTAGTTCCAGCTTCACCAGAGCTTCTCTCTTCTTAGTCAACATCTGCTGTGCATGCTGCCAGTTGCTGTATGAACGAACACGCTCATGAAAACTTGCCTGTACAAAAGAAAAAATAAAACTATTGTAATTTTCACAAACAGTACGACTTTTTTTAATTCTTACAAACATGTTTTAACGGTACATGTACATCGGTCAACGTCCGGCATCGTCAGTATAACCGTTAAACTGACCATGACAGATTAATCAGTTTTTTTAAGAAGTACAAAAAAGTCGTACTGTTTTTGAAAAGTTCAACTTCGTTGCTGTGGTCGTGCTTTGCCAACAAAACCTTTTGACATGGGTATCCGCTTATGACTGAGATCTCATGGACAAGCGATTGGGCGGAGGTATATGTATTTTTTTCCGAAAGAACAAACATCGGAAAACCAACAGGAGGTGCAAAACATAATTAAGTTCTGCTCTTGTTATTTTTCTCCTGTGCAAGAATTACTTTCAGAAAGAAAAATTTAATAAGAAACCGAAAATGAAAAGCAATCTTCTTTAGGGTTATATAGCGGGAAATATTAGCCTGAAACCGTGGCAGTACGAACGAGAGCACCGAGGTTCGTACAAAAACGACCCAGGACCAATATTCCCCAGTACGGTTCGTGCAAGCTAGGTTAATACGTAGTTTATTAAATGGCACTTCAAGAGGACTTGCACTAAGCTCGTTTGCAGAATTAACCTGCCTTCAACGCCATGTTATGCCACTACTTACAGTACCTTGACTGCTTGAATCAGACCAATGTAGTCCTTTAGTAGTTCAGCCAAAACATAAAAGTCAGAGTCCGCCTGAAAGACAATAATTACAATATTGTTGTTAATTTTGTGGACAACAAAAAGAGAAATCCAATTTGATCACATGTGATACCTGTTGTATGTGCAGCTGTTCGATTTTCTCTTCAACTTCAGCAAGTTGCGAAAGCGCGCGAGACAGCGTAGAATGTTCCTCCGCATTACCTGTTAAACATCAAATGGGAAAATCATCGCTTTCACACTGGTGACGTGAATCTCAGTTAAACAAATCACGTTTAACAAGTTACACCATTTACTATGGCCATGTTTTCAAATTGAATTTGCCGAAAGCAGGGGTGTAGCTAAGGGCCGGATACTGGATAATTTCACCGGCTGAAATCAGAGTCTGAAATTGCGACCAGCTGGTCGCTAATGTGACTGGAAATTGAGTGTTGGCGACCAGAATTTCATTGCTAGTCGCCAAAAGGCGACTAACTTTTAGCATTGTGTCAATGTTTCGAACAAGCGCCCAAGGAATTCAATCGAAAAATTTCGCGTTTGATTTCAGCAAGAAACTTACCCCTTGTCTTGTCAAAGTTTTTGATCTCCACAGAAAGTAATTAAGATTAAAAGTAAAGGTAAGATTCCCGTTGGATGGCCTTCAACAACTATTGTAAACTGCGCACTTCGATCGACATTTAGCGCCCGCCATATTTTCAGCGGTTTCGTCTAAAGGCCATACGGTGGGCCAATTTTGTTCGGAAGTGGCCTGGAACGAGCAATAAGGCCGCTTGTTCGTGTGTCTGTTCGTGGCTTCTTGAAGGCGTCGTACTACTGGTCAGTCTTCAAACTAAGAGAGCTATCTATTCTTAGAAAACTCCTTTCCAAGTGAAATGTAAGCTACACGATATTTTAATGCCTTTATACATGCGAGCGTCAAAGAAACGTTTCTCAGAACTCAATGTTTTCATGTTTTGCTGCGAGACAAAAATTTCACGAACCACTTTTTGGCGACCAGATTTTTTCATTTGGCGACTGAAAAAAATGTTTAGTCGCCACTTGGCTTGGTCAGAAAAGCCGGCTGAGCTTGTTTGTGAGCCGGCTTTGTAATTTCGTGGGAGGCACCTTGGCCTCACGGTTAGCACGCTGGACTCTGGATCACACGACTCTAGTTCGAGCCCCTGGCAGGGCCACTGCATTGTGTTCTTGGGTAAGACACTTAACTCTCACTGTGCCTCTCTTCACCCAGGTGTATAAATGGGTACCGGCGAATTTACTGCTGGGGGCTAAACCTTCGATGGACTAGCATCCCATCCTGGGGGGAGTAGAAATACTCTGTCGCTTCATGCTACAGAAACCGGGATCAGCTCCGACCTGATGGACCACTAGGCACGTTTGCAGACTTTACCTTACATTTTTGTAATTTCTTAGCTACATCCCTGCTAAAGGCCTGAGCTAAGGCCCTATTTCCGAAAGGAAACAGAAGTAATGATGACGAAAGGCCTGTGCTATTTTGACAGAACTTTGAAAAAAATCACCATCGGTTTAATCCTTAATAATACTCAAATTCATGTGTGTACCTTAGCCAAATGATACAAGCCTACAACCTATGGCAGATGGAAGGAACAATGCACTTACTAAGCATTGCTGTTGACTTGGCAAAAGATGCAGTGGACGAACTCAAGTCTGCAAAGGGAAACGAGAATGTCAAGGTTAAGTGATACCCAAAACCTAGACGAAATATTTCAAACGTGCATCTGAACGATGTTGGCTACAGCCGACAAAAAAGTGCTTGTTTCTTTTGAAATGACCAAATTACAATGGAAAGCTTAAACGCGGTTGGGACTTGGAAGGAACAAAGCATCACTTCAAAGCCAATGATTAAGTGCACACATGACTGTGCACATAGTCGTGAATCATAGCCGTTTGTTCACTATGTGTCATATTTCATACTTTCTGCATTGCTTGGATTGGATACGTATCCACTGACATTTTCCAATCCTTAATTTGTTCCCTTCTCTATAATGTGTGTAGGTTCATTACTTTGAAATGAGGAGGAAATAAAAAGAGACCAGCTGTTATTACGGTAATTGAAAAGTCACATTAGCCCATTCACTCCTGGAGATTTTTGAAAAAAAAAAAACGCATTTTTAGACATTTTGAACATTTTTGTAGTCAGTTATAGGCTAATTGTGTTTCAAATATCTCCAAAATGCATTTGCAAAATAAAGACATGCCAGGTTTTTCACTAGCATCGCATTTAAACACATTTTAGCTTGGACATGTGCACTACTCAAAATTTCAAGTTTTTGGACAAGAAAGTCACCCACCTCTTTGCGCATTTCGTTGACTTTATTTATATTTTTTCGCTTTTTCTTTCTCCTTTCCTTGTATCTTTTTTATGCCTTTGTTGGCCATTTGATGGGTTTGCTTTCAGTTCAATAATTGCCAAGAGAACATCAATGAGATGGGAAATACTTAACATGGAGTAACCAAAGGGTAAGTGAGGGAAATTTTCCTCCTAGATTCGACGGAAATTTCAAAGCGTTTTCGTGCATATTTCAAGCTCCATCAACTCGATCAAAATCATCTGGGTATCATTGGAAAGCTCTTTCCCTCCTGCAGAACTGGGGTAAATGGGATTCCTATTTTGGCCAAAGCTGATGATGTCAGCAGCGAAACAAAGGTTAACGTCTGTCACAGCCAGTTACAGCCGGTTTGGGAGTTAATGGGTTAACCTGCTGCTGAAAAGAAGGGCAAAATAGCAAAATGGCATCAACAACAAGCGTTGTCAATAAGCGCCGGTGACTGGCGATATCGCCGGCTACTTTAACGTTTTCGCCGGCTATAATTTGGCGGAGATAAGCGGGAAAAAAGTGGTCATTACAAAAGCGCTTAAAAAGGGCCCCCAGTGCCGTCTACTTCCAAAATATCTCCGCATACTTCAAATCTTATTGACAACCCTGAACAACAACAACAGCACTATTACACTATACCAACAACACATATACAGTGTTCATGTACTTATTTTGACATATTTATGAACCAACCTCTTCGCTGCAATGCAAGTATCTCTACACTCTGATGAAGTTTCTTCAACTGCTGGTCAAGTGTTTCTATCTGTTGCTGCTTCTCTTCAAACCACTAAAAGTACAGATAAAAGACACGTAGACACGTAAAAAAGGTTTGCATTGATACTGATAGATATTCTTGGGTTGCACTGTCATGCAATAGAAAATTAAATCAAAAACCATTTTGCTGGATGAAGTCAAGAAATTGAGATATTGTAGAACATAATTAAAGAGTTTCAGGTCCGTTCGTTATTCCAAACTTTCGATATTCGTAGAAATGTTGCGCACAAAGTTATAGAGCCCAGTATGGAGCCGCCATGTTGGTGTACAACTTTGGTACACCAATATGGCGGCTGGGAAATGGTGTAAACATCGGGAACTCAATTTGGTTATCTACACGACTGATTATCTGTACTGAACATACATGTACAAACATTTACATAAACACTTTCCCTAATGCTTTTACTTCTCAAATGGCTAAAAATCACGAGATTATTATATATTTTTTTTTTGACAAAGACGATCATAAGTTTATGTCACGCAACACCATAACTCTGAAATTCAAAATGCGTTGGTTTCCAAACGAAGCATGGTATCGAGGTGAAAAGTTGTAAACAGGTATAAAATTGGCACCTCTTCTGCCTGCTGAGGATAAAAACTTCGGTGGGTCTTTAATTTTGGATTTTAGAATTTTATGACGTCACTTGCAAGCCAAGAATGTAGGCCAGTGAAGTCACCAACACATTTCCATAAACACTTTGTATCATTAACAAGATGTTATTGACAAAGTGGGAAGGCCAGAGGAAAAAAAATATTCCAGTTGTCAAGGCTTTTGCTTAAGAACAAAGTGCAGTACGGTCTGTTTAAAATGACCAAGAGCCAAATATTTTCCTGCCTCGCCTCAACTCCACTTAACTCAGACATTATATAAAGTATTTGGTTTTAACAGAGGGGGTAAGTTTCTAAAGAAACTGTGGTGCTGCGTCGGTGGGAAGTATAACAATATAATTTGGTTTTATCAACTGGGTTGATAATGTCAATTGGCCACCGTAAAGAGATTCAAGAGCTGACGTTTCGAGCGTTAGCCCTTCGTCGGAGCGAACACCTTGGTTAATGCCCTGGCGGTCATATAGTAACAGTATTCCTACAAAATATAGAATCATTAAAGACTGAATTAGAATGACTGCTGCTAAATTGTCTGCTGCTTTGAGTCAGACCAACCAGCTTCTGCAAACAAAACCCGGAAAAAAAGTTGCTAGAGACTATCTCACCTGGTCAGATTCAGACATCTTTGTGGTAAGTTGAAACATAGTATCTCCTACAGATTTTACAAATCGCTTCAGACCTCCACCACTAAGTGCTGCAGTGTCTTTAGCTCTGGGTAACTAGCAATGCAAAAAAAAAAAAGATGTACAAATGTGTAGTTACGAATGAGCACTTGCAATAACTAGTACTAGTTTATCACTTGCTAGTTTAACAGTAAATTACTGCACAAGTTCTTTTTGAATGACAAAGCATATGAAATAATTCACATATGAACAGCGGAATGATAATCACATTGAATTTCCAATTTACGCAATTGAAATAAATAGGCCGGAAAAATTTAGGTCTAAAACGGGATTCGCAATCAGGGCTGAAAATGATGGCCGGTCAATGGACAATGTCCGGCATGATTGAGGTTTTGACCGGCCAAACTTTCGCTTTGCCGGTCATGTTGACCGATCACATTCGATCATATCAAGGAAATGAAGTTTCCGTGTTGTTGTTTACTATATCAGAACACACCTCGGTGCAGCCCGAGTTGCTGTTCGACAGCAATGTTGTTTCTAGTAAGGGTCCTAACTTTAGTCTTCTTCGCAGCCGTTATTAGCGTGATGACCCTAATAACGGGTGCGAAGGAGAGTACAATCTTTATTTGTCCACTCAGAAATGAGGTGTTACTGAGCTAAAACTTACTTGGCCGGTTATTGTGATGGGAGACTCTACGGAAATTATTTTCATCCCTGGCAATACCGGTTAAATTATAAATTCACTTCGTATTTATGAATGTTGTAGATTCCAGGGTATTCATTATATTTTCAAGTAGGAGAGCACCCATAGTAGAGAAGGCAGGCAGAAGAGAACACAAGGTGAATTTCTTTATGTCCAATTTAAAAGTTGACAGTTACTGATTATTGTGTATTCTGGTGCTGACAATTCTGACACGCAGCTGCTTTTTGCAACCTTGAGTTTCCAGTGCACTTACTAGCTGTAACAATAATTATGCATTTGCCTCATAAAGGGGGTACTTCTTAACAACCAATTTGTCATGAATTTGTTGCCAAGGAAGTTTTCTAACCACCACAATTTGAAAATCAGTCCTGCTACAGATAAGCTTCCTGCACAGAACTGTTCCATTGACAGACAACAATCATGGAACATTAACTTTTTGGCCTTGGCAGTTTTTGACTGGCAATTTGTGGAAACCAAAGTTTTCCTTTTTCTGGCAGAGGAACTCACTATAGTGTAGATTTACAGTAAAATCCCTTTCAATTCTATTTCAAAATTAGCGGCAAGGTGAAAAGCCATGGTTGTTGGCAAGGGGATCTATATGTACGGGGGCGACTATATCACGGGCGTTGAGCCGGGATGTTCAACGGTGGACACCTGACGATGAGTTATACCACATCGTATAATAGCATGCAGCGCTATTGTTTTAGGGCTAGGGTCCATTATTACTGTTGTTTGTTTATCATTTTTTCAGCCAGAACTCCGGTTAGCCTAATAAGCACTTCGGGTGAAAAAATGATAAACAGTAATAATGGACCCTAGCCCTAAAACAATAGCGCTGCGTGCTATTATACGATGTGGTATAACTCATCATCAGGTGTCCACCGATGAACATCCCGGCTCATCACCCGTGATATAGTCGCACCCCTACATGTACATGTACACATAAATTTTATATTATTTTGTCTTACCGCCTTGGCCAAGAATCAAAGTTAACAAAAAGTTTACTGATAGATATTGCGTCTCAAGCGTCCCATGGTGAAGTATATGTTGTCCCAGAAATAGTTAGTCACCCACTGATAACCAGTTGTAAAATTCTAGTCACCAGTGCAATTTTGTAGTCACAATGGCGGTTTCTTAGTCACAAGGTGCAATTTCAGACCCCGAGTAAGGCAGTTATGTACTGTACATGATAAAACGTCATGACGGCAGCAGTAATTGACATTCATATCCAGTGTAGATGAAAAGCAATCAAAGAACAAACATTAATTACCACATCAGCCTCCAAGAATTGTCGGAAATCTGGATCTTCTCGTAGGACTGGATGCCGTGCGACTCTGTTAAGATATCTGGAAAGCAAGACCAGTGATCATTTAACAGAATAGACTGGTGTCCCAGGCAAGGGAGAAGCAAGTCTTCCATCATTGCTGTAAATGTGCTGTATATCATGCTATAGACATGTGTGTTAGCTTGTAAGAATATCTAGAGCAGTTTTGTATCAACTTCAGTGATAGTTTGCATAATTGCTTTGATTTAGCATTTCTACGGTTAGTTGTTCAAACAAAAATGTACATGGGTGTATTTTCAAGTTTTGATTGGACCACTGGCCAGAATGTGTCCTTTGCAATTTCCCACAGAATTGTATTCACTCAGTTGGTTTTGGCTTTACAGCCTGAATAATGTGCTAACTTTTTCTGCACATAATTGCATGTATGTACATGGCATGTATTTATGTAACATCATAATATTTATGTATGTAACAGTTTATTTTTATCACTTGAGAGCTGGTAAAAAAGAATATCATTTACCACTGACCAAAAACCCAAATCACGCAAATATGTTTTGTTGAGTACCTTTCCAAGGCAGCTCTTCTCTTGTTAATAAAATCAACTGGATTACTTTCCTCTCCTTTTCCTAGTTTGACCATGGTCATACCTGAGAAATAAATCACACCTTATATCCGTCTGACAACCTGGACTCTGTACCAAGCATAGAGGGGGTAAGTTTCTAAAGAAACTGTGGTGCTGCGTCGGTGGGAAGTATAACAATATAATTTGGTTTTATCAACTGTGTTGATAATGTGAATTGGCTGCCGTAAAGAGATTCGAGAGATGACGTTTCGTGTTAGCCCTTCGTCGGAGTGAATCAAGGAATTGTAGGTCGTGCGTGGTTTATATACAGAAAGATGGAGCTTCGCTATTGGTTGGTGCCTGGTAACGTGAAAACAACGGAATAAATTAGTTGTTAGGAAAAGCATTCATTGATATCGTGAGGAATAAGAGTGCCAATTTGAAAAATAAATTTTTGTTCTAGAGTTTTACGGCTTTCCATGCTTCCTTGGTGAAGGGAAAGGCCAAGTAGTCTGGGTTTGAGCTTTGACCCAGGGTTGTAGTACTTAATAACAAAAAAAAAACGATACACTTTGCTCTCTTGGGTGTATGGGTACCAGCGAGTTTGATACCGGGGGTAACCCTGCAATGGACTGGCATCCCATCCAACAGCCTGGCGCAACAAAACATTCCTAGTCTTCAAGAATGCTACTGAAACTGGGATAAATATGGGCCTGGTGAGCCACTTAGCCTGCATTTAATTAGCACTAGTTTAGAGAGTGCACAATCCGCTGGGGTGAGGGCAAAAATAAGTAAAGTTAGTAACTAACTAGCTTGTGGCCAATGCGACTGAAAATTGAGTGTTGGGGACCAGAATTTCATGATAGTTGCCATCAGGTGATTAACTTTTAGCATTGTGTCAATGTTTTGAACAAGCACCCCAGGAATTCAATCGAAAAATTTCGCGTTTGATTTCAGCAAGAAACTTACCCCTTGTCTTGTCAAAGTTTTCAATTTCCACAGAAAGTAATTAAGATTAAAAGTAAAGGTAAGATTCCCGTTACATGACCTTCAACAACTGTTGCAAACCACGCACTTCGATCGACATTTAGCGGCCGCCATATTTTCAGAGGTTTTGTCTAAAAGCCATACTGTGTGCGCAATTTTGTTCGGAAGTGGCATATGGCCGCTTGTTGGTGCATGTTTTCTTGAAGGCTTTGTACTACTGGTCAGTCTTCAAACTAAGAGAGTTACATGTATCTATTCAACGAAAACTCCTCAACTGAAATGTAAGCTACATACACAATATTTTAATGCCTATATACATGCGAGTCTTAAAGAAACATTTTTCAGAACTAAATGTTTTCGTGTTTTGCTGTGAGACAAAAATTTTACGAACCACTTTTTGGAGACAAGACTTTTTCATTTGGCGAATGAAAAAAAATGTTCAGTCACCACTTGGCGCCTGCAGTTAATTTCAGACCCTGACTAAAGAGAATAGGAGTTCTTGGAAACACCAACAGAGATATTAGTATGTATACTAAACAAGAAAAAAATCAGCATGCATACTGCTGGTACAATTTATTTTACAAATCATTTTATTCTTCCTGTTAATGATTACTGCATTACCGTTTGGAACTGTTGTGGACAAACAAATGCTGATAAGATAAGGAAGTTACAGAGAGGCGTGGAAAGGATTATCATGCAAACTGACAGCAGTGATGTGCTTGCACATCTTAAATATGTGTATGCTAGATATGCTGGGGCATAGATGGGAGATTCACACGCTAAATCTTGTGAAGAAAGAGTTACCCTAGCTAAATAAAAGCATCTTCTTCTTCTACACTTATTAGTTTTCTATTGACAAAATTAATTTCTTTGGAGCTCAATAAGCAAAATGTTTGGCTTGAAGGACAGCTTTTCGTGTGACTTAACTTTACCAATCAGCTGTTTGAAAGCAATTTTATTCTCCTGCAGTGGAAAAAAAATATTTTTAAAACTTATATCTGCCAGCATCAGCAAATTCACTTTTGCTAAACAAAGAGGAGTCACTGACTTCAAAATTCTGTTTCACTTACAGTGCAATGAATTCAACCAGGGCCACCCAACATTTTTTAGCCAATCACATGACGCGTTCAGAACAAAAGAATCTGCATTTTTTAACAGATGAGCAATCGCAATGAGGCATCATTGAAGGATGCTGCGGACCACTCGGGAAACTGGTATGATTTTTTTTTTGTTTCGATTGGTTACTTTTGATCCTAAATTTAGAAGAACATCTCTTTCAGTGGTCGTCATTGTTTCACAGTCACAAATTATTATAGTTTTCGGTGAAAGAAAATGAAACGTCCACTTCGGTCACTATAAAGACGAATAAATATTTGCCGAATGACAGCACGAAATGTTGAAGATGAAACAGAGTTCAACGTAAATAAGTTTACTGAATTCACGGCGTGGAATGTGGAAAGCGAAACGGACTCAACATAAACATCCATTTATTGAATAACGGCTGGGAACGGTCTGTTTTATTCAAAAAGTAAGTTCGTTTCTACTACAATACGATCAAACCATGGTGGCGAATGGTCATTTTTAAACTCGAAAAATGGCAAGAAAGCTCCATTTATAAATTTTGTGACTGAAAATACGACAGCCTAAGTTAAGTTGTCAAAGGATACAATGTACTAGAACGTCTGTTCCTCCTTTAAAAATTTTTTTAAGCTTTTGTCCAATCTAGCAGGAATAGTACTGTAACACAGCAAAAAAAGGACACAATACCCTACATCTTCAAGGTAATAATCAAAACCCTCCGAGGTCAAGTCCAATGAAACTTTGTTCAGTTTGCTGAAGCTAGCATGGTTCAAAACAATCTTCCTTTTCTGCTTACTTCTGCTCATCATGATTGAATTTCAAACATTTTCACATGAATTGGACACACTTGCCAATCAACAGTAACGCACTGCACCAATCAGAAGCCCCGCCCATGGGCAAACAGTTATCTTATAACCAAGGGGGTTGCTGGCAAGCATTTCCCTCACTCCCCTCCCCCTCCCTGTACTCTCACTTTTTGCCCTTGCACCAATTTTCACGCAGCCAAAGAGAGAAGAGTATCGTACACATTATGTTCAGTCTAAGGTACAGTAGTTGCTACAGAGGCTGGGGCCACAAGGCTTCATTGCAGACGTGGCCCAGACAACTTACCAACAACAGACTTCTCAGGAGCAGGGGGGACTATCTTTCCCAGATGAAGAAATTTGCCATTCAGTCGATCATGAAGCCCAAGGAAGTCACTGAATCGACGCTTCACAGATGTTTCTGAATTCTTAAATGTTGGCATGCTTGTCTAAGGGAAGAAAATTACACATTCAATTTATTTTTGTGTCACAACCTCTTTTGTCATGTTACTATGACTTCAGGGCTTTGTTTAGATTTCTAGCAGGTTCAAAACACCTCTATCTGTGTATTTATCAAATAGAGAGTTCCTGTTCTTGTTTTATGGAGTGGTATAATTTGGATTTTATGGGATGCCTGGAAACTTTTTTAAACTAATGCTTTGCCAACAAGTGTGCAATTTTAATTCACGACAGACAACAAACACTTCAAAAACACGACATTACTTTAAAATCATTTTAAAGGCTGCCACTTTAACTTAGCTCTCCAGCGCTTACACTGATTTGCTTAAATTTGTCTTGAAAACAATAAACCTGAGTCACTTACCATTGTTGTTACTTTGAACACCATATAAGAGCTCATGCCATCGCCTAGAACAAAATTACTTTTCATCTAAGTCAAATTCTATATTCAGTAGTAAGACTATATTCAATAATAGCGTTTATACTCTTAAAGAGAATGGAAGACCAGAGACAATTTTTTATTTGACCTCTGGAAATTGCAGAAATAGCTTAGATTTGTGGAAAACAAAAAGAAAAAGTGAATTTTTTCTTACCGAAAATTGACAAATACACTGTATCTTTAAATCGTGTTCATGGTTTGCAGAGTATCGCAATAACTACATGATATTCAAAATATTTATGGAAGATCAAGAAATGTTGACAGAAAAATTAGGAAATGCCGCTACAGTAAAAAAACGAAACCCACCAATTTTCTCAGGATCGGTAACTTTAATATCCATGTCAAAAGTGTCGTCCTCTTCCTCTTCTTCCACAGCTTCCTTTTCCTGTTAACCAAATTTCACAACTTTAAAAATCTATAGATGAAGGAACATTATGAATAATTATTTAGTAAATAAACCCCTTCAGGTGGCTGGCATATTGGAGGATAATTCCAGAGGCTGAAAGATTGTCCAAAATACATGTAAGCCAGAAAGGGGTTTAATTATTTCAACTCCCCAATTACATGTAATTTGCACAATGTGATTTGTCAGAGTAAAAAAGGAAAAACGTACAGTGATAATCGTGGCATAATTGCAGTTGAAACAACGCAGAATGACTGATAAAATCACACAACAGATATAAAATTGGGCAGGGAATGTTGTCTGATACCAATCGTCAGATTTTGTACCATGTGATGAGTTTTGTCCAATGAAACACATGCAAAACTTTATCGGCAGGTTATAATGTACCGTATATATTCCATATATCTCTGACAAAACAGATGACATTAAATTTTAGTCATCAATGTTCATGTTACAACTCTTTCTTCGTTTGTAGTTGCATTGTTTGTGACTGTTTACACAGACTGCATTTCATATTATGGAAGTAGCCCATATGTTTATATGTCAGAATGCCTAGTTTCATCACAAAGCCTTGCTTTCAAACTTGTGCAAACTTGTTAACGTTATAACGATAGAATTACCAAAGCAGAAAAGATAAAGAACACGAAGGTCATATGGGGTTGTGTTTAATCTTCATGGTGAATTTGGAGCATTTCCCATCATGCCTATTTATGAAGTTTACTGCTGTAAGAAATCTCAGCTTTCAGCTTTAATTTTTAGTGTACACTGTAGCTTTTCATCAAAATATTTTGCAAGTACATGTACATCCTGTTTCGTTCTTCAATTGCTTGTCAAACAATCCCTTACTGCTTGTAAAAGTACTGTTTTCAACAAAACCTCACAAACCACTTCTAAAATATTATTATTTGACATCAGCTAAAATATTTGACCTTTTCACACTTTACAAATAATAACCAAAATGTTTTCACGTTCATGCAAAATCAAGGAAATTCCTATCTAGACTATTTTGCTCGGAAGGTGCAAAACTTTTCAGCGTAGCATATCACGTGTGTTCGGATCGTGCTTCATCTGTTCAAAATCCAACCGCAGAGCTTGACACAAAAACGTAATTTACTAGAACACTCAAAGAACCAGCAATAAAGTCATGCAAAACAAGATGATTCACAAATCACATGTTACTTTCCACTGGCAGAGTGGCACGAAATAAGTGGAAAATGTTTTTCTCACACACCGCTGGGACCTGGGAAAGGGCAGTTGTTTTTGTCGCGTCCGCAATTACTGACCTTTTCCCACGCACCTCCCTAAATAATTTTTAGTTGGCACTGTTAGTATTTTTTGCTAGCGTTGCCATTGTGTAATTTTCCCTTTGATGCATGATGTACATGTCTGGGTTTGTTGAGTTTGCAATAAAGGTCAAGTTGTGGCGGTCAAGCTGGCATGGCTACCAGTGGTGTGTGAGAAGTCTAATTTAACCATTCGTTCACGGGTCACATGTAAGTCAAATTGCGTTCACATGCACATGAAAAGTTCTTAAAATTGGGAATCATGTACCACCAAAAAATAAACGCTTCAATCACGTTTCACTGGAAAATAAATAGTTCCAATCCCGCTTCACGTAAAAAGTATAGGGGACCCTCTAATGCAGGTAGCAGCTTCCTCTACCTTGAACTTCATGTTCTGTCCCCAAAAAGTCCTCTCAGTTCTCGTACTTCACGTATTGAACATGAAAAGCAATTTAATGTATTTCTAAGGTAGAAAGTTTCATATTTCAAAGTTTCTACAGATCACATATCTTACACATGACAATCTTGCCATATGCTAGTAAGTTTATCCTACCAGAAGTCTGCAAACAATCCATTTTCAGATTCACCCGAAGGTGGCTCTCGACAGTTTCCCACACTTTTCAAGACTTAGATTTTGGTAGGTCATTATAACCACTCATTATCATGGTGTCAAACAAATGACCAATGATTGAACACATTGCTATCACTTTTGACACAACAGTATAACTTTCTAAATCCACCCTTAATTTTACCTTTAACTGCTAATAACTCAAAAACAAGTTCGGTGACCCATATTAATTTTTTTATTATGAAATTTTGATCAGCAAGACAAGATGAAACTTTGCAAAGTTTTAACAAAATTATGTACACGAATTTCAGAGCCACCTTAACTTTTCGTAAATTTAATTTTTAAACTTTGCAAAAAGTTTCATCTTGTCTCTGATCAAAATTTAATAATAAAAAATTCTCGTTTTTGAGTTATTGGCAGTTGAAGCTAATAAAAATAAATATTATTAAATGTAATTAAATGCAATTTAATGGAGTTAACAACAAAGAGCGCTTGCGTTCCCTTGGAGTCAGCGGTGTCAGCACGTATGAGCATGCGTCAATGCCATGTGCTTTCAGCTTGTAGCGTAGCATTCCAGGAGGCGTTCCGTTTAGCGTTCCATCTTGGCGTAGGGTGGCAGCTCGATGCCCTGGCAGTTCTTCTATCAGCGTTACAGTTTCTTCGAGTCCTTTTTCCTGTTTTTGTGCCGTTATTTTGGCTTGTTTTTTCTTTTTTCCGAGTACTCTATGAGTCAGCTTTCGGGGCGATCGACGAATAACAGCGCCGCCGCCATGTTGGATTCTTCGCAGTTGGAGACTTCCTCAGGAGTTTCTTCTTCAGTGGCAAGTTCCGTGGTTTCGTCGGCTCCGGTAACCTCGCCCCCATCCTTCGTGCTGTCCGCTCAGGATCTTTCGCAAGCTTTCTCTCGGGCGCTCGGGGATTCGCTGCCTCAAATTCTCGCAGCCGTACAAAACCAAACGAGTCAGCTGTCTGCTTCGAACGTCACCACAATGGGAAGCATGCCGTCGAGCACGTGCACACCTTCGCCGTCCTTCCTTGTTAGTTCTTCGCCAGGTTTTGCTGCTGGGCCATCGCCAGGTAATTCTGTTGTACCTTCGTTTATTTCAACCTACTGTACCTTAAGCAATTCGTCGCTTTCACGTCCATCGTTGTTTGGTTCCTACGGTGCCTCGAGCGGAGCGCTTCCCGCCACCGGCCAGTTTTTCTCTCCACCGCCCCCTGCATCCACCGGGGTGCACTACATCCCATCAGGCTTAACAGAGAGTTCCACTTAGACCTTTCCTGGTGGCGCGAATTTTTCCTCTCATGGGATGGCCTTAGTTTTTCTACTCTCCCCCATCTGGGCTCCTTTACCCGACTTCTCGGTGTCATCCGATGCTGCTGGCGCTCTGGGCTACGGTGCGATTTCTGGCCATGAATGGTTCGTTGGAAAGTGGTCCATTGCTCAGCAACCTTTATCAATAGCGTACAAGGAACTCTTTCCGGTGGTTGTCGCAGCTGCGCTATGGGGCCACCGCTGGGCCTCTAAACAGGTGGAATTCTGTTCGGATAATATGGCGGTAGTCAGCGTTCTACGTTCGGGCTCCTCAAAGGATCCGAACATGATGGTACTTCTTCGCTACCTATCCCTTGTCACAGCACGGAACTCTTTTGCCTTTACTGCATCATACACTCCCGGGCAGGATAATTCTATTGCTGATGCATTATCCCGTTTTGATTTCCAGCGTTTCCACCATCTAGCTCCGCATGCAGTTCACGCGGCAGCTCCAATACCCCCATCGCTGCTGGCCCAGCTTACCGTGATTTGACAGGAAAGTGCCAGTTCTACTTGGCTAATGGCCTTGCTCCTTCTACTCGTCAAGTTTATGGCTCGGCTCAACGCCAGTTCCTGGAATTCTGCAGTCAGGATATTCCTTCTGGTCTAAGTCACCCTCCACTACCTGCCAGCGAACAAACTTTGATGCGCTTCTGTGCCCACTTAGCAGATCGCGTTCATCACTCTTCCATTAAGGTTTATCTGTCAGCTGTTCGCTCCTTACACATTGACTATGGCTACCCAGACCCACTCACCAATTGTCTTCAACTTCAGCGTCTCTTAAGGGGGATTAAGCGACACCAGGGTTCAAATCTCCCTCGGCGCCAGCCAGTGACGGCAGACCTCATGACCGTTCTACACAAGTCCTTGGATTTATCTAAACCAGACAACATCATGCTGTGGGCGGCCTGTTGCCTCGGCTTCTTCGGGTTTCTTCGAGCAGGAGAATTCACAACGAACAGTTCTTTTGACCCTTCCATACACCTACCACAGCGGATCTTCAAGTTGATTCCTCTTCAAACCCTCAAAGCTTTAGAGTGTTCATTAAATGTGCTAAGACTGATCCTTTCCGGAGTGGCTGTTTCATTTTCCTTGGCTGTGGCTCAGCACCCCTCTGTCCGGTATTGGCATTGACAAGCTACCTTCATCTTCGTGGACCTGGCAAGGGGCCCCTCTTCGTTTTTCCAGGATGGCCGTCCTCTTTCCAGGGCCCTTCTCTCTTCGTTTCTGCAATCCACTTTTTCAGGCAGCGGGCATTCCTGGGAAATTTTCAGGTCATAGTTTTAGAATCGGTGCAGCAACAACCGCCGCCCAGCGAGGCGTTCCAGACCACCTCATTAAGACCATGGGCCGTTGGTCAAGCGAAGCTTATCTTTTGTACGTGCGCACACCGGTGGATTCCATCCTCTCAGTAGCTGGCAGAATATCTTGACGGGTATGTAGCTTACTTTATCTAGTCGGTTCAGCAGCTGGGTGCCTCCGGACTTGGGTGTTGTGTTTTGGGGCTCTGGCTTCGCCTCAGCCATGAGCCCCATTCTCCAAGCTGGCTGTCGCTCGGCTCGGAGGTCCTTCGGCATGGCGTGGGGGCTCATGGCTGGGTTGCCAGGATTTGCCAGCCATGGGAGCAGTCTTCATCTAGGAGCTGGCTGCCAATAGTGGAAGCTCCTGGATGTCTCAGGCACCCAACCTCCATTTTGTAGCGATGCAGTTGTTAAATGTAATTAAATGCAATTTAATGGAGTTAACAACAAAGAGCGCTTGCGTTCCCTTGGAGTCAGCGGTGTCAGCACGTATGAGCATGCGTCAATGCCATGTGCTTTCAGCTTGCAGCGTAGCATTCCAGGAGGCGTTCCGTTTAGCGTTCCATCTTGGCGTAGCGTGGCAGCTCGATGCCCTGGCAGTTCTTCTCCCACCCCTTCCCTCCCTCTTTCCACTGTTCCATCAGTGTGACGGGTGCCTGTTCCCCTTACTGCGTGGGGGCTCATGGCTGGGTTGCCAGGATTTGCCAGCCATGGGAGCAGTCTTCATCTAGGAGCTGGCTGCCAATAGTGGAAGCTCCTGGATGTCTCAGGCACCCAACCTCCATTTTGTAGCGATGCAGTTGTTAAGGGTGGATTTAGAAGCTTATACGGTTGCTGTGGTAATTTTTATTATTTCATAGGTACTGAGATTTACTCATAGAAATCGTAGTGTAATCAGCAACGCGAACGACAAACTTTCATTAGTGATGAAAGAACGCACTGAAGGGAACGTCATCCGACAGCCGTTGCACAAAAACCCACGCGCTTTGAAAAAAATGGCCGAGGGAAGGTTTGCTTCTGTTTGCGACGGACGGAACTGAAAGAGATCATGTCATGAAATGAATCAAGACGATGCTCCTTTTTATCTGGCTGTAAACAACGGTTTGAAGACAGACTCGTCCGTAACAAAAGGCTGGTTCACGGCGCTGTTGGCATAAACATTGAATGAAGACAATGGTTCAGACAGCAGGAATTGAAAACGACAGGCTTCGAAATCACTGCGGTAGAAAGACAATGATCCAGACGCTTAGTGAGCATGACATTCCAAAATGGCACAACTATTCAGCAGAGCTGTTATTCAAGGTGGTACTTTTTCCATTAACGTCAACACTGACAGTAAATCAGTCTCCAACGCTTGCCACAAGTCCCAAGCAGTAAGATGGAAACGTCTGAGGTCTTTAGAGCTGGAACATGACTGATGATAACTAAATACTTATATTCATGACATTACCAAGTTCATTGGCATGGCTTCCTTTATCAAGCGACATTTGACTTTGCTGATATATGATGAACAAAAGTGAGTGTTGTAAATTTTATCACCTTAGTTGTTGAGTGATTTTATTATAAACTATTTGTTTACACTTTTCATCGCCCCATTTGTGCAAACTAAATTTGTCTACCAAAAAAATACACAAAAAAATCTCAGTACCTATGAAATAAACACATTACAGCATGGAAAATGCTTTGAATGATTTTTATTCACTCATTGATACGCATCAGAAAACTCACTCGTTAGCTGCGCTCACTCGTTCGTTTTCTGATACTACTCAACTTGTGAATAAAAATCGTATGCAAAAATTTTCCATGAAGTAATCTCTATATGACAATAAAATTACCACAACTTTTTCAGCCATGAATGGGCATCTTTGTCCATTTCCCAGAGAAGAGGCACAATAACACTAATTCCAAAAGAGGATATTAATGTGGCTAAATGTAATTTAGGCAAAGTTAACCTCAAAGCAATGCTCTCCTAGTGGATGCAGAAAGCTTGTCCTGCAGTTCCAGCGACATTCAGGATAATACGTGACGCCTACACGCAGTCGTTGCTGTACGCGGGCGCCCAAGCTTCGGGGACGCCCAAGCTCTTCGCAGGGACACCTTGTGACCCCTACACGCAGCCTCGTGCTCACACGAGTTACATTCGCAGCTGATTCGCAGGCGCCCAAAGCTTGGGGTGGCCCAAGCTCTAGCAGGGGCACTTGGTGTCCCTTACACACAGTCTGGTGCTTGCACGTGTCAGTTTCGCTAGCCTTCACGCTCGCCAGTTTGCTATTTTCGCCCTTCCCACCCGCCCGTGGGTTGGTTCCAGCCTTGTGTGGTCGGTAAGTATTCCACTGAGTCCTTCAGTGTGACGGTGCCTCTTGGTGGGTGGTGGCCGCTTCCGGGTTGCCATGGTTACCTCCTTCCTCGCTAGCTTGGCCCGGCTCCACCAACCTTGAGACACCAGCGCCCACGCTCATCTATTGTTGATGAGTTTAAACCTGGTTGATTTAAAGAATTGGCGCCCCATAACTTTACTTAATGTCGACTATAAAATCATCTCGAATGCTCTTGCCATGAGGCTAGAACAATGTCTACCAAAATTAATCCACTCAGACCAAACTGGTTTTGTTCATGGAAGATACATCGGACAAAATATACATGTACGTCTCTTGAACGACTTAATGGATTATACGGATGCCATGAAAATTCCAGGAATTCTCCTTTTGAAAAGATTTTGAAAAGGTGTTCGACACTTTAGAATGGCCCTTCATGGTAAGGGCTTTAGAAGTGTTTAAATTTGGACAAAACTTCATTAAGTGGTTTACTATCCTCTACAACAACGTACAAAGTTCAATTATGAATGGTGGATTCTTGACCAATTATATAAACATATCAAGAGGAGTGCAGCAGGGATGCCCTCTCAGCTCTTCCTTATTTATCCTTGCAGTGGAGATTTTGGAGCTCAAGATACGCCAAAATCCTATTTGCAAAGGCATACATCTACCAAATGTTGAAGAAGTTAAAATATCCCAATTTGCGGACGACACAACTATCATAGCTAACAATACAGACTCCCGTAGAGTACATCTCCAAATGATTAAATCTTTTGGGACATCTCAGGCTTAAAGCTAAATAAGAAGAAAACTAAGGCAATGTGGCTAGGTACAATGAAAAGCAGCAATGCCAAGATATTGGAATTTAACATCACAAAATGTCCAATCAAAGTCCTGGGAGCTTTCTTATCATATAATCAAGACAAGAATATAGAGTAGAATTTCATCAAACGAATTCGAAAAATGAGAATTAAACTAAACTTACAGCTTTCAAGAGATCTCACACTTTATGGAAAATCCCTCTTAGCTAAAACCTTAGGAATGTCTCAGCTAGCTTATGCAGCATCTATGTTGTCTGTCCCCAAAACAGTGATTACAAATGTCCAAACGGAACTTTGTTCGTTCTTGTGGAAAAACAGAAAAGACAAAATAAAAAGAACAGTTACAGCATCTACCAACCGCTCAAAGAAGGGGGATTGAACTTTGTAAACTTTGGAACAATGGTAAAGAGCCTGCATCTTGTGTGGATAAAGAGATTTTTTACTAATTCAAATGACTCTTGTAAAGCAATTCCAAACTGTTACTTCTCTTCCTATGGTGGCTTGCAATTCCTTCTAGGACGTAACTTACTACAATGTTGATTATATTAGCAAAGGCCTACCCTTATTTTATCGAGAACTTCTACAATACTTTCGAGAATTTAAAAATATTACTAAATCGTTCCCGTATGATGAATTTCTATTATGTAACAATGAGAAAATAACCATTGAAAATAACATGGTATTTTGGAGATCCTGGTTTATTAACAAGGTATGTTTTGTGCAGGATATTCTTAATGCAGATGGAAACTTCTTAACCTTTGAAGAATTCCAAAATAAGTTTAACTTAAACACTAATTATCTTCATTATTTTCAACTGCTGGCAGCTAAAACTCCCTCACATGAACTATTAGACTCGCATGTGCTATTCCCTTCAACGAGTACTGCTCCCATGGATCTAACTAAAATGCGCTGCAAAGACTTCTATAAAATATTAAATGAAAGTGCCACTATGGAACCAACTGGCATTAAAAACTGGAAAATCAACTATCCGAACTCATTTACAAACTGGAAAGTTAAATTCTCATTTATCTACCAATCAACTAGGGATAATAAATTACGCGATTTCTCATTCAGGTTCCTACACAAGATCTTAACAACTAAAAAAGAACTTTTTAAATTCCGAATTGCAAATGATGATTCATGTATCTTCTGTGCAAATTCAGATTCAATAGAGCATACATTCCTTGACTGTACTACTACATCATCATTTTACTCCGAGGCCTTAGTGTGGTTTAATCGAGTAATATCTCCAATATCGCGCTTTCTAATGCGCAAATAACCTTTAACGATATTCCCCTCTTCGAACAGCTAACTGATCATCAAATCCACAGATTACACTTATTCATCATTTTACTGAAACAATATAATTATTCTTGTAAATGTCTCGAAAAGAAACCAATCCAACATGAATTCCAAAACAAAGCAATCTTACAGTGGAAAGTAGAAAATGCTGCTCTTCTTTAACTTTAACCTTCCACATGTTAATACGTACGTGTAATTGTATTTGCTAACTGAATAATAATAATAAAAATGTAAATAACTAAGTAATAATAGAACGATTTCAGTTGTTCGTAGATACCTGTATTTGTTTGTTTTATCTTCTTGTTTGTTGTGCCCATATCTTTTTTTGTTATAATTTCCTAATATTGTAATATTAATTTTTGAAATAAATAAATAAATTAAAAGAAAAAAATGTTGTCGTTCCTCAGCTCAAAATTGTGAATTTGAGAGATTTGGAGACTAGGGTATAGCGATGACTGTTGCTTCACATTATAAGAAGGAGACAAGGGTGGAAAGCCGATTTTCACACAGATATTGGAATCGCCCGACTACCAAATCGAGTACTAGATAAAATGGAAGTTCAAAGCTGCTTTTCGTGGCAGTCAATCGAAGATCCATTGAAAATCCAAGGGCTAACCGCCGATTAATTTTTGAGAAAGGAAGCTTTCAAAGCGACAAACAACCACGACAGTCCGCTCGTGTGCCAGGGACCAACCGTCATGCTGTGTGCTCCACACTGATTGGTTGATGCTAAACAATACCCTGTTACAAATGACTCATGTGGGAGGGGGGCCAGGGACATATCCGCAGCGGTGACTTATCCACTGACAAGTCTGGGGTGATTTTTTATGATGCGTGACGGGATCGAAAGCTTGAAGGGCAGAGATTCAAACACAAATCTTCCAAAATTGAAGAAATTAGCAACGGGCTGTAGCTGCTGAAAGTCACCTACTAACACGACTTGCTTACCACTGAAAAATATTTTTATTTTAAAGCTCTTCAGCTTCCAAACAAACCAATTGACAGTGTCGTGTGACAATGATGTTTTGTAACCTTTCAACCCATAGATCAAAGTTGAAATGAACAAATGAAAGCACTCGATATTGTGGAAAGAGGGCACAATCCGCTTGTAACAGGGCAAGCTGGAAGTGGCAAGTCTTTTTGGTGGAAATCATGTACGATCGTTTGAAGGATCAAGTGAAAAATGTCGAGATAGTGTGTGCAAGTGGCATTGCAGGCAGTGTTTATACGGACAGGACGCGCACCTGCACAGTTCATGCATGAACTACGTGGTAGTAAGTGACTTTCTGCAGCTACAGCCCGTCACCAATTTCTTCAATCTTGAAAGATTTGTGTTTGAATCTCCGCTCTTCAAGCCGGCGGCATGAAACAAAAGCCGGAAATCCGTCTGTGTTCGCAGGCTACTGTTCAAGGCCATCGATCCCGTCACGCGTCATAAAAAATCACCCCAGACTTGTCAGTGGATGAATCACCGCTGCAAATATGTCCCTGGCCCCCCTCCCACTAGTCTACATGCAGCCATCTATTATCACACAAGTCATTTGTAACAGGGTATTGTTTAATTAGCATCAACCAATCAGTGTGGAGCACACAGCGTGACAGTTGGTCCCTGGCACACGAACGGACTGCCGCGGATGTTTGTGGCTTCGAAAGGCAAAAGCTGCCTTTCTCGAAAATTAATTGGCGGTTAAGGCTCGGATTTTGAATGGATCTTCAATTGAATGCCACGAAAAGAAGCTTCGCACTTTCATTTTACCTGGTACTCAATTTGGAAGTCAGGCGATTCCAAATTCTGTGTGAAAATCGGCTTAGCGCTGGAGCAATCGAAAAAGAGCTTTCCACCCTTGTCTCCTTCTTAAAACATGAAGCAACAGTCATCACAAAACCCTCCAAATCGCTCAAGTTCACGATTTTGAGCCAAGGAACAACAAAATACAATCCCTGAGGTACGATGGCATTTATTTCAACCAAAAAATAAACATTACTCGAAATAAGTTTTCGATAGTAGGATGCTTTCAATATTCCCATACATTTCTTTATGATATTTTGAACATACTAAGACGCAGTGCTTGTATGGGCCCCCTGTCAGTCCAGCACACTGACCAATAAGCCACCGTGCCTCCCACCCTCAGGGAAAAGGACCTGCAGTTAATGATTCCCCGTTGTTGGACGATGTCACATGTACAAGATGTTAGCCTGCTCCAGGTGTGAATAGCAAGTGCTACATTTGCAATCACTTTCTCGATTTTCATGCTGCACCACCAAAATGCACAAATTTAAATATCTCCTTTATCATGTAATTCTTAATGGCTGCCAGGCAGCCCTTGTTTTCATGTTTTGATCCTAAATTTATGTTCATAACATAGATATACACATTCTTCGTGTACTGTACATATAACATATTCATGCAGCATATTTATATTAGTCTTCTCCTTTCCTGTTTTCGAAAATACTTGCTCTTTGCAAGCAGGCTTCTGCAGGAGAGAATTATATAATGCAGGAGAGAATTTTGATTGACTTTCCACTGGTTTCCAACACGTCGTTAAATCACAGAAATCGGAGGTCTTAATGCTTCCCTTATCTCGAAATTAGCTTCATCTATAGACCAATATGGGAGGGACAATTGGCATTACTTATTTTTGATTGGAGTGGAAAACAAGCCTTAAACTTAGCTACAGAGTAAATTTAAGCTACATTCTAACCTCAGCTTTTTCTTTGGGAGCTGGATCGTTGTCATCTTTACTGGGTTTTGAGAGATTCGTCACGTCCACTGATGCAGCCGCGGAGGTTTCGTCCTTTTCGTCTTGGTCGCTTCTAAATCCATCGCCAGTGCCCTTATCACTTTCCACAGGGGTGTCGTCTTCCTTCGACGCTCCGTCATCCAGAGTGATCTCCATTGTCTCGCCGATGAAAGGATTGCCGTTAGTTTGTTCATCTGGGTTCACTTCTGGTGTTTCAGCGTCGTCGTCGAAAAGAGCAGGAGGTTCACGATCGTCCGCCATCTTGACTTCGAAGACTGCGGTCACGTGGGGTTGCCTCGTCTACGTGTAGCGGTTGAGGTGTGTTTTTTCTTTCATTTGTTTCTGTTTTTTTTCCTTTCACATCTTTTTTGCTTATTTACTAGTAGTACACAGTAATTTATTAATTTACTTGGTCCTTTGCCTTCCCAGCCAATCAGGGCTTTTTGTGCCTCTTCCGTCGACGGAAGTGCTGCACCCTCTGTGCATGTAATGAGCATCGCTCTCTTCATGGCAAGAATACAACAACGTCTCTCAGTCTCTTCTGTTGTCAGTCGCAGTTGCCCTGACTGCTTCCACCTGCTGGTCTCACTGTATGAGAACCACAAGCTTAAATAAGTAATTGTGCATTTATTTAGCTACCGTGCTGTCTTCCCTGGCTCGAACATTGTTCTGATGTTCGCCGCTCCAATTTTTAAGATTAATCTGGTCGACAGAAGAGTATTCAGCGTTGCAGCTTCCTTTCGGCCGTCCCTGCAACTCGTCATGCGCATTCGCGAGGAAACCCCTTCTTCTTCCAGAACTTGTGGAGTTTGTTGAATTATCATTGGTGTTTCTGAAGCAACGTAGTTTTTACGGATAGGAGTGCTAACCCTTCGTCCAACCAATCTCTTTTCTCAGACGGGCTAAGGACCGTCCTAAATACGCTGAATTCTCCGGATGATTTAGCTCACGAGCAAGATAAGTTGTCATTCTACTAGCAAACAAGCACAGTGACCTATATTATTTTATTGCGGAATTTTGGTGTACAAATTATCATCTTTAAGTGAAAAAAAAAAATAAAACGAGGAATTCGTGGTAAGGAAAAAAAATACAGTGAAAACTTTGCAGTAAACCGTTACTCGGGGATGCCATGTACGGCCTTGAGAACAACGACTAGTGGTTCGTTTTGAGGCGGTGTCGTTTCAATTTGCGACATTTTCCATAAATTATATGTAACATTGTTCCATATAATCGAGAGTTCCTAGCTATGAAATTTTTTCCCACTATTCCTTCAATAATGTTTGCTTTCAGCTGCCGTAAAATGTATGTCGTGGAACGATCAAATTACGCGCGTGATTAGCATCGTTACAGGCATAAATTGGCTACGATTGGCTCATCATAAATCGCGTTTGCGAGCACGGTGACTTAAACAGTGATTCTAAGGAAACATTCAGGGAAAGTTACGGAAAAATTGTTCGTCAACTTGTATTTCTAAGGAATCACATTAAGCGGCAAGCGAGAAAAAAATCTGGATAAAGTAAAAAGCTGCAAGCTAAGAGCCAGTTGGTTTGTAGCAGCGAAATGTGCGTCTCTTTATCATCCGGCGAATTTAAACCGCGCTCTACCTCAGACGACTGAGAATCAGGCTTACCGCAATCCTCTACTTCGTTACGACGTGCGAAACGTCGAAACTTAAAAGTTTCCTTACATTTACCCATCTATCTATGTAACAAGGTGCATGAAAAGTTTGCCCTCCACGTCCGGCCGAGTGTCTAAACGTAAGTACCATTTGTCCACGAGAAGGGACCGGTTGGAGGGGCAATACACAGAGGCCGTTTCATTCCCTTTCACGCGTTGTTTGTGAATTCGACGGGGTTGGTTGTTTTACCTGTTCATCCTCACTCTCAGATCCTGGGAACGAGACAGCTGTTAGCCAAACGATTCTGGAAAAGTTGAATAGTCGACAGACAGTAAAAGCTTCATCAAAGTTATCTTATGACGTCACAAATGCTACGATATTCAACCTCCGAAACGTCAACCAAAATCTAAAACACGCGAGCCTCATCTGATCACGCGGGGAAAATTTAGCCTTGCACGGAGATCATGCGTTTTTGTGTATGAACTACTGTAGTTTGCACTTTCTACCAGGCGGTTCAAAATTGCTTTCCATGCCTGCTCTTTTTGAAGTAATTCTTTTGTCTTTCCATTCTGCGTCATTAATTGTTAAGAATTTCATTTAATTTAATCAAGCTCGTTTGTAGGTTCAATAGAGTCGATCACCCAAAATAGAGCAATTTAATTAAAGGAAGCTTAAGGATGTTGTTCAGATTAGAGTATGAAACAATCTCGGTCCGTTAAGCTATGACTGTTGTTTCATGGTTGGCCAAAAATAATCGCATGAGCGACGCAATTTTCTTTTAAAGCTGGAAGTGCGAAGTCAGATCATGAAAGCTTGACTTGCTCTCTATTTGTTGCAAATATCAAACAATCCATTAAGAACGAAAACTCGAGGGACATATACGGCATTGTTTTGACTTGTTTATGTGCATATTTGCATTTAGTTACGCGCATTTACGCATCGGTACACAGTGAACTTCCTTCATAACGTCAATAACGCTGAGCTGAAAACATAACTTGCGAAGTCAGGCCATGCATTGAATGCTAACGAGGAAATTGCAGTCTTGGCATAAAAATGGGTTGTTTTCCAACAAAGAAATCAACGGACAACGATTTGGATCTTGACAATACTCCGTTACTTGAAGAAGCGTCAAGATCAGAGATTAGACGCGAAGATCATGTCTTGTCGTCAATACGTGGCCGTAATCTAAGTTATAAAGCTACCGACTCTAGATTGGAAACACTATTGCTCAAACTGGAGCATGCTCAAAGCTTGAGAGAAAAAGTGCGTCGATTGAAATCAAAAACAGAACTTGACAACTACCGGTTGAAGATTATCGGCATTTTAAATGCCGCTACTCTGGAAATGAGTCGCTTGACAAGGGATCGCAAACACAACGAGGCGGAAAGGGTTGTGAAAGAAGTTATCCGGTTGAAAAATGCCCTTGGAGATGGTTTTTTCGAAGCTGCGCGGATAAACGCTTTTGGCAGGGAAATTACTGAACTGGGATCATATTTATTAACAGGTGGGCAATATTTTAAGCCAGTGATGATTCAAGAGGACGATGATAACATTGTCAAACTTTACTTCTTTGTCATTTCCGATGCGGAAACGACGGAAGTTATGTTTCGTTATTATCTCGAGCACGCAAGTTTTCTGGACGATTACTTTGCTCTGGGACTGGTCACTGGTGAAGGGCACACCCAGGTTGAAATCTACGGCAGTTCATGCCCGCCTTATTGGAAAATACGTCGAGATGTTATCAACAATGCTACAGTTCGTCTTAACGATTTAGAGAACTCGAATGAATTTGATACTTTCTCCGATTCATAGAAAACTAGTATCTTCAAATTGTTTTTGCCCACTCGAAAGTTTCATCGTCAGTCTCGCCTGGAGACGAAGAACTAAATCTAAGGCCCTAAACTGCGACATACGCATGTTTGTATGCTGTCCGAAGTGTAATTTATTGAATGTTTTATGGAGTTTTTATTCATAAGATTCTTTCACTTTCGAGTTGTCGAGTTCATCAGAAGATCGCTGGTGCTGTAAATCCTACAACTGAATCTGAAGAATTCCCATAAGCTTTTAGATTGTATAATACGCGATGACCCAAATAGATGCACTGTTAAAGATCAAGATTCCTATTAAAAGTGTCCTAAACGAGCCTATTAGTTCTGATTGTTAACGTTATGAAAATAGCGTAAAGATGGAAGGAAATGAGATGGAAATTCAAGGAATAGGATCCGATGTGAAAGAACTGTCATTGATTGATAGCATAACTGAATATCCGGTTTGAAAAAGCGTGCCTGATCGATGAAGAATTGTGCATGACAGGAAAGAGGTAAAAGACTCCTTATATTTTGGGTCATTTCTTCGACAACCTAAATTAACCTCAAAATGTAGGAAACCTAAAAATAATAAAAAAAAACCTAAAAAAAGGAGTGTGATTAAACCAAAAAGGAACAATGATAGCTGAGGATGGATATACGGATTGGAAATGACAATTTTTCGGAAAAATTTAGGATAAATTTTTCAAAGCGCACGATCAGTGACGTAGCCCCTTTAACTAGCAATCCCTATTACACAGCAATTACACACACAACTGAAATGAATTACAGAAGTAAGCTGGCATACCCGCAGTTAGCTAATTATATAAGGTTAATCTATGCGGGCATGGCTTAGCAACACATTACAAATTTCTATCCATAAGGCCTCAGACTAGTGCAACGCCCAGTTAATGCAGAAATTATTTTTTTTCAAAAATCGCGACTATGCGAACATTCCACTTTCATTATTGGAAAATCGGCCAACAAATTATCAATGCTTCAAATTCGCAAAGGTCTAAGGAAGAGAAAAATTCATTGAAAACTTACCTACATTTTTCCGGCAAAACATTCACCCAAGTTGCCTTGCCCAAATTTCTCTTGCTGCCCAAAAAATCTAAGTTACTCAAAATTTGGGGGGGAAGGCTGCTGCCATTCCCCCTCCCCTCTGGCCCGTACGGCTATGTTACAGGGCGTCCCTGGGTGGAGGGTAACTCGCTCGGTGACCGGCTTGGGGGCGAGCCAGCTTTTTCTCTTTTAAACAGTTCATGACGTCAGTTGGCTCGCCTGTCTGACGCAACTCACGACATGACAAACGATATGTATAACGAAACGAGATCCTAAAATTTTGCCAGGTTTTAGATTTTCGCGACCAAATTTATATTTTAATAAGGCATAATTCAACTCAGCAAAGACAACAGTAATGAAATAAACGAAAGGAACTCGAAGGGCGAATAGAAATGAAAAATGAAGATTGGGACATTTAAAAATAAGGGTAATACAAATAATTATGAAAGATCAGGCTCGGCTAACAGGGACAACTTTCTTTTATATAAACGCTCGATAAAAGATGACTCGATGGAGAGGGTAGCCATCGTACAAAAGATTGCTCTCCTCCATATAAGTCATTTAAACAAGCTCTTAATCCTTCTGGCGGGACTGAAAACATGACCGCAGCGTTCGACGGGACGGCTAGTATCACACATTCAAATCAGACAATAATTTCAGAAACGTTTTGGTTAAAGTTCTCTTAAAACTGACGTCCAACCATTTTCCGACTAAATGTTTGGTCATTCTATAGAAAACATGCCTGTTTACGGACTTTCTCTTCATCAATGGTGACGCATTGGTCTGAACGAAGTTCGCAAAACTTCAGAAGAAAAATCCGCACCATGGCTTCTTTTGGTCTCATTTAATTAATTAATTAATCAATCAATCAATTAATTGATTAATTAATTAAGCAATCAATTAATTAAATAATGCATTCAAGTATCATCCGTATACCATGATTGCCCCAATGGTACTGTCTCGTCCCCAGTCGTCTCTTTACAGCTCACCAGTGTATAGCTAAGTGATAATAATCTGCCATACCATCTTATCAAGAATCATACATTACATTTTTTTAGTTCATCAATCTGGATCTTTAGTTATGTTAACGGCCTCAAAAAACTATATTCAGCAAACAATTAACTGTATTCATTGAACTCGCCGAATTAAAGTTAGTGACTTTTCGAGCGTTAGCCCTTCGTCGGAGCGAATCAAGGAATTGTGCGTCGTGTGTCTTTATATACAGAAAGATGGAGCTTCGCTATTGGCTGGTGCCTGGTAACGTGAAAACTTCGGAATAAATTAGTTGAATGAAAAGCGTTCGTTGATACCGTGAGGATTAAGAGTGCCGATTTGAAAAATAAATTTTTGTTCTAGAGTTTTACGGCTTTCCGTGTTTCCTTGGTGAAGGGAAAGGCCGCAGACTGCCATATGTTGCTTAGAATTAATGATTTGGGAGATTGAAGTGTCTTGCGACCGGTTTCGATGCATTTTTGTCGTCTTTCTCTACGTCACGAAGGTGTTCTCGGAATCGGTCGCCAAGTCGTCTCCCTGTTTCGCCGATGTATAACTTTTTGCAAAGAGTGCAAGTTATACAGTAGATGGCATTGGCTGAGGTACAGGTGAAATGATCAGTGATTTTTATAGATCGCTTGGGTCCCGATATTTTGTCAACGTTGTGAATGAAAGGGCATGTTTTGCATCGTGCACGAGCGCATTTAAAAGTTCCGGGTTGATCACTAGTTTGGAATGCACTTCTGACTAAAAAGTTACCTATGTTTTTGTCGCGTTTAAATGAAATTAATGGAGGTTGCGAAAAGATTCTACCAGTGTCGGGATCATTTTGAAGTCAACGAACGCTTTTCATTCAACTAATTTTATTCACGTTACCAGGCACCAGCCAATAGCGAAGCTCCATCTTTCTGTATATAAAGACACACGACGCACAATTCCTTGATTCGCTATGGAATTAAAGTTGAGTTAGACTACGAGCAGTCCTTTTTTTTTTGCTTAGTCCGTCGAGTGCGAAGCGAAAAGAATATCCGCACGCAACCTGGGAGACGCGCCCACGCGCTCCCAGGTTTCGTGCGACTATTTATTCGCTTCGCGTTCGACGGACTAAGAAAAAGACTGCTCGTGAAAAAAAGACTGCTCGTAGTCTAACCCAACTTCAATTCGGCCAGTTCAATGAATACAGTTAATTGTTTGCTGAATATAGTTGGTCAATTAAATTGAATATATTATTTGAAATTAACGTCATAAAGACAGCTTCCCTTTTCGTAAACATCAAGGACGTGAGCTCAATATCAGTCCAGTTCAACATAAAGACAGAGTTGTATTATTTCTAATCTTTACTGTACAATCGTAATTATAAGTGCATGTATTTGAAGCGTTAGTAATTATGACAATTATCTTTGTAACTAGTCGTTCGTTTCTCTTGCCGCACCGCACTTGGGAATTAATGAGAAATTCGGCGCCTTTCTCTTTAATTGCGATGGGAAATCAAAACTGCAAGAACAGCTGATGATGACATCGCAACACAATAGACCAATTCCGATATATTAATATTCTAACATGTCACCGAGGCTTGGGGGAATAAAACAAAAGAATTTGCATCGAGGCTTAGGGATGAATAAATAGTTTCTTTTGTTTTATTCCCCCAAGCCTCGGCGCCATGTTAGAAACACGCCATATTAATTTATTGCAATTGGGGGGGGGGGGGGGGAGAACACGACACAGGAAATTTTTGAAGTTTCACGGCTTTTATGAAAGAGTTCAAGCCTCTGATCGATGACCAAAGGCAATAGGAGTGTGATCTCGCTTGAATTGAACAAAATAGTGAAAGGATGTCGTTTCCTTTTAAGAAAACTAAACAAGGAAACAATACTTGTTTCCAAGTGCTGTCTTTCGAAGATTTTAGCATCAATGGACTAACAACTAGCGCCGGAGCATTCTATGGGTATCACCTGTCACGCATTACTGGTCTGTACTGATTGTATTTGAACGTTACTTTTACTTTTACTCGTTTCTGAAAATGGATTCCGCTCACGGCGTGGAAACATAGATCCCCAACACAGTGAACTGCAAACGTCCCCTTCTACAATTATATATAATACTGTCTTTGAACCATTTAGCTTTGAACCCGAAATGCTGGAATGATCATTACACCGATGAGAAAATGGTTTTTGAGGTAGCCGGTGAAGTCGTCCTTAAGCAATACGCCCCCTTCACATCATATTTGATATCATTAATTCACAACTTCTAGAAAAATCGATCTGAATATTTCTCGTTCCAAAAGTGTACCGACACAAAGGTGTCTTAATCTAAGTGAGCTTTAATATTCTTCGTAAAAATCCGCGTTCCTTGCCCCACACCACGGGACTCCAAAACGGCTGGAAATCAAGCGTACATTGTATCGGGACTGTTTTTTTGTTGGGGAGACTCGGTTCTTGATCCCCAAGACATTGCTTTCGAGAACTAGATGCTTCCATGGCAACGGAACCCCTGTCATTAACGCTGTCATTTTAGGCGGGGCGACTTCACGAGACTTCAAACAACATTAATGAGTCGTTAATTATCCGAAAGTGTGAAGTTTTGAGGGAATTTTGATGCGCCATATATATATATTCATTTTTCTTGAGTACAATATCAGTGTTTAGCGATAAAAAGGAATAATGAATCTGAGTTATCGATTAGAGATATACTTCGGACCTAGCACTGTTAATAAACAGACCAACGAATTGTATTGGTGATCTAATCGAGGATTAGCTATATTTTGTCCTGACTTTTTATCGCCTTCAAGCCGGGCTGGAATCGCTTCATTCTAGCATGGGAAGTTGTCCATCACGCTCAAAACACGAAGAAAATTTATTTTCAGAACATTCTTCATATAAGGCGAAAAATGGTGATTCAAAATCAAGAAAAAGTTCGGCAGAAATCCCTGCCACGGAATTGACAAATGTCTGCCTCGAGGATAATTCACTTCCACAAATCATCTCAAAATTGGAAAAAGCACTTTGTTGGACAAGTAAACATGATATTTCGTGGAGTTCTGAATTTTGTGAGTCAGTGAATAGATTATTCATAGACACTTGCGAAGAAACTAGCCGTTTGGCTGAAGTTGGAGACTACAATACGGCGGACGACATTGTGAAAATGATTCTGCGGTTGAAAACCGCTTGGGGAAGCCAAGTGTTTGAATTCTTCAAGATAAAGTCCTTCCCACGGGAAAGACTCGAGACCAAACGCGCTGTAATTGTCGCTGCGCAGTACTTTAAACCAGAGCAATTCTACGAAAGCGACGATAGACTGTTAAGGTTATATTTCTTTGAGGTTAGGGATGCGGAGACAGGCGATTTTGTGTTTACATATTACCTGGAATGTACTCACATTTTAAAAAGGTTTTATGTACTTTGTTTGGCGTGCTCTGGCGGACATTTACAAATTACGAAATACGGAGAAAGTTGCCCCACTTACTGGACAGTGCGAGAAGATGTTCTGAAGGATTTTAACTATAAAGAAGATAGTGCTCTTGCGAAATGAGGTAATTCTAGCATTCAACCATTGTGATTCCACGAGGTTATTCTTTAATAATGCAAGGCTATAAAGAAACTGTGTGATTATAAATTCGAAACGGGAATTTAGTTTAAACTTAAGGTGATATTGATGGTAATACTGGTAAGGAGTGAATTATGCAGACGCATTTTCGCTATATTAACCAGTGGTATTAATTGAGTAAGTATTACTGTCTAAAGGTAATGTTACAAGGGACGATTTTTACGACAATTTTTAACGCAACATCGGTTGCGTTAAAAATCATCTTCGTGTAACATGCGGTGCTCGACAATTTTTAACGCAACATTTTATTGCGGCAATATGTTGTAGCAATTTAAAAGCGATTCAAAAAATTAAACCTGAAACATTGTTACCAGAATTTTGCTGAAGTTGGATTTGCTGGTTTAAAAATGGTCCCGTGTAGGTTGCCACACTTTGTTGCAACAATGTTGCGTTAAAAGTTGTCTAGTGTAACATGGATTAAAAATCAGCGTTAAAAATCGTCCCGTGTAACATTACCTTAACTCGTGGGCGTTTGTGATTTTTACTAAAAACAGATCATTGACCATAATCTTTATTTGTTTCTATTATGGCCAGAGGACGCCAAGTTCAAAGTCCTTGGCGATCTTCTATTTTGGTTTGAGGCATATATTACATGTGAAAAATAAAGCCAACAGGCAATTTTGTAAAATAAATGTCCGAATAAAAATTAAATGGACGAGTTGTATCAAATAAGCGTCGAAAACATGAGAGACAAAAATATTTCAATTCGAATTAGTTCGATTTCACAATAGGAGTTTTGTTTGGAAGAACATGTTTTTGGAACTGTTATAATAAAACACATGTTAATTATGCACAAACGCAAAACCGTGAAAATAAACTGAGCAAAATGACGAGATGAAACAAAATAAAATTGACAGCGTCGGCTTTGGTGGGTTATAATAAAAGTAGCAAATCATCAGTGAAAATTCCCTCAATGCAACATACCTATTGTTCATGATTAATTGTGGTAGTTGTATTCAACAGCGGTCATTTTCTAATCTTAAAACAAATTATTTTAGGGGAGAAGAGCAAAAAAGATCTAATAATTTTATCTCATTTTCTACACTTCTCATTTTCCACACTTCTCATTTTCTACACTTCTCATTTTCCACACTCCTCATTTTCTACACTTCTCATTTTCTACACTCTCATTTTCTACACTTTTTTCACACTCTTCGTTTTCTGCACTCCTCAGTTTCAACACTCCTAATTATAGCGCGAATACCTAGTCCTGAAAATGATCTAATGTTGACTGATGACCTAACCGGCTAAATAAATTCTTATGACTGTTTCTGATCGACGAAAGTCTTGAGGCTACACCCTTAGGACATACCCACTTGAGTTCAGGACTGAGGGGTCAAAAACCAAACCCTACCCAGCGGCACGTCCCCGTATAGCCCATATAAGGGAGCACCCCCGGTAGGCTCTCCACGAAAGTTGGGTATGAAACCTACCACGCAATCGTCCTTGGGGCTTTCGTCACGTTCCTCCCCCACGGAGGGTGGGTGAGGAAAGCGTGACGAACCACCTTATAATTGTTTGAAGCCATGATGTGAGTTTGGGCTGTCTGTGATCAACAACAGACCAAAACACGAGTTTCAATTTTTTTCAGTTTGAATTTTATCAATTTTATTCTAACGGCTTTTTTAATCATTGTATTATCGTTGTCTTTGTATTCAGTTATATTGTAGCGTGAATTAAAGTTGGCAAACCCAAGTAACGTGCGTAAAGGGAATTTACATGCATAACTTCACATTTCCGGTAGGAAGACATTGAATGACCTCTTTGTACCTTGGACTCAACACATAAACAAAGTTCTTTTGGACGTGACTGCTGCACGAGAAAATTTTAAGCCGAGGTTTTGGGGTTTTTCATCAACTCAAACTCCCATGAGGTTGCGAGCAAAAGTCCAAACGCCATCAGAAACGAGAGCAGAATATTGTAAAGGTCTGTGTACCGGGAACAACTTCCGTAACTTCCGTGTAGCATGGGGCACTGCTGCTCTTGCGTGTGCAAAAACAAGAACGCTTTCGCTCGCCGGGAATTCGAAGACGATTGGGTGTATATAGATTATGATTCCGACTTCACTGAGGTTGAAGACGATGAAGAAACTTTCTGCCGAGACGAGGAACTAGACGAAATTTTGTCAGCCTTCGAAGACGCACTTCGTTGGCCGCAAGAGCAAATTGTCTTTCCTAATTCGACGGCCATCGAGTCTATGAACGCATTGTTTTGTATGGCGACTTCAGGTATGTCACGTTTGGCTTCGGAGGGAAAATACAGCGAGGCCGATGAAATTACCGACGCTTTTTTCGAACTTGTGGATGTTTGGGGAGAGAATGTATTTATTACTTTAAACATGACGTTCTTCACGAGGGAAGAAATTTCCGTTGGGCGTTTTGCTGTGAAGGTTGGACAATATCTAAAGCCAGAACCACTAGAAGAAAGAGAAGACGACATAGCTGTGAAACTGTTTTTCTTCATAGTGTACGACACGGATCTTGAGAAATACATCTGTACTTATCACTTGGAATATCGTGACTTTAGCGGAATGACGTCTGGGATTTATATCCTGAAGCTCAAATCTCGTAGGGGGAATGCTCAAGTGGCATTATACGGCGATACATGTCCAAGATACTGGAAAATTCGACAAGATGTTATGATAGATTTCTCCAAGCGAAAACAGTCATTCATTTCCTGCTAATTGATCTGACAAACTCCCATCCCCAACCCACGCCACATTGCCACCTCAACCCCGCCACTTTTCTACACTCTCAACCCAATCTGTCCATTATGTTGCAGCCATTTGTTGTTTATTGCAGATATTTCCTTGGGGAAAAGGCGTTCTTTGAGATCAGAGAAAAAAAAAATGATTGAGGGAAATTGTCTCTTAATTCCCTAATTCTACTCGATCTATTTGTTGGATGTTTCATGTATGCCGGGTTGACGGGTAGGAGAGGAGGTAAATTCATGGGTGTCGCCCAGTGGGATGTCTGCTAAACTGATGTACTGACCACAGGTTGCACACTTGTACAATTGGAAGTTGTGAATAGTATAAGATAGTGTATAAGGTAATTTAATACACTTCCAGGCTTAAATTATTTAAAAAGGGTGTATCCTTTGTGCAATTTCTTTATATTTAGATTCGTAAATGATTTTCATAAAGGGAAGCTTATGAAATAAAATTATTTATAAATCACAACTGTTCAATATTTAGATTATAATTATCCTTCTTCATTGTCACATAAGGTCACTTTTGGATAGTTGATCGTTGAAATTGAGAATCCAACTAAAACCTTTGAGTGCAATTAGTAAACTTGAACTTGCAGCTCAAATAAACCTTGTTGTTGTTGTTGTAGTGCGACTCTTTTGGTTAAGGTGATGCCTGTCAAAGTCTCCTCAATTCCCCGGTAGTGTAGCAGCTCTCGCAAGCTTGCAATTCTACTTGCAGCAGTTGCTATTGTTTTAGGCGCTAAGGGCATTGTTCCTGTTGTTTGTTCTATTGCCCTCTCAATGCGTCGCAAGCCATTGATGTGATACCTTACGAGAGCTGCTACCTCGCCCTAAACGATTGAAGGAGCATTGTCACAGACAACGCAAGTTTTTCAAGTTTCTCCCTCGTAATCTGTCTTAAGGGACACTCAATTGGATCTCTTTTAGCTTTTCTTAGTAAAAGATGCAAGTCTGCGTATGAGCCTAGTGGCCCACCAGAGCGGAACATATCCCGGTTTCCTTAGCAAGAAGCGACTAGAAGTATTTCTACTCCCCCTGGATGGAATGCTGGTCTATCGCAGGGTTCATCATCATTAGCTCCTTTTCCCTGCAACGGAAATAGGGCCTTGCAAGGTTACCCCCAGCAAACACCGTGGCAAAACGTCTGCGCATACATGAAGTTTAGTTCAGACATTTCCGGTTTTACACGAGGGTCTCTCAGGTTGGGACTTGATCGCTTGTTCAAGATGGTAGTTAAAACTGTATCTCTATGTGAATCATCCACTCCGGATGCCATTAAGAAGGGCCACAGCGGGAAAAGTTACGTACGCACGATCCACAACCGCACGAAGAAAACAAACAAATATGATCGTCACAACAACTAAATTAAATGCGCCCTTGTCGAGTAAGCACCGCGAACTTCAAACATGTTTATCTCTTTTGGTGCAAGCACCAAAGCGCTTGGTGCAAAAGCTGGCAGCAAGTGCTGGACAATGTTTTTCTAATGATACCAATTTTTCCGCTAACTTTTTTCACAATCTATTGACTTTTGTTTTTAAACTTGGCTTGTGAAACATTTTTTCCTTTTTCGTGACATTTTCTTTACGTCACCGGAAAGAAACAACGTCACCGGAAGCTTGAACTTAAAGCATGCGCACTGCGTTTTGCCGCGGTGTTCCCCCAGCATTATATCGCTGGTCATAAACCTGGATGAAGAGAGGCACTGTGAAAGTTAAGTGTCTTGCCCAAGAACACAACGAAGTGTCCCGGCCGGGGCTCGAAACCGGGCCATCCGGCAGTTCAGCGCGCTAACCCGTGATGACCGCACCTCTCATACTTCACACACACGTAAACTCGCACGTAGAACATCACTCACTCCCTCACTCCATCCTCTTCGATCAACCCGACTGGGATGTAAGGCCGCAATTATGCAATGCGAAAAAAAGTAAACTATTGATGGAAAGGGTGGGGGAATTATTAGCTCAAAGTTTTAGCTATTTTTTTATGAGACACAACGTTAACGGCGCGGGACTTGTGTTCGCAGGCTAGCTCCTCGACGAGGCGATTTCCTTTTCAGCAAAGCTTAGCGTATCCTGCGAGCAGCCTCGTACCCAGTTGCTATTCACGGGTCCAGGTAATGGCAGAGGATTGGATACTAATTGGATACTTTGGAAGCCTGAGGCGTGTGGAGTGTTATGGGAAACCCCGCGCGCCTCAATCTTCACTTGTATCCAACCTTCTCTCGCCCCCCGAGCCCGTAAATAGCGACTGGGTACGAGTCTGCCCTGCGAGCAGGTCCCTTCGATCATCTTAGATAAGTTGGGCTTAACGATTTCCATGCCTCCATGTCCAAGAAGATTGTATATTTTTTACATGATAAAGTTGAGGTCAACAAAGGCAAAAAAATTAGAAACACGCTTAGTTAGAAACGTCCCCAAGGCCGAGACTTCCGTATTCTGTCAGGGGTACGAGCATTGAACGAGGGGGTCTCCCTGAATTTGAATGAAATTTTGAGAAGTTTAGAGCAGGTATAAAAGGAAGAAAATTAGTTTTGAGACACCCACAGACAGTTGACCCCCACCCAAGAGCAACAAGCTTGGAAGGGGGACTGTTTGGGTGTGCATATTCTAATTTTAAACTTCAAATTCTAATTTTTAAATTCCATCAAATCTTCACTATTTCATATTTCTCCTTTTTTCTCCTTTAAGAAAAACTCCCTCTTCCCAAATATACCCCAAAATCATCCAAAAATTTACAAAACACTACAAAATATTCATCGATGAGATGAATGAAGGGTTTTGGCACTCCTTGAAACGCAAACGAGATATTTGCATTAAACCCACTTTAAATGACGGAAAAACGGCTTTCAGGTAGAACCCTGCCTGAAGCGAAAACAGAGCGCGAGTGGAAAGTCTCAGACGCTTATAAACACCATCAAAATCGCGAGCAGAAAATTAAGACTGTATATCATTTGAAAGCTTTTAGGCGATATTTACTTCACTGCTACTTTGTTTTCGAAAGAGGTCAACTAACAATAGAGTTATTTCAGTAGAGTTATGGCTTAGAGTTTGAGTTAAGGACTGCCAAAATCCTTAACTCGAAGCCATAACTGTCGTAAAATTGTACTCTCTTGTAACGCAACTAGCACCCCTGTTGATTCATGTTGTGTGTTTTGACTGAAAATTTAGTTGTAAGCACGGAAGGTCTAGTGATGATCGACATGTTGATTAATCGAAATGGATGCTCTGTAATTTCATTGGATCTAAGGGATTGTAATAATTTATGCGCGTATTGCGTGCACGTAACATTAGAACTTTGTTTGTTATACAAAAGGGATAGGCTTGAAGGTGGAGAGATGTTAGAACGTAGTCGAAGAGTAAACTTGTATTGATCGTAACGAACGTGGGAAATAAAGAAGGAATACAGTCCAACTTGAGCGTGAGTGTGATATTTCCCGACACATGGTCCTTCGAGCCGGATTATCCGTCCAGAGACCAGCCAAGATTGTTAAAAAGTCGATCGTTTGAGGAAAGGCGTTCCCCATGGCAGAAAAAGCAAAGATCGAGACGAAGAGAAGAATCCGAGCGGGCCACAGAAGTTCGGCCACAAAACTGGCGAACAAGATCAAACAAAGATTGCACGATGGTAGCGCAGTTGAAGACAAGCAATGGACTAAACAGTCTTTGCAAACCCTGCGACAAAAAGTTGAATCGCTAAAGGGACTCGACGACCAGATCATTGAGCTGATTGGAAGCGAAGAGGCCGAAGACGTCGAGGTACGCATTGAAAAGGAGATCGATGACTGCGACAAAGTGAGAGAGGAGTTGACCCAAGTTGCATTGAGAATGGAAGAAGTGTTAAGTCCCATCAGTGCGACGCAACCAAAAGGTGTGAACGTTACTCCTCCTGCTGAAATAGCCGAAAATCCTGCACCCGGATCGAGCAAAAAGCAAAACGTGAAAGCCAAATTGCCGAAGTTGGAAGTAAAGAAGTTTAGCGGCCGTCTACAGGATTGGCAAGAGTTCTGGGACACATTTCAGAGCTCAATTGACCAGAACGAAGATCTATCGGATGTGGACAAGTTCTCGTACTTGAGAAGTTTGTTGCACGAACCTGCGAGATCAACGATAGCGGGCTTCGCTCTGACAGGAGCGAACTATGAAGCGGCTGTGAGCGCCCTAAAGAAGCGTTACGGAAAGAACATTGCAATTCAACGGGCACATGTTAATGACATGTTACAACTCCTGCCAGTCTTTAGTGACAGGGACATTCCCAGATTACGAAAGCTGTACGACGATTGTGAGGCCCACTATAGAGCCCTGCAGGCTCTCGGAGTGAACGAAAGCTCATATGCAACAGTGGTCGTGCCATCCTTGATGCAGAAGTTACCAGAAAACTTTCGCCTGACTATCACAAGAGGAGAGGAATTTCTGACCTGGACAATGGATCAAATGCTACAGGCGTTCATCAAGGAGCTGGAACTCAGAGAAGATCACTTTTATGCGACCAACTCATCGAAACTTGGAAAGGACAGTCGCATGAGAGACATGAAGGGCGGAACCGCGAATGCTCTGCATACCAAGCAGGACAATGGAAACTGTGCCTTCTGTTTGGGCAAACATGCCCACGAGAACTGTGAAAGGATTAAAGACACAAAGGAACGTAAGAGTATCTTAACTAGATATGGTAGATGTTTTAAATGTTTAAGAAAGGGCCACCGGGTCCGTGAGTGTAAGGCTAAAATGTCATGTAGCAAGTGCGGCCAAGATGGCCATCATGTTTCATTGTGTGAGCGTAATGATAAGCAACTTAGTCCTAGTGCTAATGCATTCCAAACCCCACCCGAATGTAATGATGTCAGTCCTAGCTTGATAAGTCCCAGTTCTTTGCATGTAGGCGCGGTGGGCGAGTTGCGTTACAAACAGCACGGGCGGTTATCCGGGGGGACGGCGACCCTTACAGGGTCAGGGTGTTGTTTGACGCTGGTAGTCATCGCTCGTTTATCACTTCCAAAGCCGCTCGGCGCTCGCAATTGCCTATCATCAGACAGGATTGGCTTAGAATAAGCACATTCGGACAGAGTTCTAAAGAAACGCATTTGCGTGATGTTGTTGACGTAAAGGTAAGTCCCATGGGAGGTCAGAAGGTCATCCAAATAGAGGCGTACGTTGTACCCGAAATATCAACCATTCAAAACGGACATGTCGAACTAGCAAAAGGTGAGTATCCTCATCTTAAGGGTTTGTGGTTCTCTGATGTGTGTAAAGGGATGGACGAATTGGAAATAGATGTGTTAGTGGGCGCTGACTATTTATGGAATTTCCAGAAAGAATGTACAATCAGGGGGGGACCCGATGAACCCGTAGCAGTGGAAATGGAATTAGGGTGGGTACTGTCGGGGCCTATGAAAAACCTTTCGAGTGACGAAGTTGTGTCTACCCAGGTTAATTTCGTTAGGGGAGAAATCGCCGAAAAGAATGAGAGTGAAATCCACAAATTGTGGGACCTAGAAACACTGGGAATTAAACCGGTCAAGGACGAAGTACATCAGGAATTCAGGGAGAACATTTCATTTGACGGGAGCAGGTACTCAGTAAAATTACCATGGAAAGAGGGCCACTCGGAACTCCCGACTAATTATTCCACAAGCTTAAGACGTTTGAAGTCTCAAGTCGCCAGGTTAGAAAAACAGCCTGAAGTTCTCAAAGAATATGCGTCAATCATTGATGAACAGTTGGAGACTGGCATAATTGAAAGAGTAGTTGAGTTGGAAAGGGCGCCGAGAGTACATTATCTTCCCCATCAGGCTGTTGTCCGGAAAGAGGCCACAACCACAAAGGTAAGAATTGTTTATGATGCCTCTTCAAAGGAAAAGAAAACAGGTACGTCTTTGAATGATTGCCTCCACGTGGGGCCGTCGCTGAACCCATTGTTGTATGACATATTGCTGCGATTTCGTGAGAACAGGATTGCGCTCGTGGGAGATATTGAAAAGGCTTTTCTTGATGTCAGTGTTGACAAGAGTGAACGAGATTGTCTCCGTTTCTTGTGGCTAGAGAACCCGCCAGACATGTCACAGATTGGAACCTATAGATTTTGTCGTGTTGTTTTTGGCCTAAATGCATCACCTTTCTTGCTTAACGCAACATTGAGGCACCACATTCAAACGTTCGCCGAAATTGATCCCGACTTTGTGAGGAAATTGATTGAGTCGTTTTACGTCGATGACTTCGTGGGGGGAGGTGCAACCTCGGATGGAGTCAAGGATCTCTATGGGAAAACATGCACGCGAATGTTAGAGGGAGGATTTAAGTTGAGGAAATGGTTGACAAATGATGACAGTGTTAGAGAGAAAATCCAGTCTGATATGATGGCCGCTAAAGAGCCGAACATAGAGAAAGAACGTCACGTTTTAGAAGAAGACGATAGTTACGCGAAGTCTTCGTTACACATGCCCTTGGGAAGCAAGGGACAAAAGGTGCTGGGTTTGGCGTGGGATTTTGACGAGGACACTATAAGTCTCGATTTAGCTGCGATTGCTAGGCGCGCCGAAGGGTTAACAGCAACGAAACGTAACACTCTGAAATTGTTAGCAGGAATTTTTGATCCGTTAGGAATAATAGGGCCGGTGACGATCGCTGCAAAGATTCTGTTTCAAGATGCGTGTCAAGAGAAAATCGGTTGGGATGACCCACTAGACGGAGCAACAAAGAAAGCTGTTGAAATGTGGATTAAGGGCTTGATGGAGTGCAGGCAAATTACAATTAAGAGATGCGTTTACCAACATGTGCGCGAAGAAGTGTTGGAGTGCTCGTTGCATGGCTTTGCAGACGCTAGCCAGAAAGGGTATTGTGCTGTTACGTATTTGGTTTACACCACACAGATGGGTAAGTATTCAAAGATGTTGACGTCCAAAACAAGAGTTGCCCCGCTCAAAAAATTGACCATCCCAAGGTTGGAACTTTTGGCGTGTCTGATCTTAGCGAGACTTGTTTGCACGATTAAAAATGCACGAAGTTTGCAGGTAAGTATCCAAAATGTGAAACTGTGGTCAGATAGTATGACAGCGTTGTTCTGGATGCAGAATCAAGGCGAATGGAAGCAGTTTGTTCGCCATCGGGTCAATGAAATATTGCAGTTGAGCGAGAAGAGTGATTGGAGACATTGCCCGGGTGAAGCAAATCCAGCGGATATTGGCTCCAGGGGCACGTCCGCGCTGGAGCTTAAGAAAAGTAGATTGTGGTGGAAGGGCCCGACGTGGTTGGAAGAGACAGAGGATAACTGGCCGAAAGAGAGACCAATTGTGCCTACCAGCGAAAGCAATGAAGAACAGAAGAAGGCTGTAGTAATGGCCATACAGGTACAAGTGCCGCAAGACGTGGGGAGAGTTATCGAGATTGACAAATTCAGTAGTCTAAGAAGGCTCTTCAGAGTGACGGCGTGGATCAAACGGTTTTGCTTCAACGCTCGCAAGAGACAAAAGAGAGACAGGAAATCAGGGACGCTTAGCTTGGAAGAGATAAGAGAGTCCGAAAACGAGTGGATAATAGCAGCACAGAGAGAGCTAAAGCAGGAGAGTAATTATACACAGCTAGTCGGTAAGTTTGGCCTCAGAGAAGACAAAGAGGGCCTCGTAAGATGCAAAGGACGACTGGAGTATTCCGATCTGGAATCTGACACGAGAGAGCCAATTATTCTGCCAAAAAAGCACCACTTAACTTTCCTGTTAATCAAACAATGCCATGATAAGGTTCTCCACAGCGGAGTGAGAAGTACGCTTGCTGAGTTGCGCACTAGATTCTGGGTGCCTAAGGGGAGGCAGGTGGTAAAAAGAGTGCTCAATCAGTGTGTTGTTTGTAAGAAATTAGAGGGCAGATCATTCACTCAGCCACCTACTGCAAGCTTACCGGAGTTTAGAGTAAAACCAGCCCCACCGTTTTCTAGAGTTGGAGTAGATTTTGCGGGACCGTTGTTCGTCAAGGCGAAAAATGGCCAAATGAAAAAGGTATACATCGCTCTTTTCACATGTTGCGTGACGAGAGCTGTTCACCTGGAGCTGGTTGACGATTTGTCAGTGGAAACCTTTAAGCGATGTCTGAGACGGTTTATAGCTAGAAGAGGAGTGCCAGCATTGATGGTATCAGACAATGCAAAAACCTTCAAAGGTACAGAAAAGGCGTTACGCAGACTTTTCAGGGATCCACAGGTGAGCGATGAAATGCAAAACCATCAAATTGAATGGCGTTTCAATTTAGAGAGGGCCCCATGGTGGGGTGGATTTTTTGAACGAATGATAGGAAGTGTGAAAAGGTGTCTTCGAAAGGTACTGGGAAATGCCCGACTGATGTTTGATGAGTTCCTGACTGTTTTTATTGAGGTAGAAGCCACCTTGAATTCAAGGCCATTGACCTACGACTACAGCAATCCCACCGAGGAAGTTTTGACACCCGCTCATCTTATCTATGGAAGAAGGATTACGACCTTGCCCGAACTACAAGACGACGACGAGGAGGAAGTTGACATTACTCGGAGGTACAGGTATCTAAGTAAGCGGTTGCAACATTTCTGGAAAAGGTGGCAAAGAGAGTATCTCACTGGGTTGCGAGAGAGTCATGATTGTAAGGGAACGAACAATCGAAAGGTGCCCAAGGTAGGTGACGTAGTGACCGTGTTTGAGGATGGTGTCAAGAGAAACAACTGGAAGATGGCAGTAATAGAAAGCCTTATTTTAGGAAGAGACGAGCAGGTAAGAGGGGCTAATGTAAGAGTCATAACTAAGGGAAAGATTGTGCGCCTAAGTAGACCAGTCCAGAAGTTATATCCCATTGAGGTACGTGCAGCGTTACCGGAAGCCACCAGAGCGAAAGCTCGTACAGAACATACAACGGAGATCAGAACACGCGATGTTCCTCGCCGAGCAGCAGCACTGGACGCGGCCTGGAGAACGCGAGAAATGATCAACCTGCAGTCAAACGACTAGAGCGCTATTTTTTTTTCTTTCTTGACTCAAAATCGAGTCAAGCGTGGGGGGAGTGTCGTAAAATTGTACTCTCTTGTAACGCAACTAGCACCCCTGTTGATTCATGTTGTGTGTTTTGACTGAAAATTTAGTTGTAAGCACGGAAGGTCTAGTGATGATCGACATGTTGATTAATCGAAATGGATGCTCTGTAATTTCATTGGATCTAAGGGATTGTAATAATTTATGCGCGTATTGCGTGCACGTAACATTAGAACTTTGTTTGTTATACAAAAGGGATAGGCTTGAAGGTGGAGAGATGTTAGAACGTAGTCGAAGAGTAAACTTGTATTGATCGTAACGAACGTGGGAAATAAAGAAGGAATACAGTCCAACTTGAGCGTGAGTGTGATATTTCCCGACATAACTCTATGAAGATAACTAACAGTAGCCGTCCCCTTTCGAAACAATTTGAAGCTGAAAGAACATTTTCAGGCTATATTCTGACGTTCTTACTGAAAACGAGTTCACGTTATTGTGACAAAGAAAGAAGGGAACAAGTAGTTGATAAAATAATAGAGGCTTGTATTAAGACTGCAATCAGATTTATTTATAACTCAAACTATTTATGACAATACCTAAACATATTTACACGTTTATTTTCTATATGTACAACTTAGTTGTTCTAAAACATTTATCCTTCCCACTGCAGAAGCTCTATATTAGGAGATTAAAACTTTATTCTTTAATAAACACAACGCTTTTAGCTAGGAGCTTCAAGTAGAAAGTACGTCTAAAACTTTCCACTACATTTTGTTGAAAAAAAAAATTGTCAGTATAAAATCCCTTTAAATAAAATTCTTAAGGTGACTGCCTATTAAAAGTGAAGATCCAAATATTTCTAGCTTCTCATTTTAAAGAAGTAACGTCCTTTGAGAGTTTCACCGTGAGCTTTAAAAATATGTTTCATTCGTTTTGTTTTTCCACTTGTTGATTGGCTGACGAAAGTCTTGTCGCACCCTTTAACTTCTAACCACTAACGTATTGTCGTCTTGGCCAATCAGAACTGAGCAAAGACAATTTCTGAAAATACAAGGGTTACACAGATTTCCCGCGTCTACAAGTAAAGCGTCAACTGCTTCATTAAGCGCTTAACTTTATTTTTAAGCTATCTTGAGAATAACCTCAGAGGAAAATGAATCTGAAAATCGCCGTGCAGGCTTACCGTATTCATTTACACGAAAAAAAAAACTCCTTTCTAGAATACTACGTTGGCTGACTACCTTATATCTACGAATTTGAAAACGTATTAAATACATTACGTAGTTTTTATAATATACATACATTTTTTGTTAGACTAAAACATTTTACTGCAACTATGGAGCGAGTTTCAATTGAGTGTCTTAAAATCAAAACCAAAAGTAATTACTTTGGCCAATCATAAAGGATGGAGACAATCCAATGAACCAATCAAAGGTGCGCGCGGTTTTACTTCTGATTGGTTGAAAAAGTGGCGCGAGATTTTCTAAACAATCGCTAAGCATGGTAATGCACAACCAAAGCAATTCGCTATCATTACTTTCAACACTCAGTTGAAAGCCGCTCAATCATTTAGTGTTGCAAAATACGCGGATGTGTTTGATTTTTGTTATTTAACAACTCTACTTTAAATGGGGGATGCTGGATTTCATATATTTTAGCTTGAGAAGCTGTTGAAGACGAATTACGCAAAACAGTTTGCAAATTTGTAGTAAAATCTATTTAAAACGTATAAAGTGTAAGTCAATCAATCAAATGAATTAAAAAGTAAGAACTAAAACGTTGTTAAAAAACGACCTCAAAGTGGCATAAAAAGATAACAAAAAGGACGCAAAAGGAGCCTAACAAGTATAAAACTCATCGAGGGTAACGGCTATGAAGATCTTGCTTGGCACCCACTGTTGAATGGTCGAGAATCTGTCGATCAAACATTAAAATTAGTAATAAACTATACGCCTCTATGCCTATATTTATCAAGCCCGTCCTCAAGTCTGCGAGAACGCGTTGCCTTATCAATGCTTTCTTCTTCTTGATGGAAACACAACAACAAGAACCGGACATGTTATGGTGGCCAATGGCCGCGAAAGTACTGTATTAACATCTACGTAAGAGTTGTTGCCGTTACTTCCACTCGAAGACCCTGCGTATACTAATTAGTTACAGCAACAAAATTAGGAGACTCAACTACGAGGGATGCGTGATTCTCAGGTCTCCAGAGCGGAGTTGTCTTTCACCCTCACTGAGCAGGATATTTAATGCTCTTTTCAAGAGAAACACGCCCATTTCTCTTCGTTTCTTCTGTGGCCATGTTTGAGCTCTGCCATAGTAGTCCCCTCTCTTTTTGTTTGTTAGACGTTGAAGACCTGTTGAAACAAAATACCAGTATAAGGGACGTGTACACTAGCCGGAGTTAACAACAAAAAGCGCTTGCGGTCCCTTGGCGGACCATTCTCGTCCACAGATCCCACGATCTTTCCGGTCTGCGCAAGGGAGATTCCCTTGTTTTGCACTGCGCAACCTCTTCTGCGCATAACATTGTGACATCCAAGATGGCGGCGGTCCTTCCTGCTACAGTGAAAACATAGGTAACTTTTTAGTCAGAAGTGCATTCCAAACTATTGATCAACCCGGAACTTTTAAATGCGCTCGCGCACGATGCAAAACATGCCCTTTCATTCACAACGTTGACAAAATATCGGGACCCAAGCGATCTATCAAAATCACTGATCATTTCACCTGTACCTCAGCCAATGCCATCTACTGTATAACTTGCACTCTTTGCAAAAAGTTATACATCGGCGAAACAGGGAGACGACTTGGCGACCGATTCCGAGAACACCTTCGTGACGTAGAGAAAGACGACAAAAATGCATCGAAACCGGTCACGAGACACTTCAATCTCCCAAATCATTCTAAGCAACATATGGCAGTCTGCGGCCTTTCCCTTCACCAAGGAAACACGGAAAGCCGTAAAACTCTAGAACAAAAATTTATTTTTCAAATCGGCACTCTTAATCCTCACGGTATCAACGAACGCTTTTCATTCAACTAATTTATTCCGAAGTTTTCACGTTACCAGGCACCAGCCAATAGAAGCGAAGCTCCATCTTTCTGTATATAAAGACACACGACGCACAATTCCTTGATTCGCTCCGACGAAGGGCTAACGCTCGAAACGTCAGCTCTGGAATCTCTTTACGGTGGCCAATTGACATTATCAACCCAGTTGATAAAACCAAATTATATTGTTATACTTCCCACCGACGCAGCACCACAGTTTCTTTAAAAACTTGCCCCTCAAGCCGAGGACTTCAAGCTAACCACAGAACTGTCCGAAAAAGTGCAATATTCCCACAACCAGGCAATCAAAACCGGCTTAAATAAAGCAATACTGCTTATGTGAATAAAAGAAGCTTTACTTTCAAGATACCATTTTGTGTCTTTCAAGTAACCAAGACCTAATTCTCTATGAAAATGATTCGAATTTTTAACGGGCAACCAGTAAAATACCCCATTTTAAGAGCCTGCTGACGTGTAAACAAGCACGGTGACCCCACTTGTTTATTGCCTTTTTTAATGCTCGTATCATGAATGTTAATTATGCCAAGTTTCAAAAAGGTTTGATAGTAGAACAATTTCAAGGGAATTACCTAAGACCTAAAGCTCACTCTCTCATCCCCATTGCGCCCTCTGGCGCCCCCAAAATTGTAAGCATGCACAGAGTACACGTTCTGTAATTTTCAGTCAATCGGATTGGTCAGATTTGACAATGAGTCCGTGAATTGCAGACTTCAGTTGTTGGAGGCGGTGGTTTCGCGATCCCTGGTGCAGACCAGAAGGATCGTGGGCTCTGGGGAAGAGAATGTTGGAAGACAAGCCAGGTTTCGATATGCGCAGGCGCCAGGATTCCATGAGCTCTTGGACTTGGACTGAGGTTTGTTGACAACATTTACAGTGAGCGTTGTTTTGCGCGGAAGCACGTCTTCAAACTGACTCGTCCCCAGTCGTTTCCTTTGTGAAAATGGCCATCATTCCCCGTGCCTGCAATTTTTTTCTTACAAGAGACGACTGGGAACGAGTCAGTGTTTTCAAAGCTGTCACCATCGCTTCCCTCTCTCATTCCACTGTTTAATCAGTTTGACGGGTGTATGTCTTCCCTTCCGCTTGGGGGCCATTCGAGCGGTCGATCTAGGACCTGGCTGCCAATATTGCAAGGTCCTTGACGTCTCAGGTCCCCCACCTCCATTTATCAATGCAGCTGCCAGTCACATAACATGCAAGAGCATAATGAAAACAACTCTTTCGCCACATATCACACATCTTGTATTTGGAAGCGAATTGTTAATCTTTGTTTTCGGATATAAACTGCCTTTACATTGTCAGCAAATGGCAGATCCAAGGTGTCTAAAAAGGGGTTGCAAATAGGTCCTTTCTCGCACGAGAAAGGACCGGAGAGGGGTGAGGCGAAATGGGACACTTGCCAAAATAACGGGGCGGGGGTAGTGGGGGCGGAATTTTTAGGTCCTTCAGGCTAAACAGTTTTCTGCAAGCTGTACCTAGCTGAAAATACTACTTGCTCTGGCACGAATCAAGATAATGGAGAGGTTCTTTGTTGTTCGTGGTAACTGAAAATAATCACCCCTTCCAATGAGTTTAAATTTATGCAAAACAGAACGAAAACAACTAAACATGCTGAAAGCGCGATGAAATTTGCACCTGCTAAAGTCGAAGGTAAACTTCTGCTAAGCTGATTGGCTTATTAGCATTTTTTTACTTCTTTACTTCTTATTTTTGAAAACATGACAAAATCACTGCAAAATGGTGGAAGATAGCTTTGCGGTGTCATAGTTTCGCGGTAGTCACTTGAACGGATAGACGAGGAGGCCCTTCTTCCCTCTGAGACATTTCATGTGCTCATACATTTAGGTTTTTGAAAATGTAATAACGAAGACACTTATTTTTTTTAAAATTCAAGCAAAGAAGAAGATATTTTAATATGGGGACACCGGGAGTCGAACCCGGGGCACACGATTCGAGAAGCACACACCTACCCACTACACTATCAGAGCGTCAGCTGCAAGAATACCAACTTTGCAACTTTAAATACTACAGGTCTAAGTTTATGTAATACTTTTTCAGTGTCAGCCAAACCACAATAGGGGCGGTACGCAGCTCTTTCACCCACAATATTGGCTGAAAAAATTATAAACAACAGCAACAATGGACCCTAGCCCTAAAACAATAGAGCTGCGTGCTATTAAGATCCAATGAAATGAGAGGTTCTAGAGAGCTGCGAACTATTCCCAAAAATTAAACCTAACCGCAAGCAAATCCAAGTGGAGCTAACTGCAAGCAACCATGAGTGGAACTAACTGCAAGCAAACCGGGATCGTTTTTTGTGTAACCATATGTAGGTAGTCACTGGAAGGGATAGACCAGGAGGCCCTTGACATTTCTTTACTTTATATAAAAGGCCACGAAATGTCAAGGGACTCCTGGTCTATCCCTTCCAGTGACTACCCAGTTTAGCTGGGCAAAAGGAAAGCATAATTCTCTCCCTATAAATGGAAAAGAGGCTACACTGAAGATAACGGAACGCCAAAACGTATTGCAAAGGAAACGCACTAAAAACTAAGGTATGCTCGCTCGTAATACTTTTGTAAAAACAAAGGCTTTATGTTCGCGCTACTGTGAAGAGTTTTAGCGTTAAATGGAGTCTATGTTTGGGAAGGCCGGGAAAACGAGAATGAGAGTTTTCTCTCGTTTAAGCTCCTTGAGCATTGAAGGGAGCTCTCCTACAACTTCCGTCCTTCATCAAGCCTCGGCGGCTCTTGTAGTTGCTTTGTTCGAATTTTACAAAATGTAAGTTTCGTTTTGAGGGTAAATCAATAGGCTGGAAACGAAGACATGTTCACTATCGGGAAGGGGACGAGGCGAGCTAGGGATGGGAAAATATAATCGTGGTTTCATATCATATCAGGGACGTTTAAAAGTCTTCGGGAGTTTTTTGGCGAACTCTGGAAGTCTTCGGAAGTGCTCGGGGAATATTCGGAAATCTTCGGTGTATAGTTCTTGACAAGTCACAAATAACAGAAATTTTCGTCCTTTGTTAGTGCTGCGCTCACGTTGAAAATGAGTTTAGTTATTTAGGATTGAGCGCGTAACTTCTTTCACGCATGTATACTACAAGATAGCGAAACGCTTCTATTTCATGTACTCATGCGCTCACGCGTGTAAAGTGCGTGGAACACACCTTACGCGTCTATCACGCGCGCATCACGCGTGTATACTACTTTATGGCACTTACCTAGCGCGTCTATCATGCACGCCTCACGCGTGTAAGCTTCGACAGGAATGACACTTTGGAATATATGCAACGAAACAACTCCAAGCCCTGCCGCCCAGATGTCTTTAATTTGCTGAACTTTGGGATTTTGCTGTTGGAAAAAGTTAAAAATCAATAATAAATGAATAAGTTCATAAAAAAAACTCTTTCTTTTCCCACACTTGGCGCCGGTTGTAAGGTTCTACTTCGAACTCTGATTGGTTCGTAGCACGGTATTCGGGTGTACTAAACAAATCGACCACATTTTTCCGTGGTCTGTGCTCGTATAGACCATAGGAATAAAAAAATGCAATTCTCAAAGTTTTGAACATTTTATGGCGTAATTTCTACGGTCTGTAAGAGTGCGGGTATACCATGAAAAAATGTGGTTGATTCGTTTTATACAGTAACAAGGGAAATTTACTGGCGAATTAGATAGAAAGATCAGCGTGAAATCTCGTAAGATCGCCGAATGTGTAGGAGGAAATTTCGTTGTAGATGTTTCAGCTGACTTTTCAAAACTCACCAGATTCTGTTTCATAGAAAAGTGACGGCAATATCTCAACTTTTTCGAAATTTTCTGTTACGTTGCGTCACTGCAACGTCATTTCCATCGTATGTACTCTCATCGACCATAGCTTTCGAAAAACGAGCGCGCGAGAATTCTCAGTTACTGTTGGCGGTTGACCGGTTGTCGATTTATCTGGAGGTACCATATGCACTAGGAATTAGGTTAAACTAACCTTTGCAGAGTTTAGAGCTTCGTTTAGGTGAGCGTACGGTCTTGAGCGTTTTCCCTTACCAACATAGAAAATCGCCATGACGAAAACTCTGAAAACTTCATCCGTAGTCATTTTTTTCGATCTTGCAGGAAGATTTTGCGTTACACGTGGATCAATCAATAGGTAATTAAATGATGACTTTTCAGTTCTAAGTAAAACAATGAAAGAAAAAAACAAGATGAGTGGAAGAGACTCGTTTAAATTCCATTTTTCAATCGTTAATTCAATAATTGGAGGAGGCAAGAAAAAATTAAGGATAGCATTTCGCGTTCAAAATGTCTCGTCACTATTTGTTGATCCTGGAAAAGGCGAACGGAACCAGTTCAAGCACTACGCGAGACGAAAAAATAAGGGCAAGGTAGCAGCTCTCGTAGGCACAGTACGTGGTCCGGACGAAAATAGCGCAAACACGTATTTCTCACTTTAGAAGAAGTGAAGTGATGTGAGATTTGTGCTGTAGGTTAACATAGCATCCAATCAACATGCGAACAGACAACAGCTTGTATGCTTATTACCCGGTAATATCGAAAATAGTGGTTCAGTTAGAGGGCCCTTTGTCCGGACATCGCGTCCTTGGTCCTGACGGCACGCAAAGATTTTTCAAATACAATCTAATTAAAAGACGTTTCCAGCACATTTTTTCATCTTGCTTTGATCACCAAGTGCTGAGGAAACAACCAAGTTGCTGCGTAGTATGTTGAAAATGTTTTCAAGTTCTACAGTTCCGAAATTTTAATTGCAGTCAGTCTGTTAACTTTTGTCAGACTCCTTTTCTTTTAGTTTTATCTGGCTTGAAACCTTCAGAATTGTTTTGGTTGCTGCCAGTGTCCGGACCACGGACCTACTGTAGTCCAGAAAGTTATTTACATATTTTGATTCATAACTTTGGACGGAAAACCAAGCGCGGGGTGGGTCAATTTTTTGTTCTAGTCCAACAAATTTTTTCTGCTTCAGTTAGACGATGCAGGGAGAACAGCGCAGAGGAAACTCACGCTTCGCGCTCTTTTCGCAGTCCCTTCTCTCTTTCCCTTCGAGCCGCCTACCATCATACACCTTGTTCGCCCACCCCCCCCCCCTCAAATTTGCATAACTTTGGTTTCCCAATTCTCCTGGGTATTACAGTCGTGAAAACAATGCTTATGGGTCCTTTTTTTTTTGGGGGGGGGGGGGGGGGCAAACAAGGTGAATTAAGGGAAGATATAGGGAAGATATTTTTTTACAAACATTGTTTTTGTTGCTTAAATTGCCAACCAGTTAAACAAAGCAGCTCTTTGTTCCAGCCATTGTCATTAAGTATTCATTTGGCTGGTGATGTCATGGATATCTTTCCTACTTAGATACTGTATGTGAACTTATTAGCTTTAACTGTAGACATACTTCTTGAAGTAAAGGAAAACACTGCATACTGAATGCTAAAAATCACCATGTTGGGTGCATAAAGACTGACAAATGACACTTAACATACCCCTCCCTCCAATTCTTTTTGAGGTTGAACTCCTGGCACATGGATTCCTCCTCTTCAAACAGGTCTGGAGTTACTGCTCTTCCTTCCATGTGCATTCTCAGCTCGGGGAGATACTCAGAATATTGCGTGTCCTGAAAGACCATGTCAAGAACATCAACTGCATGTTGTAATATCTGCCTAAAGGTACATGTACATCACCATACTGGGGTAGGGCAGTTTGTGTGTGTACATAATTATGATTCCTGGGGCTATGTTGGTTGGAGTCTTGCACTCCTGTTAGGGTGGTACTCAGAATGTGCGGTTCCAGAAAATATCAATACCCCCCATCGAAGGGATTTCTCCTATGACCCCCTCCCCTCTGGATTTCCCAAAATTAGTCCCCCGAAATACCCCCCCTACCCTTCAGAATTTCCAAACTTTTGCACACCCCCTGGAAATATTCCTATCTCTGGTACTAGGTCAGTTGGTAGTTGGTGAAGACCAAAAGTAGTGATACAGCTCATGCTATCAATGACCTTAAAAGAGAAATACCGGTAAGTTGCAAGGTCTACCCTCCCCCCAAGAGAACTGCCTGCCATTGCTTGTATTATAAGGAACAAGAAAAGGATGTCAGCCCCCTGACAACCAAAATTTGTGGCAATACAAGAGGAATTTACCTTTGAACAAACTGAACCACTCTGCAGCCTCGCCAGCCTTTTTATATACACATTTTTTGTACTGGGCATGATTGGCCCAGGTACCTCTCCAAATTTTTGAAGTTCTCTACGCAGATCACTCTCGGTTAGTTTGTGCAGACTGTCTGGAATGACGATGGAGTTATTTGCAATTGACTGGTCTAAGACAGTACTGCAATCTTTCCAGTCATAAACTATGGTGCTGTCACCAAAATCTTCGCAAACAGAATCTGAGGAAAAAGGATTGTACAGTTTATGCAAAAGCTGGTTTACTAACTTGGAACAGAATCCTCTGAACAGAAGTCAACAACTACTGGCACTGTTCAAACGGCTAATTTTAAATTACATTAACATAACAAACAGACCAAATAGAATTACCTAACTTTACCAACGGATTGAAACTGACCAATCATGACCAACGGCATAAACTACTTGAGCCTTATAGCCAATATGGTGGCAAAATTGGCCAATCAGTTTTCACTAACCAAACTTAAAAGATTCGACTGACAAAAACCTCTTCACATGAGCCTGATGATGACTTCCGCTCAGGTTCGCGAAACATCAGTCACTGTCATCAACAACAGTCCTTCTCATGACTACCCTCACCTGGCTGATCAAACTGCTTGATCTACTGTTACCCCCCGAGTTCAAACCATTTTCAGAAAAGCATATTCATGAAATTTTGTTTCGACTTAACCTGTAGAACTATTAAAAACTAGTCATTCCTTCCTTCCTTCCTTACATTTGTCTCTCTATCTATCTCAGGGCTGCAAATATACTTTTTTCCTTTGGTCCAGAGCTCTATGATTTACCGTTCCCGTTGAACTTTGATCACTTTAATCCAATTATTTTTTAATCAATCAAAGTGAACGTCTCCAACTGTGATCACATGCACTGGCACGTGAAGAGATGACAGAAATGGGTTTTCGATAAAAGTGTGCACGAAATGCCTCGTTGATTCAACTCCATCATGTTGCATTCAACAAGGGCATTCAGGGCACAAACAACAATCACTATAATAGTCCTTTTTCGGGTAATGGCTGTATCTCAATTAGTTGAGCTCGACACACAGTCCAGGAATAAGCTGGAATAACAAATCCAAAGCCGGTCAGCTTGCTAGTCCAAAATCTGGACTAAACTGACTTAAACAGGCCTGTCATTGGATCGGCGTAATCAAAGAAATAGCGCTCCGGTCCAGAGGCTTTTCGCCCGGGTCAAAACAAAGACAAAGACCAAAACCGGAAACCGCGCATGAAAAGCCTCTGGTACCCAGGGTACTGGGGCTTTTACGGAAATTGTAATTATCATATTTTAAGAATTGCTATTAAAAGCTTTTTTTAAGGAAATCTTTTTGTTTTTCTGAAATTGTAATGGTTATGATTAATTGATAACAGGTCATTGTGTTGTCCAATTCTGTCTGTAATCATACTCGTGATTAACAAATCAGACTGCCGCTTCGTGGTCGTCCGATTTTGTTAATCACTTGTCTGATTACAGACTGAATTGGACTCCACTCAGTCCTATTACCATTGTTAATTACTTGTCAATTTGGTTATTAGTTCCACATTATTTTTGAGTTTTGCATATTTCGATTAATTATAAAAAAAAACAAGAAACTTTCTTTTGAAAGAAGATAAACTGGGAGAGGAGATAACTGACTTGGTGGTATTTAGCATTCCATATTTTTGGCCCTTGGTAAAGTATGGCGAATCATTTGATATGTGCTCGACAAGCTTGAGGACAAAGTTGTGCTGATCAGGCTCTGGTACCATAATTATGAATTTGACTATGACAGAAATAACTTTAGAGAAGGGGAAGGCAACAAAATTAATGATGGTGATAGGAAAAGATAAATTTTGCAATATTTTGGTCAGCCATTATACTCTTTGTTTGTCCCCAAAATTTTGCATAAGCATTGTTCTCAGTTTCTCATGGGACTTACAATGGTCCCAAGAGAAAACAAAAACAATGCTTATGCAAAATTTTGGGGACAAACAAAGAGTAATATGGTATTTTCTGAAGTGGCCTATGTCTGACTGTTGCTTGCAGCCTGCATGTCTGACAATCCATCCAACTGTCATCTGTCTGCCTATCCTTGACCCTTTCATCCCTCGCTCCTTTTCCATTCTTTCATTCATTCATTAAAAAGCACATATAATCATCCACTTCCATTGCATTAATTTTATAGGTATTTACCTTGCTCCTGGTAGTTAAGTTGTTCATGCGTTCTCTCTCTGACTGAGACATCTACAGCTTCATCTTCAACAAAGCTGAACAAGAAGTTTATAGTCATGTCAGATGAAGTCTTCTGCTACTAGTATATGTACGTTCTAGTACATGTATATTCAAGGAACACAGCCCTCGGCACACAATGCATGCCTATTACGATACTTTTTTGTAGTCTACGCCGCTTTAGGATTTTAGAGACCTTTAGATTATAAGACAAAAATAACTATGAGGACAAGATTTTTCAGTGCAATATACTGTCTATTAATTAAAAGAAGTACATGTGCACGCATGAGCCAGTGTAATCTTAGAGGGAAATCATGATAGGGATCATCATTCTACTAAGAGTTTTTAATTATCATTTTGTAATAAAAAATGCATCCAATGAAAGATAACTGTGCTTAGTTTGCTGCTGAAAATAAAACAAATGAATTTTTATTGGGCATCTACAGTGTATTTCCTGTGATACACAACAAAAGATTGAAATAAAACCTTGCACTTGTCCTTGTCAATCTAAAGGTCCTTATTAGCCTATTGGCAGACCATTCAGAAGTTAATTTTAAAGCCTTCAGAAACGGTTTTGAACGGTTTTTGCCTTTTCTTTCTTTCAATAAATAAATATCCTTTGTAAAAACAGAAATAATGAATGCAAAATAGTCAGTGGCAACACAGGGCTGTCATTAAAAGCTTATAATGGATTACAACCAGATGAGCTGGCCAAGTAGGAATTATGCCCCCTTTCAGTGGCTTTAATTATACAGCCAGCTCCTTAGGCTCGATTCCCGCCGCTCTCTCGAGTCCGGTCTTTGGAGCACGGGCTCCAATTCCCAAACAGCGGCTGGTAATCGAGCCTACCAGCTCCTGTGAAGCTTAGTAACAGCTCTGTGGAAAAACAATCTTTTTGTTGGACTCAAAATAATGTTGCACATACCTGTAACCTGAAATACTTAGGTTGTCAAATTCATCAACAACAGTATTGTCAAAATTATAACACCTCGAAGAGTGATCAACTTGCCAAGGATGCAGCTTGGGAAACGTCACAACTGAGTGGTCAAGTATGCTTTGAGAATCTATCGCAGTATAGAATGATTCTGAAAATTCTAAATCATCGTCTGTAGTTGTCCTTGCAGGCTCTGGCAACTTTGATATTGCATGTTCCATTTGTTGCTCACTTGCATTTTTCTCAGAATAGATATCACTTTCCAAGCTCTCAAGTTCTAAAAGAAACTTGATGCATTGCACATCTTCCGCAAAGTCCAAGGCATTATTTCCCTCATCGTCAGTTTCTTTTATGCTGCCGCCATGTTTAATTAATATACTTAGGTTAGTAAGTCTCCCCCAGAGAGCAGCCACATGAACTGGGGTCAACCCTTCAACAGATTTGACATTGGGACTACATAGTGATGTTTTGACACAAAGTTCTAAAATCCTTGAAGCTTCTTGACTTTCCTGTCCTGATAGCAAATGCAGAGCTGTGACACCACCTTGTAGCTGGTCAGCTTTTGCGCCTTTAAGGCAGAGATCTCTTGCAAGGCTAAAAAGGAGTGGGGAAAAATAAGTTCTTGAAATCAAGACACGATCAATCATTGCATAGGCAGCGTTATGCTGATGTGACGGGTTACCATAGTTACAGTATAGGCTGTCAAAAAACCTACATGTAGCACAGCACTTGAGTTTTAAGTTAGAAGCACTTTAAGCTATAATTAAGGGTGTTATGACAGTTTATGCTGTTACTATGGTAATCCATTTGTCAAGAAGAAATAACTTGATCACTATTGATTGATCGAACATACACGTGTTTGATGCATACCATTATTTTAGCCCTGTCCAATCATCATCGATTAAAAAAACAGTTTATAAATCTTTCCATCTTCGACTTTTCGCCTTCTTTTCTTCTATTAATGTGAAATAGCTCTAGCTCATAGTTCGAGGAGGCCTAACCTCTCATAAGCTCCTATAGTTTCTGTTAGGTCTCCTCGCCACTTCTTTTTTTTTTCTCTTCTTTTCCTATATTTTTGTAATTAGTGTGGCAAATAAAAAATAAAAATAAAAAATAAGCACATGTGCTTGGATTAATCTGCCTTATAGCTAACTCGTATCTTTTCATAATAGGCTAGAATCTTGCAGACTGGGAAACAAACAAAAGTAGATCAGAGGGTCGATTTGAACTTTTCAAATCGTGCAAGATTATATGGAACAATTCACTACATCGTATTTGTTGATCGATCAAATACATAAATGATGTGCATGTTATGTCTACCTGCAGTCATGCGAGGACGAATTTAGATGTAACCTTGTAAGGTACAAATTATTTAGATCTGCAAGCCTTCCCGTAGATCACGTACGATCTGTTCGCTAGCTACTCTCTACTGGCTACAGATCCAACGCTGTAAATGTGTCTTTTGATTCGTGAAACATGTAAAAGCATACTTCGTTTGGTGATCTGTGTCGCATTTACTCTGTGGGATCACTTGATATTGATTCACTAAACAAACGATCGCAGTAAATTGAACATGTACATGGCTTACTCGTAATTTTCAGCTTCGATCGCCAAGTAAAGTTTCTCATCCATAAAATTGTAAGGTCCTGGATCTGAAAGAAATATGACTGTGAACCTTTAAAAATGCGATAAAACTACTCTGCAACGTCAAAGGAAGACAAGACTGATGCGATCGGTCCAGGCCGTCGGCACAAAAGTTGTTGTCGAAATTCGCGCCCAAAGAACTCCCGGCATTCCTTGCAGTTGAATTTGTCACAAAATGCTTTGGAATTAAAGAAAAAAACTTGCTGCACATCTAAAAACGCCTTTTTTTACTTACAAAAAACCCCTGCATGGTTGATTTCAAATGTTTTGTACTTCGCGTTAAAAATATTAGAGGTAAAACCCATATGACTGGACTTGCGTGACAAAGTTTTTGACATTGGTGCGAAGAAGACTGGGCCTCGAAGATACAAGGAACGCCTGTCGCAGAATGCGAGAACGGCAGTGTTTTCTCAACCAAAAATGGCGTCTGTGTCAACTTTCTGCACGTTTTTGGGCTTCTTTTTTGCTTGTACAAGCGCCTTTTCCCCACCGAATTATTCTACGTGTATAAGCAAAGATTTTGGGCACGGTGGAACTGTTTGTGTCTGCTCGGAGAATCATTGCGACTCGTTCAGTGAAGGAAAGCCACTCTCGGCGGGGGAATATGCAGTTTACACAAGCACTAAAGCTGGAGATCGTTTCAAGTTGAAGACAGCAAGGTTTAACAAGGGCTTGGTTTTTAATTCAACGAAAATTGGTGCACAGTTAATGGTGGATGCAACTGTTAAGTTTCAAAAGATACTTGGTTTTGGGGGCGCATTTACAGGTAGGTATCAGTGGCTTCCCCCTGGGTGCCCCCGGGGACTCAAGGGGATTTGGCAAACAATTTCCCCACCCCTGGGGACCAACGTATGCCAACTTTCAGCTCGTCCCCAGTGTAATTATAAGAACCTGTGAAACTCAGCAGCGACGTAAAACAAAGAAAAAACAATGTAGAAGAGGAAAACAATAGCTCAAAAACAAAGAAAAAGGTTGTAACACCACGCTAAAACCCAACTTTCCATACTGAAATGAGCAGTTTTAGCAAAAATACTTGTAGTGCAATCATTGTAGAAACAATCAAAACCAGCAAGAGCGCTACATTTTAGATAACTAGTAGTTCTCAAGGAGAAATTGAGTGCTGCCTCTCTACTCTGACAAGGTTAGCAATAGCATGTGCATTTGTATCAAACGATTTGAAACATGAAAGATTGTTATTGTCAAAAGTTTTGTTAAGCCGTATACGATTTCCGGTTCCCGTTCTGGAATACAGGCCTTTGTGCTTAAACTTTGTCTACTTCCGAAAGCTTGGTTACTTGGCTGTCGTTTTAAGTTCACGAGTCAAAGAGTGTCCGTATCAGGTATCATTTCATTAGTTAGAGCATGTAAATACAAGTAAATACATGCCATTTCCAGGGCATCTGATAGGATGCGGTGGTGCGGATCCACATAATTCACTCATGTCCCCATTCTTCGTATAATCCGAGGTTTTTTCCGCATAAAACTGGAAAAACTGCTAAATAATGGAGATGAAGCCACTGCCCACCATTCTCACCAACTTAAAATCTGAAGAGATTGATTATTTTGAAGCATTTCATCAACCAAACATCCTCAAAAATACGCCAGTTCATTCACGAACGATTGGAGAGCGATTTTTAACCTCCAAGCATTCCATGTGGCTGTTGCGATGAGCCTGGGTACTAGTTTTTGTTCACGCCTTTGATCGTTCGTCTTGTCTTTTTTCATTCAGTTGCTCGAGCTTGAAGGATCACCAGTGAAAACAAGGATCGCCACGTAGTAGTTCAATAATATCCTTGAGTTTTCCACCATGACAATAACCTACATGTACATGTAGCTCTTGTTATGTTCAACGTACAATGGATGTCAGGAAATCTGCCAAGTGGACCGAAGTGTCCCTGAATTCTGTACTCAATCCAAAATCACAATACAGTGCTCTTGCAATTTCCACATAACTAACCATGTAGAAGAAACTTAAGCAGGTAACGAACCGTGGCAAGCAATTTATAGAAAAACTGCTTAGGGTTTATGTTGCCTATAGTACTTCTTGACTACAAAATTTTTAAATCCAACTACAGTGATGTGAAATTGTTGTATAATATTATTCCTAAATAAAACATAAAGTATACATGGAAATACATTGGTAAGCCCCAATTATTTATTATTTATTTATTTTTTGTTTTTAAATTTCTGCATAATCCATTGTTTTTTCGGCATAATCATCACATTTGTCCGCATAATATTAATGAAAATTTCCACATAATTTGTTACTTTATTCCGCACCCTATCAGATGGCCTGCATCTCCAAGAATTGACCGAATCTGATCGATTGAAAAGCAAAGCTGAAAGTGACATAAATGCACACTGCCGGCCTCCCATCTTGAATGCTCACTAAAGGCTTCATGACCTTGATGAATGCTTCCTCGAATAGAAGTAATCAAAAGAGATCACCGAACGCGATCAAAGAGAATGAAAAAGCTGCAAAATTCGCCTGAATACATGTAGATCGATCGCTATCGCTTTTGCTTTCTTATGAAACATGAGAGGGAAAATGGCAGAGCACATGTGAGTTTCATTGATTATAAGGAAATTGCAGATTGGCTGCTGGCTTGTATTTTAAAGGGGATTGCTGATAGGCTGTTTGTTGATCCAAACCATCGAATGTACCAAACTTCTCGAATCCTGTCAAGAATATGTGTGCTGTCTATGCTAATGCTCCGGCAGAAAAAATATGGGAAAAATGATCAATAAACATGAGAAAAATGACCAATAAACATGACAAAAATAGCAAAATTTTAACTTCAAAGAAACCAATAATGCAGATAGCAATTCAGTTAACATTTGCACACTTAAAATCTATTCGATTCAGCTTGACAGAACTAACAATTTTTCTTAATTTTTGCATATTTGCTCTTAATCAATATTATTTTGTTTCCATCATTTTTCAGATGCTGCCACTATCAATATTCACAACGTCAGTACAATCTTGAGGCAGGAGCTCCTTTCTTCATATTACTCAGAGAAAGGTATAGAGTATGCTATTGGACGCATTCCCATGGCAAGCTGTGACTTTTCTACAAGACCCTACTCCTACAATGACCATGTCGGCGACCTTGAAATGGCAAACTTTAGCCTGGCAGACGAAGACTTCAATTTTAAAATCCCATTGATGTTAAATGCAACAAAGGCAAGTAAGAGAAATATCACATTTTTTGGAAGTCCATGGTCTGCCCCAGCATGGATGAAAACCAATGATAAGATGACAGGGTTTGGCCAGTTGAAAGGCAAGGCAGGTGATAAATACCATAAAGCCTGGGCTCTGTACTTTGCTAAGTTTATTGAGGCCTACAAGGAGAAAGGAGTAAAGATCTGGGGTGTGACAGCACAAAATGAGCCATCAGATGGATTTATTCCATTGTAAGATTTCTGTTAGCTTTTTTTAAATTCTCCTTAATAATAATTTTATATCAGAATTTTACCCCAATTTCTCCAGATTCCACTGTAAGCTATACCCAAAAAGCCCCAGCTATTCCTCAAAAAGCCCCAGTATGGCCTGGGTTCGATTCCCGGACCCAGTATCATATGTGCATTGAGTTTTTCCCTGTGTTCTCTAGTTTTCCACCCTCCACAAAGCCAACACTTCCAAATTCCAATTTGATCTGGAGTACATGACCCCACAAGATTGAACATGTACTTTTAAATACCATGTCTAAACAAGGGTAATTATTCTTATGAGTACCAGTAAATCAACTTTACCTGTAACTATGGAGTTTAAAGCTATACTCCTGTCTAATGAGAAGTTACAAGGACATTAATTAATTTTGTACTTTTAATTATCAAAAACATGAATACAAAGCTTGACAGATTGACCACTGTGGCTGTTTTTCCATACAGTCTTTAAATGTCACAAATTTCTAGCATTTAAGCCAAAAATTCTTCTCCAAGTATAGCACATTATTCAATACAGTTGCAATGGACAGAGTCAGAACAGCAGATACTAAAAACCAATCTCGTCAAGGAAAGAAATTCTTAGCTACCACAATCTTGCAGGGATTCTCGCCATCAACCCTGTTAAATTTGCATAAAATTTTATATTTTTTCTGTGTGGAAGTTTTTCCTTCCAGTGCATGGGCTACTCACCTGAAATGGAAAGAGATTTCATCAAGGAGGACTTGGGGCCAGTGCTGTCTTCACAAGGTCATGGTGATGTGAAAATAATTATGCTGGATGATCAACGGATATTTTTGACATCCTGGGCAGACACCATTCTTAGTGATCCAGTTGCGGCTAAGTTTGTTGCTGGAATTGGCGTTCACTGGTATATGGACAAGTTCCTCCCTGGGAAAGTTCTCACTGACACTCATGATAGGTGATTTTATTTAATTTTATAATGTTTTAATTGAATGATTTAATCAAGAAATACATGTACATTGTGAATCGTGTTTGCTGGTTAGGAGATCTGCACACACATCATTCCTATGATGCAAGGAATCACATCAATTGCTTATTGTAAGGTGGAAATTCCCCTCGATGATCACTTACCACTTTCATGTACATCTGCAGTTTATATATGTATTATTTCATATACTTTCAATTGTCATTTCACTCCTCACAGGAAAATATGAACTCAATAAATTGACCTCACTCCCAATGTGTAGAGTTAGACCATTAGGTTCCTCGTGGAACAAAGGGCGGACACTGTACTACGCCAGCGGACTCTGTTTGCGGCTGTTCTTTTTGCCGCATTCCAGGTGATGTTGGCTTGTTTGAGCTCCTCTTCTACTGACCTCCTCCAGGTTTTCACTGGTCTTCCCACCCTCCTTTTGCCTTGCGGATTCCACTCCAGGGCCTGCCTGGTTGTGTCAGATGTTGGCTTCCGCAAAGTGTGGCCGATCCAATTCCATTTGCGCCTGGCGATCTCTTCTGGAACGCATTCTTGCCCTGTTCTTGCCCAAAGTTCCCTGTTGCTGATTTTCTCTGGCCAGTATATCTTTAGGATCTTTCTCAGACATTTATTAATGAAGATTTGTAGCTTGTTGGATATGGATCTTGTGACTCTCCAGGTCTCGGAACCATAAAGGAGAACTGACTTCACATTTATAGTAAAGATTCGTAGCTTGGTTTTAGTGGATATTGATGTTGAGTTCCACACTGGTCTTAGGGTGTTAAAAGCCTGCCTTGCTTTGCCTAATCTGCTTTTTACATCTTCATCCGCTCCTCCGTCTGATGTCACGACGCTCCCTAAATAAGTAAAATTATGAACATCCTCCAGTTCTTCATCTCTCAGCTTGATCTTCTCCAGCCGTTTGCTGTTAGCTCTCATAACTTTGGTCTTTTCTTTGCTGATCCTGAGGCCGGTTTTCTCTGCAGCTAGTGCAAGGTGTTCGGTCTTGGTTTGCATATGTTGCAGATTCTGGGACAGAAGACATATGTCATCTGCAAAGTCCAGGTCATGGAGTTGAGTTGTAAGTGTCCATTGTATACCTGTTTTCCCCTGACTCTCTACCTCTCTCATAATCCAGTCAACAACCATTATGAAGATCATTGGTGACAGCAAGCAGCCTTGTCGAACTCCCGTGTTCATTTCAAATGGCTCTGACAGCTTCCCGTTGTGGATAACTTGGCAGGACGAGGCTTCATATAGCTCCTGGATCAGTTTGATAAATTTTGGTGGAACTCCATAATGACCCATGAGTTGCCAGATGACGTTCCTGTCAACACTATCGAAAGCTTTTTTGAAGTCGATAAAGTTCATGTATAATGCAGTCTGCCATTCTGTAGATTGTTCGATTATTATCCTCAGGGCTGCAATATGATCGATGCAAGATTTGTCTTTCCTAAACCCTGCCTGCTCACAACGCAATTTGCGATCTAAGGCATGTTTCAGCCTCTCAAGAATAATTCGGCAGAAAACCTTGCTGGGGACTGAGAGGAGCATGATTCCTCTCCAATTCTTGCAGAGCCCCAGATCCCCTTTTTTAGGCAGCTTGACAAGGTAACCATTCTTCCATTCGGTTGGAACCCTCTCTGTCTCCCAGATCTGAAGAAAAAGCGGGTGTAACATGGCTGTTGTAGTTTTCGGGTCTACTTTGAGAGCTTCAGGGGGGATACCGTCTGGACCTGCTGCTTTCCCATTCTTTAGCTGCTTCAACGCTCGCTCAATTTCTGCTTTAGATGGTGGGTTAACAGTAACATTGAGTAAGCGCTCTTCAGTAGCAGTGATGTTCGGCATTTCTGTGGGAGGTGGTCTATTCAATATGTCTCGGAAATGCTCCACCCACCTTGCTCTTTGTTCTTGTTCTTCAGTGACGATAACGCCGTCCTTGTTCTTAACTGGCTTTGGCGGTTTGCTTCTCTTTCCCGACATTGTTCTGGTTATGTCGTATAGCCTTTTCATATTTTGCTGTCCTTCTGCACTTTCTGCTTCTGTGGCGAGAGTATCAAAGAGTGCCTTCTTGTCTTTCTTAGCACTTTTCCTTACATCCTTATTGAGTTGCCAATACCTTGAAGTTAGGTTGCTCTTCTTGGCTTGCTCCTTACATCTGTTAATTTCGACTTTTAACCGTTTCCTCTGTGTGATCAGATTCCATGTCTCTGCCGAAAGCCACTCTTTCTGGCTTTTTCTCCTTTTTCCCAGGACTTCGTCACAAGACTCTTGCCAGGCACTTTTATCGTGGAGGTCACAGGTTCAAATCTTGTCAAAGCCCTGAATTTTTTTAGGCTTCTTTATTCTAGTTGCTAATATATTAGAAATTCACTGCGATTGTCACTTCTCAGTTTCATTTACATGTACGTAGTTTGTAGATTGTGATGAGCACTATAAATTTGTCAAAAGAAGTGTGTACTCTTTGGTCCACATGATGAAATTCATGATTGATTACAGGACAAATTACACTTTATATTAAGTTTTTGTGTTTTAAAATTTCCTCCTTGCACAGGTATCCCGATCATTTTATTCTTGCCACGGAAGCTTGTGCTGATCCCCAGACCTCCAAAGGGCCAAGGGTCAGTTTAGGAGACTGGTCAAGAGGAAATCAATATAGTCACAGCATCATTGAGGTATTTAGTTATTGAGGTATTTTGGAATTGGCAATCTCTCTGATCAATCACAATTCACACACATGCAATCCATTATTCTCACATGTCGGATTTCATTTTTCTGCCAGACAAGGCAACAGTTCTTATTAAAACCCCCCAATGTATACAATGACTAATTTGTGCGACACAAAACAAGCAAGGCCTAAGCTTGAAGGGAAAAAACGGAAAATCAACACAACCTAGACTGTTTCAGACGGACACAGACTTGCAAAGAGCTGGGTGGGTGGGAAAAGCGGTTGCTAGTTCAGTTGCAGTTGCAAGAAACAGAAAACTGGGTCACGGGAGTTAACGTGACGCCTGATATTCTAACTCGGGCCCAGCCGCCACATCAGTGTGCGAGCCAGCAATTTACTAATCACAGCATGAAGCTACTCGCGATTGGTTTTGCTTTTCTTCCAGTTGGTTGAGCATCGGCGAGTTTTTTTAAACCAATCACTAAGCTCTCATTTAGTAATACAAAACCAAATTAAAGCAAATGCAAATTACTAAATTGCTTCTCTCTACAAAAATTTCAGCTTCAATTGACATTTTAAAGGGAACCTCGGCTCTTGAAACAAGTCTAAAATAGTGTCTAAATTACACATTTTACCAGACAAGGGAGATATACCATTTCATAATGATAAAAAACCAATGATAAGATGACAGGGTTTGGCCAATTGAAAGGCAAGGCAGGTGATAAATACCATAAAGCCTGGGCTCTGTACTTTGCTAAGTTTATTGATGCCTACAAGGAGAAAGGAGTAAAGATCTGGGGTGTGACAGCACAAAATGAGCCATCAGATGGATTTATTCCATTGTAAGATTTCTGTTAGCTTTTTTTAAATTATCCTTAATAATAATTTTATATCAGAATTTTACCCCAATTTCTCCAGATTGGCCCGGGTTCGATTCCCGGACCCAGCATCATATGTGCATTGAGTTTTTCTCTGTGTTCTCTAGTTTTCCACCCTCCGGCAGGGCCTTGGCATGAGAAACAAAGGGCTCTGGAGACATAGGGTTTCCAGTAATAATAATAATAATAATAATAATAACTTTATTTCTATAGCGGTATATACAAAAGCTCTATATCGTCCGAGATTCTAGGACTTCCGGACCTCATGTATACAGCATTGATGTTTCTACATGTTGTGTGTTGTAATATGGCGGCCGGCGAACATTTTGACTTCCGTTTAAGATTTCTTTGTTCTCAACAGCCAATAAAAAATTCGAATTTTTTTTTGGAAAATCGTATGTCCCCAGAGCCCTTCGTTTTTCGTGCCAAGGCCCTGCCGGCTAAGAGAAACGAAAAGGGCTATGGGGACGAGAATGGTGTGAAACAATAAGACAACGCACTGACGTCATAAAATTCAAAATAGCGGCGCGCGGGAAATTTAATTTAAGCGATAATTGTTTTTCTCGCTTTATGAGTACGAATGTTGTATCTCCCTCATCCAGTAAAATTTGTAATTTAGACACTATTTTAGACAACTTAACGCCAACTTGTTTCAAGAGCCGAGGTTCTCTAAATTCTCATTTCAAATAATTTGATGCGCTCTAAGGCCTGGTTCACACGAGCGACAAAGCGACATAACGGTAAGGTCGCGCGAATGATAAAAAGACCTCACATTGATGTTTTATGTCGCAAGTGTGAATATCACAACACAACAAATGTTCCAAAATCAACATGCAATATCAACATGTTCATTCATTTCCCCTAAGATTTTTTTTTAATATGAAAGAAATATTTCTCAAGTGTAGCATCATGGATGGTCTGAAATGGACAACAAACATGCCGAACTAAAAAGTCTAGGAGTAATAGTCACAAACTGAGCATTTTCGCAAGCGGTCGGGAGTCGCCGGGGAAACAAAATAATAGTAAAAGAACCGCACAATTTTATTTTATTTTTTTTATTTGAGATGAAAAGCTCGAAAAAGCGTTTTAGTGAAGAATAAAAGCAAACACAGCTGCAGATGGAGAAAACAAATTGAACGCTGCAAACCACGACAGCAGCTTTCTAGCTGTTAAGTTTTCGTGTTCACAAGTTTCATTATCCATTTGAACCTTTTAATTGCTTGGCTTTACGTCGAGAGTACCTGTCAAGAATAACAGTCAAGATGTCCAACTGGATTAAATTTCACTGATTAAACGAATGGTGCCAGTTTATTTAAACAAACCAATAATTATCTATGTTGTAGAAGATAGAATTCAGTGTAAGCTATTTTATAGGTGGTGAATTCGAACTAATTATCTAAGACGCCGCCTTTCATTGAAAGGAAAAATATATCAACGCTATTCATCACGTATGGACGGCAAAACAATTCCTTTTGCCATCAATGCCGCGATAAATATTCCGTTTTCTTTGCTTGCTGTTGTTGGGAATTCGCTGATTCTCGCTTCCTTTGTGAAGAAGCCGTCTTTAATCTCGCCATCCAATGTCATTTTAATCAGCCTCGCCCTCTCAGACCTTTGTGTGGGGTTAATTGTTCAACCGATGTACATAGCGTGGAGATTTAACCCGCATGTTTTTACCGACGAAAGCTGGAAGAAGAATATTCTGGTATCATTGACGGCGTTTTTATCAGCCATCTTATGCTCATTTTCGTTGTTTGCAGTCACTTCTCTGAGCGCGGACACTGAAATATCTTGCATTGCGCCTCCATTTACGATACAACGAACTTTTTACGGTGCGCCGTGTGTGTTGTTTTCTGGGACTTCTTTGCGTGGCATCAATTTCAATTTGTACAGTTACCCTGTGGTTTCCAGCGTATGATGAATATATGGGATCCTCCATCGCTTTCGCCTGTTTCGTCTTAAACGCGGTGTTGTACCTCGAGATTTATCGTGTAGTGCAGCGACATAAGAGACAGATCAACCAACAACAGGGTCGAATCCCAAACAAAGGATCTATAAACATCCTGCGATTCAGAATTTCCTCCTTGTCTATGTTTTATGTGTATTTAATTTTCCTGTTGTGTTATCTCCCATACATCTCCCTAGCGTTAGTATTTCCAATGTTTAAAACCAACACTCCTCTGAAAATTGCATTTGAGATTTCGTGGACGTTGGTGTACGTGAATTCCGCATTGAACCCTCTGTTGTATTCTTGGAGGCTGAAAGGAATTCGTACAGCCGTGAAAGACATCTTAAATGGACTCTTCAGAAGAAAATCACCTTTTCATACCGAAGAGGTTAACGGCTGCGACGTAGCGGTACCATCTATTAGTAAATAATTTCATTTGCGTTTAAAGAAATATATCTACATGTGTCTTCTGTCCTGATAATGATAGAATAGAACAAGAATCGAACATGGTGTAAATGTTTAGAAATAGGAACATAGGAACTTGAAACTGATTTTGCCTAGACATGTAAGTTTATCCCATGAAATCATATTGTTCCGTGGACTATTTTTCATAATATAATTCATATTTTAATTAATAATTACTAGATAAGTAATTGTAGCTAGGTGTCCCCAATTAGTACACTGTATGCTAGCGATCTCGACACGATAAAAAAGTTCTTATCTTATCTTATGTTATTAAACTTTAAGGGTCCATATCATTTAAGATTTTTCGTCAGTCCTTGATCTCCATTATCCTCATAATCAGGTATCCATACATTCTTTTTGGTGTTTTTTTAACGCTATAAAGTTCGGTTTTGTTCACCGACGTTTCGGCAGTGCTGCCTTCTTCAGGGTGGCACGTTATAACAATAATACTAGCTACAGTTATCACTACAACTGCCCCCGCTAGCTGAGAGATCTATGATTTTGTAGCTGTTAAAAAGTGTTTCGGAAATACAATTTCAAACTGAACTTGTAACTTTTATTGGTAATGTCTGAATACAGTTTTCTTGTTGACGACAGTTGAGTTGCTATCAAATGTAGAGGAAATTATGAAAAGGTAATGTTTAGGAGTCAACAACAAGATTCGTGAATTTAAAATGCTGGAACGTTGTTGCAAAAACTGACAAATTATGGACTGCTTTCCACGTACTGCTGATCGTTGAACGAGGCTATCGATCGTGGATGCAGATCGAGTCTGTCGATCCTGGTGTTTAATATGATTTGTGTCTGACAAATCGATCACTTTGAGATCGAGTCTGTCGATCCTAGTTTTGTGATTGTGTCTGACAAATCGCCTTAAAATCAGGCTAAACTATATTTCTGTGTCTGGGTAATAAAGCGACTGCAATGATATCTAATTATGCGAAAATATCTTAGCTCACCTTTTCAAGACAAGATGGTGGACTTCAAATGACCACGAGTGTAACGCCTTCCCGACACCACTCTGCGCGCTTTTTTTCCCAGAGAGTACCGTGCGCGCCTAGCTGTTCGATATACAAATATAATCTCACCAAATTAAATATTTAGCAATTATTGAATGAGGCTGAGTAGGATATGAAGAATTCTGCAGGTTTTAAAAGCGGAGCTCCGTATTTTTGTTGGTTCTTAATAATTTCTCTGAAATAAATAATAATTAAAAACGTCAGCTCGAATTGCAGAATTTCCGCTAAGAATGACCATAAAAAGTTAAAAAATGCTGGCAGAAGAAAAAATCGGACCTGAGCCCGCGATGAATGAAGAAAACCACTGCCTGGTCAGCGGTCAACTTCAAAGAAAACACGTTACCGACGAGTTCTAACCTGAGCCCGCGATCTGGTCATGTGATACTGGTCAGCGGATACCTCTATTTGACAGCTGTCAATTGACCATAACATGGATGCCCTATAACAAAGATGTAAGCTGATAACAAGGTGTTGGCAAGGCATGGTTATTAATGGCCGCCATGTTGCGTGACTCCGTCGTCGTGCGTACGCGCCCACGAGCAATACCGCTAGCCATGACAACCATGAGAAAATCAACTCATGGGTATGGGGCTCCGCTTGGCGGCCCTTCGGGCTGCCGGAGCTCCGCTATTATTCATTCAAAATATTGACTGGGTAATATTTTCTTTGCTCAAACTTGTACACCTACTCGCAGCCATTTTGCTCTTTGGTTTTCTGCTCACCAAAAATAACACAACTCGTCCCCAGGTTTTCTCGGTAAAGGGTTCAATGATCTGCAGCGAGCTGCACTTTTGACGTCAATGGTTCAATAATCTGCAGCGGGCTGCACTTTTGACGTCATCGGTTGAATATGACAAAATTTTTTCCAAACTTGGTCAGCAGCAGCTGGTGATGGTGAATTATGCGTGTGGTTTAACCAATCAGAAATCGGGAAATATTTTAAATGAATAATAACAACAATTATCTTCATATCCATACATTCTAACGAATATGGAATCCGCGATGATTTCTGTTTGAGAACAATTATCCCATCGACAGAACTAAAAGATATCGCCTCAAATAATAACATACCGAAAATGATCCATTGAACGCCCAATAATGCTTATTAAAACTTGAAGATTTTGGCCAAGGATCGTTTACTCTTACAGATGTACAGAGAGCGCAAAGTTGATCTTTTTGTAAAAAGGAAATTTTCCACTTAGTTCACAGGTGACCTTAGCGTTGTGATCTTTAAGTGACAACTGTATGAATGAATGTATGAGAATGCTTCGAAAATTGCTCTAAATTTAAAGTTTTGTAAAGGATTTAAATAAAAGTAGCTTACTAAAGCCTGTGCTTGTGTTAGTTTGACGTGATTGAGGAATCTGAGTCGTTTAAAAGTCGTTTAGACGATTTTAAGACGGAATCCAACAGGACTACGAGTGTTTATTATGTCCTGGTTCTAGAACGGGTCGTGACGTCAAGTCAGGAATCGTCAAATCTCCCTGTCAGTTCATTTCACTGTTAATTCAGAAATATGATTAATTGTAACGGATTTCACTTTTTTAACAGCGAATTATCTTTCAGGACTTATCGAACTGGTCTGTTGGATGGGTGGACTGGAACCTAGCCCTAAACATGGAAGGAGGGCCAAACTGGGTGAAGAACTTTGTTGATTCGCCAATAATTGTCGATGCCGAAAATGGGTTCTTTTACAAGCAGGTACAGCTTCGAAATAGAACAATCTCCCTTGTTGTTGCTTATATTTGCGGCACTTAACTTTCACGATTTCCGCGATTGCAAAAAATGAAGGCAATTGCAAAATTAAAGACCCGCGAAAAAAAGCTGTCGTGATGACGTAGACATGCTATGGGGTTTTTAACCTAATTGTAGTTAGCACGTTTACGCTCCCTCCCTCTAAATCATACAACAACAGTTCGAAATACCACATCTATTAAAATGCTGAACTGTGAACTTTTACGTTATACTCTGTCGCAAACGCAAAAAATATGAATTTAAAAAGCTCTCGCGGCCATTCTGCGATTTATACCAGTTTATTAAATTTTCGCGAAATTTAGCGCCTTTCAATTCGAGTTTTAGGCCAAAATGTGAAAATTAACTCTCGCGAAATTCGTCTTTTCCATTTTCGTGAAAATCAGTAACAACAAGGTATTATTCACAACTATAAATTTGGTATTATCAACTGGGTTGATAATGTGAATTAGCCACCGTAGAGATTCGAGAGCTGACGTTTCGAGCGTTAGGGCTCCGACGAAGGGCTAACGCTCGAAACGTCAGCTCTCGATCTCTTTACGGTGATAATACCCAGTTGATAATACCAAATTATCTTGTTATACTTCCCACCGACGCAGCACCACAGTTTCTTTAGAAACTTACCCCCTCTGTTTTTCACAACTGTTTTTGTGCAAAATGCAAAGTTCGACTTTCGATCATTGTACGTTGTAGATTAAAGCGTTCCAAGATTATTTAATTTCCAGACTAGGGCAAATAATTTCCAGTGACTATAATATCGCCGATGTAGTGAAGAAGACAATATTTTACCCTTTGTTTGCTTTATTCCGCTGACAATAAAGTAACAAAACAAAACTCGTAGCCTCCCACACAAAATCTAGATAAAACAGGAAAGTTGCAACTGCCAAAACAGTTGCTTAATTCTATAACTTTTAAATCCTCTGCCCTATTTCCTATGCTCTGACATTTTCCTGTCATGCACCAACTATGAGTACTCAGTAGCCTGCGCCGCAGACAAAGTAAACACAGATTTTATTTGATTGGTTTTATTTGCAGCCAATGTTTTACCATCTTGGCCATTTTAGCAAGTTTGTACCACCGGATTCCCAAATAATTGAAGTGATAGCAAGTGAAGAATCTCCTCTTCAGTTTATTGGGTTTATTACTCCAGCACCCGAATCCTCGACGGTTGTTGTTGTCCTTAACACAGACGACCAGGAAATTGTACTGCAAATTCACTTTCAACATGGTATGATCACAGAGACAGTACCACCATCTTCCATTCAGACTTACATCTGGTGAACTAGTTACACAGTTCTTCCAGTTTACAGTCAAGAATGTCTTTATGGATTGTTTTAGATTTAGCATAAAAGAAAAGATGAGCTAAATAAAATTCCCATATTAGAATTGTCTGCGATTACAGCGACAGAACCCCTTGTTGCCCTCAGGATCACAAGCCTGCAATGCGTGCAGAGAGATAGATTATTTAATTTTTACTGATTGTGAAAAGATATTATTTTTTGTTATTTTCGTCATTGTGTTTTTGTAACTAAGTGAGCAGATAAAAGGATTTTAATGAGTAATGGTACAGTTATATTGTATGATAAATTTAATGACGAAGGACGTTATTATTTTAGACATTTCAAAATTTTAGTATTTCTGAACTGTTAAGAGCCCAGCTCATCAGGTTCTGAGAGTTCATCGTTGCTGTCACTAGGCGATAAATCAGATATAGTGCCATTACTGGCTTGTCCAGGATCATGTAAGCTTGCACTTTCTGTTGTTTTACTTTTGCTTCCTTTTTCAAGATGCCTAAAAAATGTTCCTGTAGGGAGAGGAAATTAGGAACACTCTGACCATTTCGTTATGAATTACAAAGCAATATTGCATTGTCCTTATCTTGCAAGAATTAACTTGTATCATTATAAATTATATTATGAATTGAAATTAGTTGATATGAAATCTTATATGGTTTGTACAAAAAAAATCATTAAAAAAATTTTTTTCAAATTATGTAGCAATTAGTTTGAATTACTTCCTTTTATAAGACAAAATGAAAACAGGAACTTGGCAAATTGCTAGAGAAAATTAGATTTTTAAGTCGCAAGTTGCGTCAATGAAATTGTCAATCAATATTGGAACATTGTGCCGCAACATCACGGAGTTACTATCAAATGAACATCTGGTTTGACTCTTACTGTCTTTACTTCTTTTGTTCTTTGAGTAATAGACACCTCAACCTTCTAGCACTCTGGTTCATGAACAAATTGTAATTACATGACACTTACTTCTTTGTCTTTCTGTCATAGCTTTTATTTCTTGTTGTAAAATGCTGTCCTCAGAGGCTCTCTCTGCTGGGGTTGGTTCAGATCTTAAAATAAAATCATGAAGTGATATGTATTTTTACATGTATAATAAGTTGATCTTAATGATACTGGAAAATTAATCGAGTACTCTGATTGGCTCCCTAACACTCCCTAAAATGGGATATTGATTACCTTTGCACTTAGCCTCCCACGCAGGCGTTATTAGGGGATTGCGTTACACTTGTCCCCACTAATGCCTGCTTAACCGTTAGTGGGGACAGGTGTAATGCAATCCCCTAATAACGCCTGCGTGGGAGGCTACTTCGCACTAGATACTAAGTAGACTTAAGAAAATGTCAAGTCAAGTGATATTCTAATTACTGACTTATCCAATCAGCGGTGTTTCTCCTAAATTGAATAAATGTCACCTATTGTTTGATATGATGAGATCATTGTGCCAATTAGGGATATTTGAATGACGAAAAGAAAAATTTGTTTACAAAACAGAGAACATCCCTGTTTCTTGGAAAGTCTTGGAAAAGTGTCAAACTCCACGTCGTGAAAACTAAACAAAGTATATGGGTGGTAGCAAAGAAAAAGTTTAATTGAGCGGCTCAGTTACCTGAAAACTTAAACTTTTTACATATGGCTACCGGTAAGTAAAAAATCGGCAAGGATTTAGGATTCAAGAAAATCTCAAGCCAGCTAAATACCAACCTTAGCTTTGTTTCAGACGTGACAAGTTGTGCAGCAAGTGCACCAAAATTAAAAACTGAAAGCCAAACAGTGCCTGTGTGGTAATTTACACAATTTCTATTATTATTGCAATTTCATTTCATTTGACAGCCGTTGATACCCCTCCGAGATGGCTGTTTCCTTATTCTATGTGGCAAAATAGAAAATAATGGGTTTTCTTTTCCTTGGAATGAGCTCATTTAAATTTTTCACATATTTTAAACTCTGGTCTGCTGTATACATGTATTTGTTTTTGTTTATTTGATTTTGTCTTCCCTTGCTCTTTCTTCTTTGTAGACGACAGTGCGCCATCATGGACCATCCATTTTTCTTTTATTCTTTCTGACCTTAATTAAATATGCATGGTATGGTAGATAACGTTTGCAGGTTACTCTCCACAGTCAAATGTTACATAACTTCAGGCACCATGAAAAAACTGACAATACAAACAATTGACGACCTTTATAATAAGATGCTAAGTCAAGTATGCATAGTTGCCTTTACACACAATTTGTTCACTGAGCAAAGCTTAGTGGCTTGTAAGTCTTACTTAAGGGCCTAGTGTAAATACGTCACCCATTGTCCAAGAATCTAGAAAATCCTCAGTAACTAAATTCAGAGAATTTTGGCATTACCATATCTTTGAAAATGTTAGGACATTGGTCAGAAATTGGTAATGAGATTTTTATTTTAACTACACTTAAACTGATATCTAACTTTTCATTCAACTTTTTGTGGGTTTTATATTTGTGTAACTAATCACATTCATTGCCTGTTGCTATGGCAACTGCACACCCACACAGGCTTAATTGGGCAAATAGAGCAGAGATCATGGAAATTAGGGCGTCAAAATGATTCCAGAAATTTTGCAATTTAAGCTGATAATGTGATGGCACAATGCATCGGTGAGCTTGTGGAGCTAATACCACTGCAAAAGATAAAATTGATTTCATTCTTACTTTGCCACTATCTCTTGTGCCTGTCCACACTTTTCACACACTTTAGCTTGCTGAGCACATCTGCTGCACACAGTGTGGTAAGCATGTTTTATGGTTTTCTGTTCACATCTCACACTGAAAACAGATTTATTTATTTGTTACTTACAATAAATTGATATAGAAATTACACTAATCTGTTACCAGACCGCCCTCTAACGCAGTCATTTTTAGGGGATGGCATTTCACTTCTCCCCACAAAACACGATCCCTAAAAAAAGTGTGTGGGAGGCTATAATTTATACCAGACATTTGTTCCCTTTTGGTTAAACCCCCGGGGAGGGGGAGGAGGAATCTCATGAAGGGGAAGGAGATGCTTGTCAGAAAATTTGAATGAAATCCCTAACAAATGTGATTATTGGCATTGGCTTGAGGTGTTTTAACCTTAAAAATATCTGTTGATAAAGATGATGATATCATAATTGTTAAAATAAAAATGTCATGACGTCTATGAGATTAATTGCAACATGCTTACAAATGAATATACCTGCAGGCCTGATCAGTCTAGACTAGGTGTACCATTATAATAGATGTTTGTGCTTTGTTATTTATCCACTTGCAACCCAAAACAAGACCTTGATAGCTAAATAATCCATCCATTTCCCTTTCAGATGCTCCCTACTTTTGAGATTGCCAACAACAGTGAGATTTTATCACTATTTTCATATGATTGCAATCAAGTAACAAGAAAATCAAGGGTTGGCTGTATTAGTATATATTTTATCATGGTGTAATCAGTGTGTAAGAAACACGGTGGCAGAATGGTTAGCATGCTGGTGTCTGAATTGAACATGGTGTCGAGGCATGTTAAGTTGTGTTCTTGATCAAGACACTTTACCATCAGTGCCTTCTCCACCCAGGTGTAAAAATGAATACCAAGGCCACACTTAGAGGGGGCGGAGGGGGCAGGGTGTGATTTTGCTGGGCTATTTCCACAGGATTTTGACTGTGAGGTTTGTCCCCAGGGTGGGCGCTTTGATCAGGATTTTGACATGGTCGCCATCTTGGATAGTGGAGAGGTGGGGGATTTTGATACTTTTGGCCAATTATGTTGTTCAGGGGCTGGGGAAAAATCACCTCACCATGCCCGACCCCCTCCCCCGGGCTTAACATTGATAGGTGCATAATTATCAGATACTGAAAGTGAAACATAGACATATAACTACAAAAAAATATCAAGTCACCATTTTTTAGGAGCAGTAAGCGGTTTGTACTTGTTGAATTTCTTTCTCCATTCGATGACCTCCCGGCATCGTGCACAAACGCCACCGACCACTAAACTGTTGATTTGCTTGATTTTCTTACTCGTATCATGAAGATCGTTCTTATAAGCCGTTGTGTTTTGATGTCTTTGGCCCTTTTTCGCGCTACTTCCCTTTTTTGTACTCATTTCCGACAAATTATCCCGGAATTTCTCGTTTTGTTCGATTCAACGTCCTTCTATTGTCAGCGGTGTTGTTCGCCAAAACAAGCGCCGATTGTTTTTGCGCATAACTCTTGTCCAACATGGCGGAACAAGAAGCCTCAAAAGTTCTCATTTTCACTGCCCCTAGTATGTGCTTGGATTGCATGCAAAAGGAGTCAAATTTTAAAACTGGAGGTAAGTTGATGCTCTTCCTAGGACCGATCAATAAAAAAGAATAACTTTGCACCAGCTACGATCCGTAAAATGTCGCAGATTCGACACTAATTTGCTTTATTATAAAAATACACACTGATTAAACCAGTGGGAAACTGAACAGGTTCGCGGGTCAAATTCGTTCAAAATTGTGATTTTTATTGTACATAAACTGTGTGTATTTTTCTGTCTTTTACAAAAAAGCAGAAGTCCAAAATCTTATTCACTCCGGTGTTATTGGGAATTTCCTTTCGTGCGTGACTCATTGCGTCACACTTTAAAGGTGTCGAGGTGTCAACACTGCTAGATCAAACGCGGGAAATTGGCTTCCAACAGAGGGAATTTCCTTTGCTCGCGTCGCTAACTTCTGTCGTTGCAGTATAGTTTTGGCAGGAGATTTTGGATGGAGAGAGAAAAGAACAGAAAAAAGGCGAGAACAAAGTCCTTGGGTTCCAAAGGCTGATCGGTGGTACCGTAAAAAGTAACCAGGGCATTTTTGAGAAACGTAGAAATGCTGGCGGAAAGCGACAAATTGTCACAACGACCGAACGAAGCACTAAATATTGCTACTAATTCGGATACTTTCCTGGGCTTCCGCAAGCAGAAAAAACAAAAAAAATCATACTATTATAAAGGAACACAAGACTGAAGAGCCGATTCGCTAAACAATACAGCACTGCTATCCAATGACTCTTAACCTAAGAATATTAGAAGGTTCTTCCTGTATGCACCGGTACACGGACAGAAAAGAAGGAAAAGCAATCGTAAACAAATATTTTATAGATGCGCACTACATACCCTGCTTCACGCATTTCGGAGAGTACGCTTTCCCGATCGGCGGCTTTCTCGCGATTTTCGTTCGCCTTTTTTGAAGCCCTTGTACTCTTTGGTGATCTTTTTCCTCACACTGGGCCGGAAATTGTTCAGTGTTTTTCCCATCGTGGTCAAAACCCGCAAGAAATTACCACATTTATGATGATTATAATTCTGCCTCAGAATTGTCGGCAAAGGATACTTTGATCTTGAAATAATATCTACCACCACTTTCCCGCGAGTTTCGCGAGATTGAACCTGATTGGTACATTAAGGCGATAAACCGGAAAACCACTCCCCGTTGGAGTGCTATGTTTACGAAAGTTTCTTTGCTGTATTTCTCGGCAAAATTTTTCGTGGAGTTTATCATCTTTGAGCGGCTAGTTTGCATATGAGAATTCATCGTAGAAGAGTGAAATTTTGCTCAACGGTACATGAATCCCTCTCCTCCAAACGTGTGTCGGGCTTTAGCTTATTTGTTTTTCGTTTTGAACATATCAGTTCAAATGTTTTCTCAATCCGAGAAAAGTACGTGAACAAACTTTGAATTATAATAACTTTTTTTGAGAGCTAATCTAACGATTCCCCGACACACTTTTAAAGCCAAACATGTGCTGAGTGGCATGCAGTCGAAGGGCCAAAATCCGAAGCGAGTTTGCCGCACTTATGAGCATTTTACTATTTGCATTTAACTGACTGCAGGTTCTCTTATATTTAATTTTACCAGTTAAAAACATTTCCACAACATTCTTGGTTCTATAATCTTTAAAATGATGTATAGGTTTAGGCACTTCCCGCAAATTACGCGCGCATGAGGATCTTTTTCCGCAAAGCACCCGTGAACCTGTTCAGTAACCTTAAACAGAAGCCTGTTATTTAGCTCACACGGATGAGAGAGCGGCTACCAGAATTCTAAGGCCGTTAACAAAATTGGATCGGACCGGACTGGACCGGACCGGACCGGACCGGACTGGACCGGACCGGACCGTACGGAATCCGACTGAGAAAACCAGGATGGATCCCAAAAATGCGGATCACCATAAATTCCTGCCAAAATAGTGACGTGGCACCTATCAGATCTCGAAGATGGCACAGAGGGAAGTAAGTGAAATTTAGGTGTGTTTTTATAGTGTAATTTTGTTTTTACTAAAGTTAAAATGGTTGAAGAGTAAAAGTGTTTATCTGGTAACAACAATCGGTTGTTAATCCTACATACATTTAAGCAATCTCAATTTCTATCCAGTAAAGGGGCTCAGACGAAGGAATAAAGTCAATATTGGTAGTGCATAAAATTGCCTTCAAATCAAACAAAACCTTGAAATAGTAGTTTACTGAGGTAGAAAAACACCAAAGATGCACCAATAAACTAGGAAGAATCGAGGAGGGCTTTGAATGAGGAAGATTGAGAAGGATTGTAATTGACAAACTCGAAAAATTTAGGCTAAACTTTTCAAACTGTTACATCCGTGACCGAGTTAAATTTTATAACTTACATTACAAAAGAAATGATAAATAGGCGAGGATTGCATGTAAGCAGATGCCACAAAATTGTTATGTGTGATGGAACAAAAGCCATAAAAAGCAAAGTGCCATAATTTTTTAGGCATCGTCATGTTCAATCATGGTAGTTGAAAATGAATATTTTGGACGAAAAAACTTCCGTCTGAGATTTACATCTGTGGGACAATTGGCAGGATTATTTATATCAAACGCGACATTCTTATAGTACGAATATACATCGGCCTGCTTTCATGGTGTAAACATTACATTGAACAAGCGCATTCAGTTCTGAGTAAATGTAGATATTGGTGGTGATACCGTTGGAACTAAAATTGCACTAAATCGCTCCAAATCAGTTAAAAACCACACAGCACACAAATAAAGCAACAAAGGAGTTCAGGTGAGTGGTTTTTATTGTAATTCAACCGTTAATTTTTCGTTTTTTCGGCTTTATTTCTTTCCCCATACAAATCCTTATAAATATGCAAATCGCTCGAGTCACGTAACAATGGAAAGGTCAACATAACAGCTGCTCACATATCGAGCTTGGGCTACCTGTGGTGATACGCATTTTTGGGGTCCGACCTGGGTTTTTGTCAGTCGGATTCTGTCCGGTCCGATCCAGTCCGTTCCGATTTTGTCTGGTACGATCCTGGTTTTAATTTGTCAACCGCCGTTTTCTACAATCATGGTCACAAGTGTTGAAAAAAACAATTTACATACATTTTGCCCTTCCCTACCCCTATGCAATGTTGACATCACGGTAGACATCCATCTCACTCACGTGTGTATTTTGTCATTTTCCAACATTGAAAGGGAGACCGGGGGGTACTGAAACATATTTAACAGTTATTGAGATCATAAATTCATGTTTTTACATGTTTTACAAAAAAATATGTTCGTCCCAAGGAAAGCTCTGCTTCAATTGCAGCTTCCCCATGGTAATTATGTTCAGGATATTTGCATCCACCCATTGAATCAATGGTATTGAATGCAACCCCCATCATTCATTGCAGGAATTTCTCAGAGGGAACAACTCACACTGGGCATTGATTGAGGATGAGCTTGCAAGATACATACCGTTTCATTTAAATCATTTCAGAAAGCTTTTCCTGGTAGAATTGAGATAACTGTCTCATCAATTGTCCTTTCTGTGTGGAAGCCAACATTAAAAGTTAATTACTTTGAACACCTCACAAATACGTCACGACAAATGTAGATATTTGACAGTTAAACGGAAGAGAGGCAGTAGGCCCCTTTCGCTATATTAAAATTCATAGAAGGGGTAAGTTTCTAAAGAAACTGTGGTACTGCGTCGGTGGGAAGTATAGCAATATAATTTGGTTTTATCAACTGGGTTGATAATGTCAATTGGCCACCGTAAAGAGATTCAAGAGCTGACGTTTCGAGCGTTAGTCCTTCGTCGGAGCGATTCGCTCCGACTAAGGGCCAACGCTCGAAACGTCAGCTTTTGAATCTCTTTACGGTGGCCAATTGACATTATCAACCCAGTTGATAAAACCAAATTATATTAAAATTCAGGTTGAGAGCAAGACCAAGAGGACACAAACAAAAGAAATTAATAAACATGGATTTTTATTTTCTTTGTTTGTTTCCTCTAGGCCTCGCTACCAAGCTGAATTTTAATGTAGCGAAAGGGGCCTTTTTTACTTCACGATGTGACCATTCCTTCAATTTCCTGCCCTGTCCCCAGGCATACGCGGGCATACACGGTCATACGTTGCGCTCTGCGTTTTGGCCATTCTCGTCCCCAGAATGGCGCGACTGGCATCTGGGGACGAGCCAGTACAATCCCTATTATTGCTGTGCAGGGACCACCTATAACCCCCTCCCCACCCCACCCTGGGATTTTCCCGGTTGTTAGCATCATATTTTTCACCTCGTTTCACGTTTTTCAGAAGGTCAACTGAATGCAGTCAATCTCAGCAAATGGAGAAAATCAACTTTACAGCTTAGTGGAAACTCGTTTGTTGTCTGTGATCAGCAAAACTATAAAGGCAGTAACAGCAGCAAAGATGTTGAACTCGATGAAGAGAGTTGCATCCAGCTTGAATATGACCCCCTAGCAATCCAGGAGTCGGTTTGTTTTTATCTGGAAAGCGAATTTAGGGACGGTGAAAGCTGTTCGCTTCGAATTCCTTTCGAGTCATCAGTTGGATTTGAAACAGAATTGCACTCAGCTGACGATGTTATAAACAAAGAAGGTTTACAGAAAGAATTCGACGATACAAGATTTGCAAGTCAACGACTTCTTGACAGCATTGTTGGAAGTTCTAGCATTTCTGGTGATGATGACAGTCGCGGTGTCAAGAGAAAGATTAGCGAAACTCAGGATTTGGCTTGTGACTTTGATACACATCGGCTGACGATGAAGGACGTTTATACTCAAGACAAATACCCTTCTAGTCCTAATGACAGCTGCATCCCAGTTGACAAAGGAAACTTAGAAAGGAAAAGCTTAAAACCGATGGCTTCCCGAAGGAGTTCCGATGTCTCTCCGTCAAGTGATGACAGGGCTTATGAACTCGGAATGTCTTCGTGCGGTTTCGTGGTACCAAAAGTGTGTGGGAAGCTTACAGCCTTGAAGGAATGTACCCATGAAAATTCCTTGGTAAACATACTCTTTGTTGTCATTCAAGTTAATGACACTCGCGAAGTTCAGGTGAAATCGGGTGTGAATGCTGGCAGCTTCGTAGCTCTGTCCTCGCTAGTAGTTGCAGATGAATCAAAGCCTTGTTTCAAGCTAACATTGTGGAGGGAAGCATCGAGTTGGACCGAGAAAATAACACCGGGTGATTTTGCTGTTGCTACGTCGATCAAGGTTGGAAAATGGCGCGAGGAATGTGTAGGGCGGACCACTTTCAACTCAGGGTTTTATAATCTTCATCAACCCGAACAACTTCTCTCGAAAATCTGTCTAAAATTGGTTTCCCAAGAACGAGTCGATGCTATTGTCAAATGGGTTAGATCAGAGCACCCTTATCTCCTTGCCACCTATCATACAAAGAAAAGTGTTGGATTTACTGAAATTTCACAACTGCGTGATAATACCTTAGTTCACTTCAGAGGTAAGCTGATTAGTGTCCACAGAGCCTCGCCGTCATCCAGCACTTATCGCTTTGGTGGCCAACAGCTGGCCAGAATTTCAGCAGGTAAGTGTTTCATTGAGAAATTTGTCTTCACTCTTAGAGACCATAGAAACGACGTCGTTAAATGTTCAAAGCTCACGTGGAATAACGAGCCCCGAGTGGTTTCGCTGTAAAATTTTGGACATTTTTGCGTCGGTCTTAGCCTGTTCCAGGACTTCAAGGCTCTCGAGTAGTCGGGGGCGACGAAAGAAGCGGGCGTCGAGCGAGTGAAAAACGAGGGAGGGCGAAATCCCTAATCCTCCCTCGTTTTCCCCCTCGCTCGCCCGCTTCTTTCGCCGCCCCCGAATATTTGAGGGCCTGGAACAGGCTACGTCGGTCTATTTAACAATTAGATTATGAGCTCGAGATTTCTATCGCGTGATAGTTAACGAGGGCGCAGCCCGAGTCAACTATCGCGCATCAGAGAACGGCATTCGTGTTAGAACGCTAGTTGATTTACACTAAAAGGGTGTACACTATGGGAAAACACGGTCGATTTGTTTCGTTAGTTCTGTTACAACGACAACGAGAATTTACGGGTGAATGACAGGGAAAACAGCGTAGAATCGCGCATGACAACGTGAAAGATCTTTTTTCGTACTTGAAGATGACAAGTTCGTTGGCCATAACTTCGTCCCAAATGCCCCGTTGACGTTTCTGAACTATTCGATTTCAATTTATTGGAAACGATGCAGCAATTTCGCAAGTAAGGTTGCATCATTTTCATGGGCTATGCTTTCATTGACCAACGAGCTCTGTTACAAATAGTGTAGGTTCGCCTATAACGCATCTTGAAAACTTTAGCCTTGATTTTCCAAGTTTGTCCCTTACAATCTGTGTGAGTCTTCAATACGTCCTAACCAACCACGTTCCTTTTAGCCTTATTATAACTTCCCTTGTGTTCCTCTACATTTCTAAGAACGGTGGTTTGTAATTTAGAATAAAGGATTTGTTTGATAGGATAGAACGTCTTAATCTATTGTTCCCTCATTTGGCAATTACAAGTTTCGAACTCACAACACGTATTTAATGTGTTTTGTCACACAGACTTGGCAGAGCGACCATGCAATCAAATAGAACTGTTTCTTTGGGGCAGACAGGCGGCGTGGATGAACCAGCTTCAAGAAGGACTGGGGCAAGTTTGGGAATTCCAGTACCTCACGGCCAAGTATGACAGTGATAGTGGATGTGTGTCCCTTCACTCGACTCCAAGATCAACAAAGTTAAAGCTACCCCCGGAAGACACAAATGCTCGATCTATCAAGTCACGATTTGACAAAAGCGCTGAAGAAGCGAAGAAATTTGCAAATTTGCGCGATTTGCTGGAAGCCAAGTTCACGGGCTTGGCCGAAGTGGGGGCGAAGATATCTTCGGTACAATTTCATTGTCAAGACGAGGTCATCATTATGGACCAATCCAAATTCAAATCCACAAAAGCTCAACTGAAAGAAAACATTGGCAAATTAGTGTACATTGGTTGCGGTTCGTGCTCCCGGGTCCTTATTCAAGATCAAAATGGAGTTTACGGCCAGTGCTCGCATTGTGTCATGACAAATTCCCATTACAAGTACGCGATAGGGCACTACTACAAACCTTTGACTATTTGCCTCAGTGATTGCCACGTGTTCGTAGAAGTGGAAGCATGCAACAAAGTGATTTCCCGCCTCTTTGGATATTTTCCCGCTAAAACGTTGCTGCAAAGAACCGTCAATACGTCGTCACGTGACCAGAGCTACGTGAATAGTTTTGTTGAACGCGTGGAAGAACTAGTCACTAAAGGATTTCAGTGCAATGCTCTCATTGCCTGCCGCATAGCACTCGACGAAAATAGCTTTATTGAGGACAGATCCTTTACTCTTCAAAAACTTGATATTTTAGAGAGCATGGTTCGTTAAAGTTTGCTTGGAGAGTAGTCTGAGATAACAGCTTTCTTTTTGTTTTGGCCATTTTCTTTTTGGGAATCAGCGGTGTTTTCCAGAGTGAATTCAAAAAATCGTTACGTACCTTCACGCAAGAACCTGACATGGCGTCTTGTACGTGGTGGTTTCTGATTGGCCAATGGTCGTTTCTGATTGGCCAATGAGAGTCGTAAATCCTTAATGTGCGTGTTGCAAAAATTTGAATAAAACGTCAATTGTTCGTGTGGCTATATGAGGACGCTAAACCAGGCTTTGAGAGCCTGATTATATGGTGTATTTCAAATATTGTTAAGAAAAACCGTTCAGTGCAATTCCAGCCATTCACCCGCCTTGTAATCCTCAACATAGTCCCCTTCATTCAGCAATAAATTAAAATATAATTTCCTCAGTGATCTGGTGTACATTTTATAGTCTGCCCAAAATAAATGGCTACTTTTTAAAACACTTAAAAGCACCTCTAGAATAAAACTAATCCTTTAAATTCTCAGGCCATTCTTTTACGCGAACAGCTGTTTGGGTTTTTCCCGTCATCAAGTAAGCACTGAACTGGCATCACAGGTCATTTTTTTTAAGCCGGTCCTTTTGAAAGACTTCTTATAAGAAGTAATCTCAACCTCGTTACCAGGGCACTCTCGCTATTAAGGGAAGAAACATGAGAGAGGACACTGAGAACGAAGGTGAGGTGATCGTGTTCGCTCTTTCATATATTTCTTAGTTCGTCAGTTTTGCAAAACATCTGCCATAAATCTCTACTAATCTAATAATGATTATTGAAGTGCTGATGTTCATATTTGTTGTTTTGCTTAACTTCGCTCATATTCTCAAATATATTTTTTAGTGAATTAGTAAAAGCCAGTTTTTACTCCACCTGAGACCAGTTGTTCAAAGCGTAGATAAGGGCAGCATGAGAAAATTTGGGCAAGGCAACTTGGGAGAATTTTTTGGGCAAAGGGTTCACCCCCCCCCCCCCCTCCCCTGGCAAAAAATTGCCCATACGCCTATGAAAACAAACTACGCTATCCACGTCCAGTGGATGGTGATTTAACCGCTGGAAAGCACTTTCTACCAGTAACCTCTGCGCTTTCGTTTTCTCTCTAAGCCGGCAGGGCCTGTGCACGAATAACAAGTGGCTCTGGGAAACTTGATTTGATTGGATAGAATCTAACAAAGGGAGTCCGATTACATCAGCTGTTGTTTCAAATCCCTTTGTTATAAGGCAGTTTTAACGGTTGATTTTATTGGACTTCCGTTGCAAGATGCTAGCCAATCAAATCTGTGTCCCCAGAGCCATTTGTTCTTCGTGCACAAGCCCAGAGGAAGATCCGTTATCGTCCCCATAGGCCTTTTCGTTTCTCTTAGCCGGCAGGGCCTTGGCACGAAAAACGAAGGGCTCTGGGGACATACGATTCTTTTATTGGCTGTTGAGAACAAAGAAATCTTAAACGGAAGTCAAAATGTTCGCCGGCCGCCTTATAACAACACATAACGTGTCGAAACATCAATGCTATATACCTTAGGTCCGGAGGTCCTAGAATCTCAGACTGGAAATCCTGTCTCCAGAGCCCTAAGTTTCTCGTGCCAAGGCTCTGTCGGCTAAGGGAAACGAAAAGGGCTATGGGAACGAGAATGGCTAAGATCTGGAGACGAGAATGCGATAATTCCACGAATCAGATTCAAGGGAAAAAGTATTTTCCATAACTTCTTCGTTGACGCGCAATTGATAAACATCTCAATAAATCGTCTTTAAAATCAAAAGACACCTTCTGTACAAACAACTTCTCGCGCATGCTTCGACCGAGAACCCAGCTTAAGTCGCGGACGTCAATCCAGCAGATTCTCCGTACCCATTCCCCTTGACACGCAAAGTTAACCCTGTCATCTTCGAACCAGTTGATAGCACGCATTATAAACTGGGGCTGCTCGCCTACCAAGCCACCCGGAACGCCTGGGTGCTGCTGCAATGAAGAATAAAATGTTTCTGGTGGGCTTTTCGTGTCTGAGAGCCACTCGATGAAGGCGCGAGCGGTCTTGTTGAACAGAATGTACTCAACAAATTCCTTAGTTAACGCGACGTGATTTGCGCCCTTGTAAAGTTCGATGCCGAAGGGTGGTGGTGATTTTTTCCTTGTAGTTTTGTGAAACCTGTAAGCACCGTGATCTAGTCCTTCCGTTTGTCGTTTGAATTCGTAAGCATATTCAGTGCGACGTCCTAATTCCGGGTGATAGAAGCTTTGGATATTGTTCTTGCCATTAAGACCTCGTAGAGCGCTGACTAGCTCACGATTATTATAAAGAGGAAAGTCTTGTCCCACTAGATTAATCAAATACTTCCAGTCCTTTCCAGCCCCTAGCAAGTCCTCCATGCAGTTAAACTGCGCGTACAGGATGCTTATATGTGGATATATGACATCGACTCTTTTCTGCGTCACAAATACGTTTGGCAGACAACGAATCATTTCGTTGACTGCCGAGCGAAATGTTTCGGGGGATTTTAAATCAACGTGGACGCAGTAAACGTTCTGAGGCATGTAAATGGCCTGTAAGAGCTTTTCCAAAAGTTGAGCCGACTTGTAAACAGAAATGACGAAAGCAATTGGAAAGTCAAGTTCTGTATCTAAAGGGAGTGGGTGCGAAAAACGCTCTTGCCTAATAGAATGGCAATCTCTAGAACTGTAAGTTTGGGGGATGAGGTTGTCGTCACTTCGCGAAGGTGCGTGACTCGACGTGGTTGAAGGATTTCCCTGGATCAGTGTCACGCAATCTTCCCAACTGACAACCTGAAATTAAAAGAAATGAACTTTAGTTCAGTTCTCGTACTCCCCACGGCCAAGCAGCGTTAGTAGAGATCTGGGTTTGAGATTATGGATATTGAAGATCAAAATCTGGTACAAAATGAAAATTTCACAAACTTCAGACACTTGTCATGAACTTGGTGTTTTTTTGGATTGGGCTAAGCTGTTGGATATTTCATTTTTAGTAATGGGATTTTTGACGATGTTAATACTAACTCCTGATGAGCGTAATAAAGTATTCACTTTTTTCAGAAATGAAATTTGATTGGTTGTCTGATGTAAGGTAGCTTCGTTTGAAAGTCTGTCATGCGTTAAAATGAGAGCTTATGCTTATCAGAAACTAGTTTTGAAATATGATTTATCTGGAAAGTCCTTTTATCGTCAAAAGCAAGGCAACTTCCATCGTCTCCATGTTTGAGGATAAAAACAGTATCATATTACATAAAAGTATCATGTTACAAATTAAAAACAAAGGTATCGTGTTACCGTTGTAAAGGCAATGTTTACTATGTCACGTCTGGTGTTTTAACGTGTTGTAAGATATTATCAGTCGTTGGTCCCACCGTATCCTGCACTATCCTTTGAGTCTCTGAGTTATATTTTGACTTTCTCAGATGCGCGTGTGCGAAGCTTTGCGCAGGTAGCAACACCCATGCAGCCCTGATTAAACCTTGATTTGATTTAATTAACTAAATTGGTTAATTTCATCAACGGTCGCCGTGACAAACAACCCACTGTACGTCAATTTATTTTTATTTGTGGAGACATATTTAGCAGGATTCATGCCAGAAAACGTTGAGCAAACCCACAACACTGAGATAAAAAAAATGGAATTGAAAACATTTACTTTCGAAATATAGTTTTATTCTGCTAAAAACATCATCTAACTTAATTATAATGTGGTCACGAAATACCATACCCACATTTTGTGGCCAACCGACTTGGACGAAGTTTATTCCGTTTACCAAGATAATCCAGATTTTCTTTGGCAAACTCATCTACAAATTGAAAACTTAGAATGAAACTTCTTAAAAATAAAGAATGTATTTATTTAAACTTGCATCTTGCACACGGATTGTTTTCACTGAACGGGGAGCTCAGCGACCTATGATCAGACCGTTTTTGTGTGTACCAATACTGACGCTTTTCTAATATAGGTAAGGTAAGGCAAGGTAAACTTTATTTATCCACATATCGCAGATGAGCCGAGGCTCGTTTAAGTGCAAATGTGAGATTAAAAAGTAAAAAGTGAGATAAAATTCAATATAATAGAGCTGTTCACTTTATCATATTGTATAAGAAAACGTTCCGCAACATGAGTTCGCTGATCCGACTTGTGAAGCCGAAAGCATGCAAACTTGATATGCTTCTTTGCTCTCCAACTAAACGTTTAGTTTCCCTTCAACGTTGCAAGACACTGCTTTCTTATTTATGTGGTCTCCGGGACCTATTTAAATGTATAGATCACTTCAAAGTTAAATGATGATATCGGATCCGGCATCCCTCAGTTCTAATTCCGAGCAACCTCGTTCTCAGGGTCTCCGTAGGGCGGGAAAACTGATGAGGGACCCTGGGAGCGAGGTTGATCTCCGAGCTGCACATATCCAACCAAATTAATTAAATTAAAATTCGACACGGCTCTTAGTCAATAAAAAATCTCCAACCCAAAGCATTCTTCATCACCATGAAAATTTCCGAACACTGTTTCGCTTAAAACCCACATACAAAGTCCAGTGCTACATAAACACCGAGTGCTGGAAATAGAGACATCATGCCAGCACCGCCCAATAAGGCCAATTTATACGAAAACAAAGATGGCCGTCCCTGGAACCCGAAACAAATATTGATACAAAAACGATGTATGCAAGCGGTAATTTCATTGGTTATTGTTAGTACCCTAATTATGATTGGTGTGAAATACATACATCGCTCCTTCATTCATCCATCCATTGATCCACTCACTAACCACATACGTCCCTTCGCTAGCTAAGAGTTATTTTTTTAAAAAAAAAGAGCTTTTTTGAGCGAATAGTTGATCAACGAGGCCCAGCAGAGTTGACTATCACTCATAGAAAGCGAGTTTAAAAAAAAGAGGAAATTGTGTCTCCTTGAGAATTCCTACTTAATCAGTGCAAGTTTCGAGGGCTGGTATGTCAGTTTTAAGAACATCATATTTTCAAGGGACATAGTAACTATCAGCCGATAGTTTCTCGTCAACCAATCAGATTCGCGGACTCCAAATAGTTTCTACTACATCTCATATCCAACTTGCCTTCGTGGAAAAATTATTAAAATATTCTAAAACCATATGTATCTGCCTTATAATAATTTATTCAATATTACCGACTGCTCATTCCGTAATCCTGCTGTCTTTAGGCCATCCCGTTGTTCTTTTACGACTTCTTGACGCACCAACCAGAAAGTTAGCACAACCGACAGAATCAATAAACATGACAGTATCCGAGTTCTTATTCCGCGCCGTCGAATGCAGAACGAAAAAATTCCCATGTCCAGTAACCTGAATAAAGAACGAAAAAGTTATTTTCAAAGATTAGCTCAGAAAAAGGTTATTTGCATGCGTTTGTTAGCCTCAGTCAAGGGACTGGATTATGTTAGCCTGAGTATAAAATGGCGTCTCACTTCAAACGCTCAAGTCTTTCTCCGCTGGAGAAGCTGATCATTCTCTTCCCTATATCCTGGGGACACATGATTTGGCTGGCTAGAATCTAACAAGGTAATCAGGTAATCAGTCAAGGTAATCGTTTTCGTTTTCTGTGTGAGCTGCAAACTAGTCGCGCTCGTCTCGTTAGTGGCTTAATAGTCCTATTTGAGCAAGTATCACAAGGCCAGTTCGTTCTGAAGACAGTTAGATTTCACAATTGGTAGCTCGGCTGGCTTGGCAGTGGATGCAAGAACGAGAATTACATTTGTGGCTCGTCTGGCAAGGCTCGCCTGGCTGGAGTTTCTCGGCAGTGAATGTGAAGAACGAGAAATACATGCTATGGACGTCTTGGTTTGTAAATATCGTGGCTGGGTTGACTCGCGGCATTAGATGTAATGAAAGAAATTCTGGCGTATCCTGCTTATCTGGCTCTTTGGCTCGACAGTGAGCAAACCCGCCAATTAATCGATTCGGCTCGTTTGCTACATAAAGGAAGGTGGCCCTGCAATCTGTAGTTTGGCCAAAATGTGGGGAGCAGTGTCGACTGTTACCTCGAACTGTTATCCCTTTGATTCAAAATAATTCCACTCGACTTAACCAATTCGTTTCGAAATTCGTCACATCCACATAATGGGTTCTTGGATTAATAGCAACGCTTTTCGGCAAATGTGGGAAATCACGAACAAAACTTTGAAACTTTGCGGTTCAAAACAAGATGAATTAAATCTACTGCAAATCAAATATTAGCCATTTATTTCCCTGCATCTCAAGCTTATTAGCAATCGTCGCGCCGACGTTGAAGGGTCGTGAAAACGCTGCATGAATCACTGATCCAACAATCAAACAATCTCTAAAATAAAGGCAAAAATTCAAAATGACCCACTTACCTGGCTCTTTAACTTGAAATGTTGCAGTTCATTTGTTGTACCATTGACCAGTTATCCTAGCCCCTAAGTGGACAGCGCGCTTTTATCAAGTTAAAGTTGTTACGCGGTGTCGTACTGAGTATATCACTACACTGCCTTTCAAGTTTTGTAAAAAATGATATATTCGCTTCTTTGATTACTCAAGCGGATATTTCGTCAGTGTTTTTCTTGTTAACGGGAACAAAGCGGTCAATAAATACGCAACGCAATATCAATACTCGGGCAAAATAAACGGGAAAAAAAAGCAGATTCATACAAATTGTGTTCTAACGAAAGTTCCCTATATATAGCTGACAGTTTCTCAGCATCTCTTTCTAAATCTGAAACGTGTCAATTTATTTGTTTGCCGCGCAAGAAAAGGTTCGCACCTTGTCAATGAAATCTGCGAAGCTCTTGAATAAGCAAAGTCTAATACTGCCATGCAGTACAACCTGGCTCTCTCGAATGCGGACTACCTCACACTGTTGAACAATATTCTGAAAAAAAAAATGACGAAATCACACGTTCTCTATGCAATTCGTAAAGTCAGTTTTCAGTATGGCCTTTCATATATGAAGGTGTATTTGACATGGTAAAATGAAAAGGGCAACAACAAAAAAATAAATGCGAGCTTGACCGGGTGTCGGAAATATATTTGCTGAGTAAATATAATATTTAATGTCTCGAATCCTGTCTAAATAAATTTTGTATTAACTTTAGCAACTATGAAAGAGAAGCGCTGCTGAAATAACAGTTTATTGATTTTCGTTTTGACAAGCAAGTTTTTCACCTCGACTTTTAATCATGTTGCCCTTAACAACTAGCTACACCGATTGCTATTTATTCAGTATTATAACAAAATCCATCTTGAAAGCATATATCAAACCCGCTCGGTATATGGGGTTCATGTATGCTAATAGTTTGCATCCTCGTATAGCCAAAAATAATAAAATGATTTAGTTTGAAAGAACCTCGGGAAATAGAACAACAACACCGTATTCTGCGTTGTGTGTTTCTCTGCCTTCAAAAGTTTCGAAATTAAAACCAACAAGACCTGAGACCAACCCTGAGAAGTTTCAGTCTTTTTGGTTAAATGCCTGCGAAGTTGTGACGCTTTTAAATTTAAGAGATTTGTATGGAAAAAGCTACCTTGGCCTGCCTAGCCTCGCTCGTTTTTTGTGTTATTGGTAATATAAATGTTCCTGTAACTTTCCATTACAGCGAATCCTGCTGCCACAATCAGCCAGTTTCCGCTTAAGCAAGTCTCGACTGTAAAATCCTTAGGTGTGCGTATTGATGAAAATCTTAGTTGGGAGTGTTATATCATTCAACGACCTTTCTAAAAAGATTGTTTTTGGTATTAGCGCCATTAAACGGTCCCATATAAGACTACTTAATTGCGGCCTCATCTGCCTGCATTATACCCAATAATGCTGCGAACCTCAGTAATTAACTATTATAATTATTAACCCTCATAAATCCTATTGTTCTCCCTCTGCATTTCATCGACGATTTCAGTTGCCCCCTTACATTGGTGTTTTGGTACAGAAACAATGCAATTAGCATGTATTGTCTGGTAGCAATACAAATTGTATAATCCATTTCATTTCAAGGAATTTAGTTTATTTTTATCTCCTTGTGAAGCTTCTGTAACTTTTCACATCTGTCAGGAGTGTTATTGAATTTCATGTGAACGAGGAAGGTAAATTAGTTTGCATTGTATATAACGCAATGTATCTGAGTGGTTATTTTGAGTTGTTTGCTGGAAGGCAAAGCCTTGCTACTGTTTTAAAGTTGAATGTAAGATTCTTCGGAAGACGAAGCAGCCATTTTCATAACGCAGAGCCAAAAGTCGGCAAATTCCGATGCCGTTGAAGGTAATTAAATATTTTCCTTTTGGGGGGTCATTTTTAAACGACTAAGAATAGGTTTCCTTGTATTTTTATTGTTTAGAAGAGCAAAGATTCAGAAAACCAATTACGTCTGTTGAGTGCGCGAAAAGTTTGAAGAAAGTTGGGTGTCAGACTCAAGTCGTCGAAAATGGGCGTGGGTGCTGAAAGTCTTTGATCAGTGGATGGTTGAGAGAATTGAAGCAGTAATTAAAATGAGTTATAGTGGTGAGCCGTTGATAAACGAGAATCTAGATGAAATGTCTGACGAGCAGCTGGATTTCGTCTTGGCCCGATTTATTGCCGAAGTTAGAAAAGAAGACTGAGAAGAATATCAAGGAAAGACATTATATGAAATGAGAAGTACTATTCAAACGTTTTTACGTGTGATATCGAAGAGAAATGTGACTTTGATTGACAAAAAAGGTTCTAAATTTAGAAGTTTGATTTCCGCTTTGAATTTTCGATTGAAAGAAAAAGCTGGACAAGGAATTGGTATAGTTATCAACAAGGCGAATCTTATTATGGAGGAACAAGAACTATTTGTGGGAAAACGGGTTTTTAGGGAGCGAGAACGGAGAGCTGCTTTGCCATACTTTGGTCTGGGTTTTTGGCATTCAGTTTGCCCTGAGGGCTGGGCAGGAACACAGGAATTTGAGATCCCACAGCCCCGCACTAACTATATCAAAAGAAGTTTCTCCTGCAGCGGAGCTGTACTGTAGAATATAGACGTCTGCCTCTGGATATTCGACAGTCGCCCTCTCTTAATGAATTTAAATCCAATGAATAGACGGCTTCCTTGTAAAGCAGGTTTTATCATTTCTTTTATTATTGTAGTTATTTGTGATTAAAAAATCCCACAAACTCTATAATTTATACCTGGAGCCTCCTGCTCCTTCACCTTAACCTCACCGCCTACATCTTAACTACACCTCCAACACCTTAACCACACCTCCTACACATCAACCTCGCCTCCTTCACCTTAACCTCACCTCCTTCACCTTAACCACACCTCCTTCACCTTAACCACACCTCCTACACCTTAACCACACCTACACCTTAACCACACCTCCTTCACCTTAACCGCACCTCCTACACCTTAACCTCACCTCATACACCTTAACCTCACTTCCTACACCTTAACCACACTTCCTACACCTTAGCCAGACCTCCTACACCTTAACCTCACCTCCTACACCTTAACCACATCTCCTACACCCTAACCTCACCTCCAACACCTTAAACTACACATCCTACACCTTCACTATACCTCCTACACCTTCACCTCACCTCCTACACCTTTAACTACACCTCCTACACCATAACCTCACCTTCTAGAACTTTAACTACACATCCTACACCTTCACTATACCTCCTACACCCTTAACTACACCTCTTACACCTTAACCACACCTCCTAAACATTAACCTCACCTCGTAGAGTGTATTTAATTTATGAGTTCGAGTTGAATATTTCGAGTTCGGGTTCGAGTTAAAATTTCGAGTTTAAATAATAATATTAATAATTGTAGGTTGTGTGTAAATTAACAGGGGACAGAAACGAAAAGGTTACTTTCTTTCCTTTGCATTTCATTACCGCGGAATCCATACGCGAGATAATAAAACGAGTTAATCCAACTGTGTTATCATTTGCAAACAGCTAACAGGCTATTAGTTACATTTAGAAGCTTTTCGGGAGCAGGGGAAGAGAAGTTGGGAGCGCATTTGTGGCCCGGGGTTGTATCTCAGAGTTGACGTCATTTGTGGGTGGCCTTTAATTGTTGTTGGATCTTTGTCCTTGCTCTCGATTCTCTAGCTTCGGCTCTTCTTCGCCAATATCGCTGACCTAAATAAAATCACCGCACATCAATATTGGCCTTGTTAGAAGCAAAACAATTATCGAAAGTAAATATCAGAAAATAAATAACAAGCGACAAGGTATTGTTATGTTAATTTACTTACAATTGAAGATAAATTCTCCTTGTGGCTTTCCGCCGTCTTCGAGAGAAGATCTTGCAAAAACCAAGATCTTGCATAAACCAAGATCTAGCATAACAAAGATTTTGCCTAACCAAGATCTTGCAAAACGAAGATCTTGTATGAACCAAGATCTTGCCTAGCCAAGATCTTGCATACCCAAGATCTCACCCAACCAAGATCTTCAATACCCAAGACCTTGCCTAACCAAGATCATGCATAACAAGGTTCATTCCTAAGATATTGACCAACCAAGATATTGCATAACCAAGATTTCCCTGACCAAGATGTTGCATAACCAAGATCTACCCTAACCAAGATCTAGTATAACCAAAATCTTGCAAGACCAAGATCTTGCATAACCAAAATCTTGCATATAAAATGTCCAGCATTATCATGATTTTGCCTAACAAAGATCTTGCATAACACAGGTCTTGTATAACCAAAGTCTAGCATAACCAAGATCTTGCGTAACGAAGATCTTGCCTAACCAAGATCTAGAATAACCTAGCTCTTGCATAAGAAAGATCTTGCCTAACTAAGATCTTACTTAACAGAGATCTTGCATAAACCAAGATCTTGCCCAACCAAGGTCTTGCATAACCATGATTTTGCGTAACGAAGATAACGCCCAACAAAAATCTTGCATAACCAAAATCTAGCTTAACCAAAATCTTGCATAGCCAAGATCTTTCGTAACAAAAATCAAGCATAACCAAGATCTAGCCCAACCAAGATGTTGCATAACTAAGATCTTACATAACCAAGATATTAATTAAACACGATCTTGCCTAACGGAGATCTTGAATAACCAAGATCTCCCCTAACCAAGATCTTGCATAACCAAGATCTTGCCTATCCAATATCTTTAATAACCAAGATCTCACCTAACCAAGATCTTGCTTAACCAAGATTTCGAATAACCAAGATCTTGTACAACCAAGACCTTCCTTAACCAAGATTTCGCATAACCAAGATCTCGCCTAATGAAGATCTTGCATAACAAAGATTGTGCATAATCAAGATCATGCCTAAGTGAGATGTTATAAAACAATTGCATAACAAAGATATTCCATAACCAAGATCATGCCTAACCAAGATCTTGCATAACCAAGATATTGACTAACCAAGATCTTCCCTAACAAAGATCTTGCGTAACCAAGATCTTTCCTAGACAAAATCTTGCCTAACTAAGATCTTGCATAGCTAAGATTTTGCATAACCAAGATATTACCTAACGAAAATCTTGCACAACCAAGATTTCCCTAACCAGGATCTTGCATAACCAACATCTAGCATAACCAAGATCTTGCATAACCAAGATTGTGCATAACCAAGATCATGTCTAAGTAAGATGTTACAAAACCAAGATCTAGTATAACCAAGATCTTGCATAACCAAGATCTAGCATAACCAAGATCTTGCATAAACAATATTGTGCATAACCAAGATCATGTCTAAGATCTTGCATAACCAAGATCTCGCCTAACTGAAATCTTCCATAACCAACATTGTGCATAACCAAGATCATGCTTAAGTAAGATGTTACATAACCAAGATCTAGCAAAACCAAGATCTAGCATAACCACGATCTTTCATAACCAAGTTCTTGCATAACAAAAATCTCGCGTCACCAAGATCTTGCATAGCCAAGATTGTGCATAACCAAGATCATGCCTAAGTAGGATGTTTTTTAGTTTTATCTACTATTTTTTGTTATTAAACAGCGCCTTGAATCCTTTCGAAAAGGCGCTATATAAATGGATTATTATTATTATAACCAAGAACTAGCGTAACCAAGATCTTGCATAACCAAGATCTTACCTAACCAAGATCTTGAATAACCGTAATCTAGCATAACCAAGATCTAGCATAACAAAGATCTAGCATAACCAAGATCTTGCATTACCAGGATCTTTCCTAATCAAGATCTAGCATAACCAAGATCTTGCCTAGCCAATATCTTGCATAATCAAGATTGTGCATAACCAAGATCAGATCTAAGTAAGATGTTACAAAACCAAGATCTAGTATAACCAAGATCTTGCATAACCAAGATCTAGTATAACCAAGATCTTGCATAACCAAGATCTAGTATAACCAAGATCTTGCATAACCAAGATCTTACCTAACCAAGATCTTGAATAACCGTAATCTAGCATAACCAAGATCTAGCATAACAAAGATCTAGCATAACCAAGATCTTGCATTACCAGGATCTTTCCTAATCAAGATCTAGCATAACCAAGATCTTGCCTAGCCAATATCTTGCATAATCAAGATTGTGCATAACCAAGATCATGTCTAAGTAAGATGTTACAAAACGAAGATCTTGCATAACCAAGATCTAGCATAACAAAGATCTAGTATAACCAAGATCTTGCATAGCCACGATCTTCCCTAACCAAGATGTATCCCAACCAACATCTCACATAACCAAGATCGTGCATAAACAATATTGTGCATAACCAAGATCACGTCTAAGTAAGATCTTGCATAACCAAGATCTCGCCTAACTGAAATCTTCCATAACCAACATTGTGCATAACCAAGATCATGCTTAAGTAAGATGTTACATAACCAAGATCTAGCAAAACCAAGATCTTGCATAACAAAGATCTTCCCTAACCAAGATCTTGCATAACCAAGATCTCACCTAACCAAAATCTTGCATAACCAAGATACTGCCTGACTAAGATCTTGCATAACAAGGATATTGACTAACCAAGAGCTTGCCTAACGAAGATCTTCCCTGACCAAGACATTGCATAACCAAGTTGTAGTATAACCAAGATCTTGCCCAAACCAAGATCTAGCCTAACGAAGATCTTGTATAACCATGATTTTCAACAACCAAGATCTAGGTAAACATAGATCTTGCATATCCCTGGTTTTGCATAACCAAGATTTAGCATAACCAAGATCTTGCATAACCAAGACCTAGCATAACCAAGGTCTGCCCTGGCCAAGATCTTGGAAAAACAATATCTTCCCTAACGAAAATCTTGCCTAACCAAGATCTAGCCTAACCAACATCTTGAAAAACAAAGATTTTGGATAACCAAGATCATGGCTAAAAAAGATCTAGCATAACCAAGATCTTGCATAACCCAGTTCTTATCTAACCAAGATTTGGCATAACCAAGATCTTGCATAACCAAGATTTAATCTAATCAACATCTTGCGCAACCAAGATTCTGGATAACAAAGATCATGCCTAACCAAGATCATGCACAACCAAGTTCTATCATAACCAAGATCTTGCATAACAAAGATCATGCATAACCAAGGTCTTGCATAACTTAGATATTGACTAACCAAGATCTTGCGTAACCAAGATCTCTCCTATGCTAGACCTAACCAACATCTTGAAAAACAAAGATTTTGGATAACCAAGATCATGCCTAACAAAGATCTAGCATAACCAGCATCTTCCCTAACCACGATCATGCCTAAGTAAGATCTTGCTTTAACAAGATCTTGTATGACTAAGAACATCCCTAACCAATGTATCGCATAACCAAGATCTAGAAAAACCAATATCTTGCATAACACAGGTCTTGCATAAACAAGGTCTAGCATAACCAAGATCTTGCATAACCAAGATCTTACTTAACCAAGATCTTGCATAAGCCAAGATCTTGCCTAACCAAGATCTTGGAAAACCAAGATCTTGCATACCCAAGATCTAGCATAACCAAGATCTTGCATTACCAGGATCTTCCCTAACCAATATCTTGCATAAGCAAGATCATGCCTTACCAAGATCTAGCATTACCAAGATCTCTCCTAACCAAGATCATCCCTAACGAAGATCTAGCATAACCAAGATCATGCCTAACCAAGATCTAGCATAACCAAGATCTAGCATAACCACGATCTTTCATAACCAAGTTCTTGCATAACAAAGATCTCACGTAACCAAGATCTCGCATAGCCAAGATTGTCCATAACCAAGATCATGCCTAAGAAGGATGTTTTTTAGTTTTATTTAATATTTTTTGTTATTAAACAACGCCTTTGAATCCTTTCAAAAAGGCGCTATATAAATGGATTATTATTATTATAACCAAGATCTAGAATAACCAAGATCTTGCATAACCAAGATCTCGCCTAACTGAAATCTTGCATAACCAACATTGTGCATAACCAAGATCATGCTTAAGTAAGATGTTACATAACCAAGATCTAGCAAAACCAAGATCTTGCATAACCAAGATCTCACGTAACCAAGATCTTGCATAACCAAGATCCTACCTGACCAAGATCTTGTATAACAAGGATATTGACTAACCAAGATCTTGCCTAACGAAGATCTTCCCTAACCAAGACATTGCATAACCAAGTTGTAGTATAACCAAGATCTTGCCCAAACCAAGATCTAGCCTAACGAAGATCTTGTATAACCATGATTTTCAGCAACGAAGATCTAGGTAAACCTAGATCTTGCATGTCCCTGGTTTTGCATAACCAAGATTTAGCATAACCAAGATCTTGCATAACCAAGACCTAGCATAACCAAGGTCTGCCCTGGCCAAGAGCTTGGAAAAACAAGATCTTCCCTAACGAAAATCTTGCCTAACCAAGATCTAGCCTAACCAACATCTTGAAAAACAAAGATTTTGGATAACCAAGATCATGGCTAAAAAAGATCTAGCATAACCAAGATCTTGCATAACCCGGTTCTTATCTAACCAAGATCTGGCATAACCAAGATCTTGCATAACCAAGATTTAATCTAATCAACATCTTGCGCAACCAAGATTCTGGATAACAAAGATCATGCCTAACCAAGATCATGCACAACCAAGTTCTATCATAACCAAGATCTTGCATAACAAAGATCATGCATAACCAAGGTCTTACATAACTTAGATATTGAATAACCAAGATCTTGCATAACCAAGATCTCCCCTAACCAAGATCTTGCATAACCAAGATCTTGCCTAGCAAAGATCTTGCATAACCACGATCTCACCTAACCAAAATCTTTCCTAACTAAGAACTTGCATAACCAAGATCTTAAATAACCAAGATCTTGCATTACCAATATTATGCCTAACCAATATCTTCCATAACTCAGATCTTGCATAACAAAAAATCCTTCAAATCCAAGATCCTGCTGAAAAAGATCTCGCCTAACCAAGATCTTCCCTAACCAATATCTTTGCTATACAAGACCTTACATAACCATGTTCTAGCCTAACCAAGATCTTGCATAATCACGATCTGGCATAACAGAGAACTTGAATAACCCAGATCATGCCTAACCAAGCTCTCGCCTACCCAACATCTTGCATAACCAAGATCTTGCCTAGCCAAGATCTTGCATAACCAAGATTCTGCATATCCAACATCTTGCAAAACCAAGACCTTGCATAATCACGATTTTGCCTCAACAAGATCTTGTATAACCAAAATATTGCATAACCAAGATCTTGCATAATCAAGATTTTGCCTATCCAACATCTTGCATAGCGAAAATCTTCCATAACCAAGATCTAGCATAAATCCCTTCTTTGGAGCAACTCTCAGAATAGCTTTATGGAGGTCAACACCTTGACCTCTGACTATGCCTTTTCCAGAGGTATTTTTTACAAATTTTGTTTTTGTATGATTCCCTTGACTACAAGTTGATTTCATTATTCGTCTACCATTACTAGTCATTTCATACTTAACATTATTATTTCCATTTTTTTTCTTGTGAACTATGCAGTAAGTTTTTTCTACCATATAACTATTAGTTATTTAATTTCTCAACCTGATTTTCCATATTTAGCCCAATATTCTTTTCATGCCCTCGGATTTTCTCTACGAAGAAAAGCTTCTACAGATTTACGGTGGTGAGTCATATCATAATCTGGGTTCCAAAAATTTTTAGTAAAAAATCCATCTTTCTTGTTAATAGCTGATTTAGCAATATCACCTGACCAGTATTTATCAAGTATATTATTATTAACTCCTGGAAGCATTTTGTAAAAATCTTGAGCTTCCTGAAATCCAGGAAGTTCTTTACCAATTGTTTTATTTATAGTTTCACCGATTCCTTTCCCAGTATTTAATTTTACAAATTTGGTTTTTTATATGATTACCCTCGGAACAAGTTGATTTCATTATTCTCCTTCCATTACCTGTCATTTCATATCCAAGATTTTTGTTTCCAGTTTTTTCTTATGAACTATGCAGTACGTTTTTTCTCTCTTAACCATTTAATATATTAATTTGGTAGATAATTATATAACTAATAAATATATAATGACAGAATATCAAGTAATTGATTTATTACTGACAGATGGTCAGATAAACAATTAAAAAGAGCAATTAAAAATAGCTGTGAAACAACCATTTCTATAAATAAAGAAAATCTTAAAGAAGACAAAGGCAATTTTCAAATACCTCTTACACAAAGGCAGCTTAATCATGTTAATAAAAATTATGGTAAAGATAAAGGTGTAAAATTAAAAATAAGTAGATCTCAAATTACGGAACTTAGGAAAAGCGAAGCTCTGAAGACTGGGAAGGGTTTTCAAGTTAATCCATTTGGGCAAATAGGTGTTAGTAGAGGAAGAAGTAGAAGAAACGTACCACCACCACCTCCACCAAAAACACAGAAGACTGCACCAGGAGGTGGAGGACTCTAAGTTGATCCCCGATCCCCCTCCATTTACTGGAATGTGGCCAGATCAGCAAATGCAGTTAAACTGTCCAACTTTAATATAATGGATTGGTTGGACTATTTGAAAATAAAAATGAAAGGCATCTTCATGAGAAACGAACATTGGCCGACTCCTCAACATTCTCCTTGTATTCAGTATTAATTTGGACGACTTAGGTGCGAGAGGAACCCATTGGGTATGTTGTGTGCCAGTCCAAAATAATATTATTCTATTTTGATTCTTTTGGGATGCATTATCCACAAGAATATAAAAAAAGAGCAATTAAAGACGAAATAAAAATATTATACAATAAAAAACAATTACAGCATAAAAATAGTGTTCTATGTGGATATTATTGTCTGTATTTTCTACATAGAACTCTTAAATTTAAAGAATCACCGGAAATTGCTTTGTCAAGATTTTCAGATAATCTTTTGGTGAATGAAATTTTAATTTCAAATTGTTACTCACTTGAGAATAAAATTCATTTTTAATTGAATCATTAATTCTTATTAAAATTATTTTATATCTTCATATTTATATTTCATTTTCATAATTTTACGAATTTCTTTATCAGTATATAAGTTCTTCATTATAATAACTAAGTAAATAAAAAGAGACGAGGCTTTTTAGTAAACGTAAAAAAGCCCCATCCCTTTTTCAAGAGACGAGGCTTTTTATTAATAAAAAAATTACAGATAATTTAGTAAAAAAATTATTTTTTTAAATTTAGATCTAAAACATCTGTCACAGATTCCAACATCTTGACATAAAAAACATAAAGTAATTCTCTTTCCACATTTCAAAAAAATGAATGTTGAATCAATACATCTATGGCACAGAAATTTATCTTTCTTACAAAAATCGCATTTTAAAAGATGATTATGATGTGAACAATCAAGGCAATATATCAGGAGTGTATCACATTCATCGCATGATTCTTTATACGGCTCGTCAGACAATTCGCTAGAAGCTCGTCGTTGATCACATTCTTTGCATATTTTTATAATTTTATGGCAAAACTCGCATAATACTTCAATTTTTTTCATACACAAGTCACAAATCATCCTTTTGATTATATATTTAATTTAGAAAAAAAAACATTATTTTCAGTAAAAGGGTAAATATTACCAAAAGGACTTTTTTCAATTTTTAATAAATAACGTAACTCAGCTTGTTTCCATTCTTTATTAAAATATTTAAAATTTTGTGGTGAACAAAATTGTTGATCATTATAAAGTTAGTTCATCCATTTAATAGCAGATTCTGATTTATTAAAATCAACTCCTAATTCTTTATGCCATTTATTAATAATTTTATTAAATTCTCTTTTTTCTTCTTTATTCATCAAATAATGCAATTTACAATAAATACATTTATTGCTTGTATAATCGAGGATGATTTTAAGAGCCCCTGGCGAGCCGTTCTTAACTCTCCAAAAAGTTTAATTAATTTTTTTTTTCATATTTCTTGTAAGGTGGAATTGTTAATGAATCACGTAATTTCATTAATTTCAAATAACACTTTAACTTATAACTCATAGGTATCATCTTATATAATAAGGAAAGAAAATAAAATTATATTTTGTCGATTCTATATAATTTTATTCATCTATGGTTTTCAGCTTTGTGAGCCTCTTTTAAAAAAATTGTAAATTACATAAATATATATTTTTTATTCATCATACAACTCATCAAGAGACTCGTAATCATCATCTTCAATTTCACTATATTCACCATCTTCCTCATCCACGCTTGTATCAGCAATTTGATTTTCAATAAAACTAATTTGATGAATTGCTTTATTATGCATTTCGGCTATTGTGTTAAATTTTGTAATATGATTTTCTAATTCAATTTTTTAAATTCCTTCTATCAATACTTTTCTATAAAAATATTCTAAAATTCATGAGTAAAGACTGATCTTTTCTGCTAAAGTTACATTTAAAAGTGAATATTTTCTTTCACACTTAAAACAGTGAATCTCAGTCTTACAAGTACGTTTTAAATTATACATTATTGATTTTTCTAAGTAATCTTCGAAATACATTCTAAGAATTTTTGCAATTTCTTTTTCTGTATTTTTACCACAAAAATCAATATTCATAACTATACTATAACTCTATGAATTTTTTTTCATTTCAAACTCACCTCTTAAAAATGACGTAACTTCCCTTTCTATTGAGACATCTAATCTGCTGCCGATGCTTGTGTTAGACGATAATTGAAAATTAATTGTTTTGGGTCATTAGATACATCATCTTTATGTTCACGGAGATCAAAATATAGAAGAGAATAGAGTTTTGTGAAATTGCTCATTGTCAGTTGGGTTCCGGTATTCGGGTCATTTTTCCTTCTGGCATATTCAACGAGATCGTTAAAAATTCTTGGTTTATTTTCTCCGTCATATTCTAATTCGGGGTAGAAGTCGGAATTACCATATTGTAGTCGGCAAGTTGCAAGTGAACAATTGTCATCAGCTGCATTGAGTTTGAAGGTGTCAAAGATGAAAGGATTTTCTGTTTCTATATTTGTTTTATTTCGCTGGAGGTAAACGAAGACATGTCGAGCATTTTTAACGGCTGGGGTTATCTGGTACATTCCACTGACAGCTCGATCTGGAGGGGAGGCTTTGAGATATTCGCGGAGATATTTCCATCTTGATGGTTGAAGATATGTTGAATTGACGAGATTAAGACCCTTAGAGTTGAAGTTTAGACGAGGAAGCCACAGTTGCATATCAAGGACACGATATCTTGCATTTGCTCCTCCAACTCTATAAATAAATTCCTCGGGGGAGGAGCTCGCGGCTGTCTTCCTATTCTTTCGAGTGATCTGCTTACTGCTCCTGATCCTTTGTGGTAAAATTCGTATAATCCCGTTCTAGGATTATACTCTTTCATCCATTCATGTGGTCTGTTCATTATATCGATTGTTTAGACAAATTACGTGTGATATTGATCGTCTGTAATACAAATTGCCAATGTGCTCTCTGTACTGTTGAATTTAAGTGGTCTGTTTAGTCCATCTGTGATGTATACTCGAATTGAATCAATTGTGTTTTTATTTATGGGGAGTAATTTTAGTCTTCGTGGTTCTATGGTGAAGGGGTAAGACCGACCTATATTCCGTGAAATGACGGAGAAACAATACAGAACACACTTGATGAGTCTGTTGTATTACGCGATGTGAGATCTGTGTGGATGCAGACGAGGTCAATTGAGTTGGTTATATTTGGAACATCTTCTGCTATATTTTCTTTTTCAGAGTAAATTTTTTTATTGAAACCAATTAATTTGTTGAAATCGCTGATTGATAAGTCTATTTCGTAATTCTGTCTTAAATCTATTTCAAAGCGAAGGAGTGAGAGATTAAATTTTAATTCTATTCCATCGTCAATTTCTTGAATAAATTCATTGAGGTCTTCATGTGAGTAATTTCCGTCAGGTAAATCAATATCAATCCATGGAGATACTGGTGTTTTCCTAAATCTGATTTTATTATTTCTATAATCTTCAGATATGTTGTACCATGAATATGTCATATCAACTATTTCATCAAGGGCCACTCTGAAATTTTTATAGCGGTCCAGATTAAGGGGATTAACAAAATGGATTGTGCAATCATGGGGCTGTTGATTGTAATTCATTCTTTGTTTTTTAGCTTCTGCTGAAGATAGAATAAGATGTATTTCAGACATATATTAACTTTGTAGATAATTGGTGAAAATGGTGAAAAGTTTGTTTATTAATTCGTTTTTTATTATACAAGAAATTAAGTATTCTCATTGCTTCTTGTCTTATCCTAAGTGATGTATTACCTGCTTCTATTGATCCACATATGATGTCTAACTTCTCTATTAATTTTAAATGGGGGTCTCTTCCGCGTCCATTGCCACTTATATCTTCATCTGGCCACTCATCGTCATCGTCTTTTCCTTTCGTGTTTTCAAATTTTTTCATTAATTCTTCCACGAATGGATCAGTTGGTTTTGGTTTCGGTTTTGGTTCTGGTGTTTTCTTTAATTTACTTATTTGTTCCTGTAAATCAGATTGGACAAATGGTCGTGGTTCTAGAGGGTCAAATGGCCGTGGTTCTAGAGGTTTAAATTTAGATTTTTCAGCATATTTCAATGTCTGATATTTTTTTAAAGATGGTTCTGTTTGTTGATCAATTTCATCTATTCTTTTTGTTAACTCTTTTTCTTCTTCCCTCAGTTCACCAATTGATTTATCATAAAATTTTCCTTCTTCATGTTTAAAAACATAATCATCTCTTTTTTCATATTTTCCAATGAGTTTTCTTAATGTTTTTCTTTCTTCCAATAATTTTTCTTGTTCTCTTTTTAATTTATTTTTTATTTTTTTAAATCGTCTTTATAAGGTGGTGGAGTACTCCATTTTTCTCTTGGCGGTGGCGACGGCGGTGGCGGCGGTGGTAGGTCTTCATCGTCATCTGGTGGTATATATGGTGGGAGATCGGGGGGTTTTGATGAACCTGATGAACCAAGAAATACATAATTATTGAAAATTTTAATTGACAAATATGAAAATTAACAGTGACCGCCATAGAGCTCCTTAAACATCAAAAAAGTCTGTGTGGTTATTACCCACGCTCATGCACCGTTAGACCTTTAAACTGTAAACCAAATGGCTCACGTGGGATTGTCAATGAGCTAGTCTCTTGACAATTATAATTATTGCGTATTTTCGACTTCAAAATCAACCTTATTGCTTTCATCACACAGTTAATATTTAAATAATAATTAAAATTACCTCTAGTGTTTTTTTAACTTTGTTGGCAAACAATTTTTAACTATTGTGGTTATCTGTTTCATCAGAACCTAATGAGGACGCTCGAAACTGTTCGATAGAAACTTGGAAAGAGGTATAAAAACTTCCGTTTAGATTTTCTCAGTCAACATCGTGTCATCCCGAATTTTACCGCAGCCGTTCCCACTAGAACATAAGAAGGTTATGTTTACAATTCTGATTATGCTTATGATCCTTATGTCGCTAGCCTAGTGGGAACTAGGCTTAAGAAAATGATCGACCATTTTCTTATGATTATGATTATGCCGATCATAAGGGTGCTTATGGTTATTGTTTCGTCAATATATTGAATTATTAGCTTGATTTCCTGATTCATTTTGATTGACACTTACTTATGCAATTTAGCCACGTGAATACGTCAGTTTTTCCGGCAGTTCAGATATTTTAGATTCGAAGCAACGTGCATGTTTTGCTAACCTGTCTCGCTGACCCGTCTTCTGTTATTACCTGACCTGTTTTATCCGTTGCTGACCTGTACACCGTTGTATACCGTGAAACAATCCTTCTAGACATCGTCAAAGAAGTAAGTTCTCAGTGATGTAACTCTAGCTGTAATAGTTTTACTCGTGCGTTTATGAACCTATGGATCCTGTTCAGTTTCTGAAATGTATTTTGTTCTTTTCTTCAGATCGAATAATAATAATGATATACTGGAATAAATTATACGATTTGCGTAACCTAGTTGGATTACCTGTTTGGTTTGTTGGACCAGTTACGTTTCTGGACGTTCCCACTAAGACATAAGCAACATAACAACGTTATGTTCGTGCTTATGATTATGATTATGATCCTTATGTCTCTAGTGGTAAAAATCGATTCGAAAAAGTACGGAAACATGATTCTACAACTACGTTTATTTAGAGAATACACGAAAATCCCCGGCTATATATATTTCCACATTTTATCCGCTGCAAAGCGTTTAATTTATTTAAGGTCATTCCCCTGTATTGCATTGCGCATCCTTACTGCGCACGATTCATTGAGTCATCAGCGCGCGCACCTAAAGAAAACTGCGGCGTTTTATTTACGGCTTTGCTCATGAAGGAGATAAATTGTCGTTTTCTTGTAAACGAGTATGGTGACCTATATACCCTTTTTCTGAGACGTTTCTGAAGCTGATATTTTAACGAATTATGGGGTATTTTCAAGGTGCTCCTGCTCCTAAACGAATATGGGAACCCCTCTTTTTCATTAAAAATTTAAATTCCCTTACGATGAACAACAAATGGGCAAAGTTTGAACGAAAATCTATTGTCAGTTCTATTTCAGGGGAATGACCTTAAGCATCACCTGAGTTCAAACAACACATCAATTTAATGACTTTCTCAATTTGGTCGACAGTTTCACTTAGTACAATTAATAATTATCTTGGAACTTCGCTTGGCATGCGTTATGTCGGAGTGAAGAAATTTATCACGCCAATGAACGTTAAGTCCGAAAGTTTTGAACATTACTCTCTCCACTGAGTGTTTTCATGTTTGGAATTTTCTGTCATTATCCAGCAGTTTGTAATATAATGCATGCACATTTAGGGTAGTACGCCAGGCGCATAAAAATAGTAGCATAAATGCCACATACATATAAATTGATAGTGGCCATGAGCCAAGGCCTTTTTTACATGGAAACAAACGCCAGTTTATAAGCTAACCAGAAAACTAGAACGTATCACAAAGGGAAGTGAGTTCCCGCCTGTTTATCTGCAGCATTATCCCAAGCAGGCGAGCGATCCCGAGCGAGTTTTATGAGCTCTCTGTTATATGCAATTGTTGGTTGCCTTGAGTCAAGCCTGAAAACGACTTCCATTTAAATTAAGTTAATTGTTTCCTGTAGAATGTGATACCAAAACACCGTAAATGCTTGATAAAGTGTAGCCGGGAGAGTTTCAGTTTCCGCCACAGGAAAGCCAGGTGTGATTCGAAACTGCCAGCCAACCTGTTTTGCTGTTTTCAACGTTTTTCTGTAAGGTGAACCACAATACATGCTAGCATATCTCCTCGAGCGCAAGGTGAACTTCTTTTCACACACGTAAGCTTACTAAATTATTAGTGTACTAAAACTATAGATGCATTTTATTGAGAAATAATGATTAGGATTTTGAAATCCGAATTTCAAATTCCCAATGATACACGAAATCGAAAGATAGATAGATTTTGACCCACCGCAAGAAAAAGAAGAAAAAAATAAAATGAAATCTGATATTAAAAAATGTAGTTCATACTTACACAGCAAGATGATTATTACGAGAGAGGTAATATCAATTTCCGTATTTCCTTTCATCCTGATGCAATTTATCTCCAGCATCATATTTATGCAAAAACGCTTAGCTTTATTGTCGAAGATCCAGTAAGAAAGTTTGCGAATTTTGCCTTTTTAAGAAAGACAAAAAGAACAGTTAACCGTTTTGACAACAGCTTCCTTTGGTTTGACCCTATTTTTATGCAGCGTGCTGTCTTAACATTATTTTGAGAATTTCCTTTGCACCTGTAGCTGACATGATCTCGTCAATCAATTAGGGTATGTTCCAATAATAAGTGGCCTCCCCTCATTAAATGACAAAAGCTGTCATTCACTTTATTTGAAAAATGGCTTATTAAAAAGGAAATTTCAAAGTAAGTATGTATATTATAAAGTGAATGAAAGTCTGAACTGTAATAGACGAAACATGAAGGCGAATTGAAACATGATCACCCTACGCAATTCTTCTACAATTGTCAGACTGAATCAGGTGGCCGACATTCTTATTTGCTATAACTGCAGAAATTCTCGTGCACTCATTGGCTAATTTTTTTTCTATTAAAACCAGCTATTGGTGTGATGAAGGAACAGCAACACGAGTGCCTCATAATATGCAACCTTGTTGGGTCGTTACTTCGCCTCGTTTTCTCTTAAATGGTGCAAATGTTGGATCCATCACACTTGGCCGGCCACCAATGATAAAACTGTACACTTGGAATAAAACAGGATCCACTTGAGTCTCCTTGATCATGTAACTGGTCACATTGGTAACAACGTCTGGCTCCAGGAAATAGCACTCAACATTTTTGACATTTTTTGAGACCAGGTCTGACGTATAGGAAGACGTGACATGCTATCATTGCTGTGATACTCAATGTTGTAGTTGTATGTTGCAAGGACCAGTGCCCACCTTTGGCTGCCGCACGCGCAGGTACTGGATTATTTGGGCCAAACAGAGAGAGCAAGGGTACAGATACTGGCGGAATCGTTTCAATCCGAAAATAATGCTGAATGCCTCCGTTCCAAGCTGAGGCTAGAGTAGAGGGGGTAAGTTTCTAAAGAAACTGTGGTGCTGCGTCGGTGGGAAGTATAACAATATAATTTGGTTTTATCAACTGGGTTGATAATGTCAATTGGCCACCGTAAAGAGATTCAAGTGCTGACGTTTCGAGCGTTAGCCCTTCGTCGGAGCGAATGGTTCGCTCCGACGAAGGGCTAACGCTCGAAACGTCAGCACTTGAATCTCTTTACGGTGGCCAATTGACATTATCAACCCAGTTGATAAAACCAAATTATATTATGAGGCTAGAGTAGTTTTTTTCTGAGCTGAAGTCAAGGTACATGAAGCAAAGGCCACAGGCCAGAATTGTCCATCCATTTTATGAGTCAGGACAGCACCAGCACCATAATATGAAGCATCACATGAAAGATAGAGAGGCAACGTGTGACCATAATGCACCAGTGTTTGCAAATTCAGTATCAGCTCCTTCACAGCAACAAATGCATCTTCTTCAACTTTGGACCACTTCCATAGAGTGTCCTTCTTCAGTAGAAGCAACAGTCAACTAGGCCTTTATAGATTATGCTAGTAAAAGTAGCATATTATGCTAGTAGCATTGCTTTTTTTTTTGGCCAAATTATGCCAAAATCATTCTCTTTTTTCCAAATTATGCCCCTTTTTTAAAATTATGCTCTTTGAAAAAATTGCAAATAAGTCCAAAAAATTCATTTTTTTTAATTAGAAGCCGTTGGTCTACAAGAACGAAACGCAAACAAATCCACAATGAAATTCAAATAAACATGTGGTTCATGTTAACATGCGCCTACATTGTGACTTGCGGTTCCGGTGCATCCCAGACCCGGGGCTCAGATTGTTTCAGACGCCGCTCAGTGATTCATAGTGAACTACAAATGCTACTACTTGAACAAAAACTCAAAACATCGAATAACGTCACCAAGTGCATGGGACTAGAGATGAACAATGATCAAATTATAGTAATTAAGGAGTTATCGTTTGACTCACGATGTAGTCACTTGTGATGTGGACCGCGACGTTTCGGCTGCATACTGCTAGCCTTCATCAGGCGATAAGGTCGACTGGCTGCGTGTAGCCTTATGAAGCATGGTGCTCCGCTGTGATTGGTTGGTTTTCAACAGCTGTGATTGGTGTTTCGATCCTCGCTGATCCTAGACCAGTTTAGCTTTTTTCACGATGATCAAATTGTAGCATCAAAAATGATCCGATAATTATCAAAATATGCGAATTATGCTAGCATTGCTACTGGGCAGAAATTATGCCACTTTGCTGAAATTATGCCAAAAATTATGCTAGCATAATCTATAAAGGCCTACAGTCAACGCAAAACCCTCCAAATAGCTCAAATTCACCATTTTGGGCCGAGGAACGATACCTGAGGTAAGTTGACGTTTATTTCAACCAAAAAAAAATAAACATTGCTCGAAATGAGTTTTCGATAGTAGGACGCTTTCAATGTTCCCGTGCAAATCTTTACATTTTGAACGAAGACTCACTGCTTGTATGGGGTCCCTATGGATCTTCATCTACTGGAATTCGTTCTCAGTCCCCTGCTCGCTTAGAAAATGGCTGCTGCATTAATTAAATGCAAATTTCACAACAGGATGAGTTCCTTCGTCAAACTGCGATTTCTTGAAAGATTTGCCGATACTGGAGAAAGCGCTTCTAAATGGAAATTCTGACTATTTTGTAAGTTCAAGGACAGCAAAAATGTTTTGCACTTTGTCCGCAGAATTGTAGTCGACAGAAGATGCAAAGTTGAGCTGAGAAGCAGTGAGCGAAAGTCAATGACCATCTTGTCAGTCTCGTGAATGCCTCGCTTCTTTGTAAGGTATTAGTCCCAGACTTTACTGTTTATATCAATTATTGGTTGTATATAGTTTTTCCAGATGCCAATAAGAACATTGCCATGAACGCGATCAAGTACGTAGTTATGCTGGACTATCTAATTACTGTAACTTGCATCATCCCTGTTGGCCGGGGGTAATTCTGTGAAGGATGGAACACCCTGGAACACACCGGAACACCCCGGAACAGCCCGGAGCACACCCGGAACACCCCTGAATTCACCCGGAACACTAAAATTTTTAAAGACAGAAAAAATTTAATATTGTTAAAAAAATAATATGGAAATAAAATTAAATTAAATATAAGCAAAATAGGTAAGATGAAATCAAACCGGGTCAAGAATATATTCAAAAATATTGTACAAATGTTGCGAAAAATGCATTCTTTCATGCGTACACCTACCATATTTTTAGGTCAATGGTATATGGGCTCATATACCATTGCCTCTAAAACAATCAAAACTCGGGAAATGCAATATACCATGTAGCTAGTTTTTAAAGTGCACCTAACCCCAAAATATTTTTTTTTGCTCAAATATACCTTAATTTGCACCAGTTTGAAACGCATTGCACCTTTCGTTTCTCGTTTTTACCAAATTCTGCCTATTCATAGCATTCAAGCGTTATGAAAAATTGTGCATCATTTGCTCCACGACCGAGTCAGAAGGGGCGTGTGTCTATTCCAGATTTGACGTCACAAAATGATTTGCATTGCATTAAGTCTTTGTAAACATGCATGCAAATCAGTTTGTGATGTCAAATCGGGAATACACCCATGCCCCTTCTGAGTCGGTTGTGGAATAATGTGGAACAAATGATGCACAGTTTATCGTAACTTTTGAATGCTATAAATAGTCAGAATTTGGTAAAAAGGTGCAATGCGTTTCAAATTGGTGCACAGGTTTATTCTATTTCGGGGTTAGGTGCACTTTAATAATATTGGTCGATTGCTTAGAAAATGTGTTTGGATTTATTTATTTTCCTTTTTTAATGTTTATGTACCAGTCGCATTGAACCTGCAATATGCCCCCTCCCCCGGGGATTCCCACAGGCATTTGTGTTCAAATTCCCCTCTCCCTGGGCCAAAAAGCCATTCAAATGCCCCCACCCCGGAAAATTAGCAAGTGACGAGATTACAATTTTAACTTTTTAGTTGCTTCTACAGTATTATGCTCCTGAAGCCGAGTCTTAAGAACTACTAAGTACTGTATCACAAAACATTTGCCAGTAAATTTCAAATGCAGTTATCAAACTGCCCTAGAACCCTGACATCTGTTGGGAGTAGTTTTAGCTCCGAGAACATTATAATATCGCAACCATTCAATTTATGGGGAGCTTAAAGCTTTTAAAATCCTCAAAACCTGCCATGTCGTCCTCCACCATGGAATTGCTGGGACAAAATGAGGCTTAACGTTCAGATTCCCCAACCTTATTCATGAGTAACGATGAATTCCCCATTCCCCCTTAGGAAGGCCAAGGCGTCAAATACCTTTCCCTGGGGTACATGTATGTCGGGGGGCTGTTGAAGCTTGGATTTAACTGGTACATGTACATTACGTTGACAATGCAACGGCTCACAAAAGACACAATTATGATCAATCTAGCTGTTGATGAGTGCTATTTACTTTTTGACCTGATTAACATGCAATCAGGTGTTGTAATTTTTTTTGCAGCGAAAATAAGAACACCTGATCACAGTTTATGCCCTAAGTACAGTGAAATTAATGTGTTTTATGTTGATTCTAAAAAAAAAAAGAATTTGGATTTAAGTGCTGCAGTTAGAGTTTGTTAACTACTCCGGTTTGCAATGATATGTACACACACAATAATTATAAGTTACGCCGAACCTAAACTCAGAGTTTACATAGGCTTAGAAAGTTCTAGAAGCGTCTCAGCATTTTTTACTGTTGGACATATATACCTGATTACACAATGTACGCTAATTGCTATACAAAAGGGTGTGATAGTTCGATGATATCGCATGAATGCCGATTGCGTAACAGAGTTAAGAAACGTGTGGTTTCCAAGGTTGAGGGAGTCCTTAGCCTTGTAATTATGATGGGGGGGGGGGGGGGGGAGGGGGGTAGGGAGTAATCCATTGCCAGGCCAAGTGGAGGTAATTAATTTTTGGTTGATTAAAACAACTTTCGAAAACGTGGAAGCATTTTGCTGATGTCAAGGGAAACATAGTTTTCCGTTCCAGAGCCAATGTCCAAATAACTTTAGTGAAATCGACATAATTACCCTAGGCAATGCCCTCAGTGTCCATCTGTATCCCCTCATTATTTTTCGTTTTGGCATGTCTTCGTCAGTACCAACTAAAGCCTTCTCTTAACCCTTTGATCCCTGAGAGTGCCATATGGCACATAATGTCATAACTTGGTCAATATTTGTCCAACTAATCTGATTTTTGGCATCAAAATTGTCTATGAAAAATCTGCATTTTGAAAGGATAAAATTGTAGTATGCAACATATCTGAAACTAACCATTGGACTGAAAGCTGCAAATTAAGATATATTTAAGGGGTATACCTAATATATATGGTGATAGAAAACTTTTTTAATACAATCCTTCTCTTTTGAAAATTTTGACTCATTTCTTTCAAAGCTCTCACTTTCTTTTGTTTGTTACTGTGTTTTATGAAATTCTCTAACCAACACCTTTCAATTAATGGTGTATCATACATGGATATTTTTTTGACTTATGAGAAATGACCATTTGCCTTAGGGGATAAAGGGTTAAGAGATGTCTGCAATTTTGTTAACTTGACCATTATTCTGATCGTACTATTACTTGCTATTACAATTATTTTGTCCTCTACAAAATAAATCACTCGTAAACTTCACTATTCCAACAGTTTTCCAGACAATTTGCCTGACCATGCAACAAGTTCACAAGTGATAACAGAGAGGTAAGTACATAGTATTCCATACATACACGTACACAGTTTACTTTAGTTTTTTTCTTAAAAATTAAAGACGTATTCCCCCGAATTGGGGTTGCAAAAAATAATCTTTAGCGGCAAATCACTCTGGGTAAGCTACATATGATCTCCATGAGGATTTTGGTTGGAAGAAATGTACAGTAGCTTTATGGTTAGGAGGGGGGCGTAAGGGGGGTCTGAAAGCCGCAAAACCGCACAGAAATACGCAAAAAAAACCCAAACCGCATCAGATTTTTCCTGAATACTGAAACCGCACGTACATGGAGGCCACAATATGAACTGAAGGCTGACGTCAGCAAGACTTGTGATATATTTTGATAACATTGTGCGTTAATATTAAACATACCATCATAACGCCAACGGTATATTGTACTACACTATTATACTCTATTTGCTGCTAACCAAATGCCAAGTATGTGGGTCATGTCGAGTATTGATATCTCCCTTGACTTTGAAAAACTCTGTCACTGATCCTCAGTGGATCCTGTACGTCTTGCATTGGGTGACTGATTACCTTGGACGACCCTGTGCTAGTTGTGGAACACGGAATACATGTTTCTTCTGGAAATGTGACCTTCTTGTCTCGTAAAGAGTTCAGTGGAGAAGACGATTGTTAAAACGTACCTAGCTCTTCCGTATCGAGTTTTTGCAGCTTAGTTGCCATTGTCGCGCATTGAATCAAAGCAACGAGAACATGAGGCTGTACAGCTGTACGAGCTAACATCCGGCATGGAATTTCACGAAGTCTACGCATCATTGGCCAAAACGGTTAATCACAAAGTATTAACTGGAAAAGGCCGTAATTGCAAACCACAGAGTTAAATTGTAAGCTGATATAATGAACCCTGATGCATTGTAAAACAAAACACTTCACTTGCAAAACAACCGGACGCCAACCGTTCTAAAGAGTGTTATCACCGCAGACACTTGTTTCACCGAAAACCACAACTTAAAGGTTGTAATAGCCTGCGTAGCAAGCGTTCCCAAGCGAGCGAAGAGCTGTTATGATATGTTATTTTATAAATTGGGGTGAAGGGGCAAGGGAACGCTTACCCGCAAGCCCCACTATTTTGAAAAACGCCCACTGATTTTTCACGCTTGAGTTCATTCATAGGTTGACAGCTTGTCAAGAATTAACCAATAACATTTTGCCTGATCTGAAATTATATTTCCTTCACTCGTCACGCGAATCAGCTTGTCAAACCGGCGAAACTGTAGTGATGTTTGGCGGTATAATTTCAAACTAAAATTTGGAACTGAATCTCAACCAGGGAAGCCCGGTTTTCTCCTAAGAAAATCTTTCCAAGCCATCGAAATGAAAATATGCATACAAAGAAAACCTTGCTGCTACTTGTAGACCGGTTGGAGTCGAAGTTGTGGAAAACAACAAGCTATTTTCAGAGCGTGTTTGCAATCCTTATGCTCGCAAAATTTTAATTTACGGACTCTGTACGAACAGTCAACACATACAGAGTTCGATAGGTAGCGAGGAATTGCCGTAGCGAGACTGCTGCTTGCAAAATCCCACCAAAGCAGAGCATTAATGTTCCAAGCTACTGCTCGGGAAGGCACCGAGTAGCAGTAAATTCTCCCGTCTCACAAAACGCTTCTCGGAAGTCTTTATAATTCGCAGCCACAGTAGGCACAAAGATTCTGTTAATTCGAAGTTGAACATGGGCATGGACTATTTACCAACTCATGGGACACTTCAAGTCAAAGAAGTGATCATTTATTCTACCGGTAAAGTGACAGCAAGAATTCCTCATGGGGAGGAAAGTAACAAGAATTGGCAAGCGGCCACAAATATTATACCCGAACACCAAGAACTTTATAAACATGGCCAGCTTTACTAGATCTGAAAATTTTCTGCTATGATTAAGGTTATACAAAACACTTCGTCAAAATCGCAGCACCAGTTGCAGGGAAATCCATTAACATTTTGAAAATACAATTTTAGAAAGCGACGAACGAGCTTATCTCAGCCCAGTCCAGGTTTCCACTGAATGATGTTCGTCTACTATAAACAACGAATTGATAAAACGCTAATCCATGGTGGCTTCAGTTGACACTGGTGTATTTCAAAAAAGCAGTCCATCATCTCAATTAAATTCGCCTCTACTACTTGTCACTTATTATGCTTTGCAATGGAGAAATAACAATGATACTCTCGGTTAGCAAGGTACATGTATATTCAAATAGAGTGGTCTACGAGGTCCAAGTTTCTGTTAGGTCAAACACACTGCTACAGGCAAACAGGGAATTTATTCATTTTTCCTTTTTCAACAGCTTCTGCCACTTATGCAAGGAAACATTGATCTCAAAACGGATCATTGGAAAATACATTATCTGCTCCAAGCCAATATGTGCACTGTAAGTACAGTTTTCCTGCTGGCAAAATATATTTAACCTGTATTAGCAAAACAGTATTATGTTTGTTAGGTAAATGCTTAAATAATGCTTAACCGATGCACTGGATAAATCGCTATCTATAGTATATAAAATTAAATGTTGGTGAAAACCTATGCTGTATACTGGTTAGCAATTTACCCAGTGGATAGTGTTATCCAACCAGCACCAGGAGTTTAAGTAGGAAAAAGAAAATTGTACATACTTGAGTATGACAAAACATTGACACAGAAGGGTTGGGTGGGAAGGTAATGAACTGGCAACAGACTATCATTCCATCCTATGGGAGTACCCCAGGGGGGTACAAGTGGCCTTGTGGTTAGACATGTACTCAGGGTTCTTGTTAAGAGCCGGTAACCGGTTATTTTTACCGGCTGTTCAAGTAAATGTTACCGGCTGTTTCACTGAGATATTCACCGAGATTATCCAATAAATGTTCGTCTGATCAAAGGTGAAATCCCATCGCGTTTATGGGAAAATGTTGCTTTCCCCTTCCAACCAGTGCTGTGAAGATATCTAGCAGATGTTACCGCTTTGAAAATGCATAATTTGTTGAAGCAATCCAGCTTGTTTCGGCCGCCGTGATATAGTCTCCCCCCTCGAAACGACGTCCGCCATGTTTTCTTTCCATTCCTCTCGCGGCCAGGAAACCCCCCACAATCCCTTGAGAAACGTTTACAAAAATGGCGTCCAGTCATGCGAAAAGCTCTCTTTGAATTTGGTTTTCAACCAAAGCGTCCAAAAAGCGGTGGTGAGTAAATATCAATTAAATGGCATAACCTGCTTTGTTTTTGCTGAGTATTAAATCAATTCAACAGCTGCTGACACGAGACAGTGATCGATACGAACGTCAAGTTAACACTTGAACTCGCTTGCCCGCGCAGTGTCTTCTGAATTCTAAGTTTTTCGCACTTGTCTTTTCTCTGTTGCAGTTAAAGCTTAGTACTATTTCAAAGCAGGTCCTAATATTAAACTTGTTGAAGAAAAGTACATAAGAGAATAAAAAAAAAAAACGATACACGTTGCACAATATTTATTATTGTGAGAGCCACAGTCACACGAACTGTAAGTCAGAAACCGAAGAATGATCACGTTAACGTTTAGTGAAGCCAACTTAATTTGCAGGTATCATCATTGAATTATTTGTTCTTCATCTACAAATGAATTGCTCACTATTTCTACTGCCACTACCTCTTCTATCACTTCTAACACACCCGCGGCTGTGCCTTCGACTAGTCTGTCTACTGTAACTGATTTACATGTGACGTCATAAATAAAAATGATGATTTACACTTAACAATAATTTGTTGTCTCAAGAAAAAGGGTGCCACGAGACATGTCAAAAGACACTTTGAATCACTGAAAACTCAATTGCTCCCGGGGGCTTCGCCCTCTGGGCCCCCACCGGGGCTCTGCCCCTGGACCCCGGTGGGGGCTTACGCGGCCCCCACACCCCCGGCGGGAGGGGCAGGTAACAAAGTTACCTGCTATTTTCAGTTATTTACCTTCTATGAAAATATTTAGCAAGAACCCTGCATGTACTGTACATGTATGATACTGCCGCAATTGTGATGGCTTCAATTTTGGTCTAAGCAGAACTTGTATTTACATTGTATATTTGAGATACTATTTCTTTGATTGTCATCTGGCAGAAAAGAGCAATTATTCATTTACTCTTTTTCAACAGCCTCTTCTTCTTGACTTAAGCTTGGGAAAAATTCAAAACAGATCACTGGAAAAGACATTCTATGTCCCACGGCTAAACGTAAGTTCAATTTTTGTGCTAGCAAAATGTGTTTAACGTTATTTGCATAAGAGATAACTTACTATTGGCAAGATTGATTAGCTAATCAGCTACCAGCTACTATCATGATGAATTGACAAAAATACAGCTGAAGGCTTACGTCAAGACAGTTAGACTGATCTGATCTATATACGGTAATATATTTCTATCGAAGCAGTAAAGAGGGACCAAAAAAGCTGAGCTTCAGAACAGGTAACAAAAAGATGGGTTAACATTTGTCTTTCTCCACAGAGATGGCATTTATCATGTTCTTTGATTGAATCTCTATAAAGTGTCGAATTTGTGGGTAGAATTTGATGAATTATTTTAAATTGGAAAATTGCGTGTCTAGTGTCTTTGGTAACCTTAAACGGAAGGTTATAAATGTGTGTTCTTTTAGACTTGAATCTTTCATCCTTCGTTCAGCTGTAGGCGTAATGAATTTGCTCTGAACAAAGAATTTAGTTGCTGATTTACAAGAGAGTTTATCTAAAGATATCTTATCCTTCTCAGAACGTTTTTTCCAAAGGTTCAGTAACATTTTCCTTTGAGAGTATTGATCCATTTTGGAGGGACTGCATGACATAGACCGTAGTAGTTTAAGAAGTTTGTTTTAATTGTGAACTTGCTGTAGAATTCTTCAAAAGTTAGGAGTCTGTTGCCTTGAAAAAAGTCTTCAATTTTAGTTAATCCGGCATTGTGCCATTTTTTTTATAATAAATGGAATATCCTTCTATCTTAATGTGATGGTTGTTCTAAACAATTCCATTTAATTAATAGCTTTTTTGCCAGGCACACAGAGCTTCTTTGCAGAAATCAATCGGTATATCAACTTTAAGTAGCTTTAAGTCAAAATTACATTGCAGAAGAAACAGACCACTGACTGGTTGTAGATAAGAAAGAGGGATATCACTCCAACTTGCTCTTCCATTGCTGTCACTTAATGTTCTACCCAAACAACTTTAAGTGCTTCATTGGTTATTTGAAAATCTGGCATGTCTAGCCCTCCCTGGTTGCTTGAAGGTATGAAATTTCTCTTCAAGTGTTCAATTTGATATCTCTTGTGAGATATCGAGCTGAACACTCAAAGAGAAATTTCATATTTCCAAGCAACCATGCATTAGTCAATCTATATTTATCCAATTTATGTTGTAAAGCCTGTTTTCTCTTTAAATATCTTTGTAAAATTAGTGAGCTCTGATCAATTAAGGGTAACAGAGAGTTTTACTTATGGCAGAAATTTCCTTGACTTGTGATTACCCAGAGTTAAATAAAAGAGCATAAAGAATGCTTTGTTTCTCAATTTCAGCCATCAGCTACAATGTTTTTCTTGTTCATTTCAAAAGAATTATTTAGGTTTGTCCTTTAACTTGCCCTACGGTCATCATACTTCTATAATCATTTGCCATTTTTAAAGTTGTTTTGGTCTGTCGGAAAAACGAAACCCCATGATTTATTCAAGTTAAAAATCAAGAAAAAAGTAGCCCTTTTGAAAGGGGTACCATTTTCCTATCAAAAGTACACTAGTCTATATGGAGGGATACCTTTTCTGCCAAGAATGGCATATGATAGTGTAAGGGTTTGGGCCTCGGAACAGCTTGTCAAATGAATGTTATTTTTATTCAATGACGAATTACAAAGTACTTTTAGTGCAATACTTTTTTAAGTCATTGCCTTCCAAGCAGCCTTTCCTCGTAATCAAATATCTTCTAGAAATAGGCAGTTACAGCTTTAGTGTATGTTCCACAACCTTCACATGTATCCATTTAACCCCAACAAACAAACACAAAAGTGATCGATCTGAATGTGGAAACTATCGTGGGATCTCCCTGTTGGCAACAGCCGTTAAGATGCTAGCACATACTGTATCTTGAACAACCATCTCAAAGCTCTGTCAGAGAGGATCCTTCCCGAGTTGCAGGCCGGCTTCAGACCATCGTAAAGCACCACTGATATGTTCTCCACCCCTCTTCCAACTGCAAGAAAAACGCCGTCACCAACACCGACCACTCTACATGGCCTTAATCTTGAGCTCCTCTGGGACATACTCACCAGATACGGATGCCCAGACAACTTCATTCAAATCCTCCAACTACTTCACGATGACTTGCTGTCTAGAGTCCAGTCCAACAGGGACAGCTCTGAGCATTTCACAGTTACATCTGGAGTAAAATAAGGCTGTGTAGTGGCACCCATCTTTTCACCATCTTCATTGCGATTATCCTGGAGTTAATCTGTGATGACCCTTCCACCTGGCATCAAGATCTCCTTCCATATGGACAGCAAACTCTTCAACCTCAAAAGTAAGACGAAGACAACCGTGTGCAGCATTTTGGACCACCAATATGCTGAAGATAACACAACACAACACCACTGGAGAACATAAACAACTTCTATTACCTTGGAAGACACCTGTCAGCAAATGTCGACTTTCAGGTTGAAATCAAACATCGTCTGAAGTTTGCTGGGGAATGCTTTCAGCAAACTCTGAATATGAGTATCCGAGGACCATGATATTCTCACAGAAACATCAAGATCTCCTACTATATGGATGGCAAACTCTTCAACCTCAAAAGAAAGACCAAGACAACCAACCGTGTGCAGTATCTTGGAGCTCAAAATAATATGCTGATGATAAGACTGTATTAAGTAGCACTCAATGAAGACTATCTGCAGCATATCTTGACTGCCTTCCATCAGGCATGCACTGACTGACTGAACATCAACATCAAGAAAACCCAGGTCCTCTACCAAACACCTCCCCACACTTGTAACAGTGATATATCAGTGGCGCAACACCATTGGAGAACGTAAACAACTTCTGTCAGCAAATGTTGACATTCAGGTTGAAATCCAATATCTCCTGAAGTTCGCTGGGAATGCTTTTAGCAAACTCCAAATACGAGTTTCTGAGGACCGTGATATTCTAACAGAAGCAAAGGCCCTGATGTGCAAGACAGTCGTTATCTCAGCGCTCCTCTATGGATCTGAGACCTGTACCCCTTATCGTCACAATCTAAAATCTTTCGAGAAGTTCAATCAACGCTGTCTCCGAAAGGTCCTCCACATCAGTTCGGAAGACAGAAGAACAAGAAGCATCAAACAACTAGCATCAAAGTCAACATCATAAGAATCAACTCAGGTGGAACGGCCATGTAGGACAAATGCCTGACCAACATCTTGCTAAGCAGATCTTCTACTCAGAACTGGTTTGAGAGGGGGGCAGTAGAAGTGTTTCAAAGATGTGCTGAAAGCGAACCTTAAGATGTGCAGCATCGACATCAGTTGTTTGGAGGAGAAAGCACGAGACAGGCCTCTCTGGAGAAACACTTTGAAGTTAGAAGATGTCAAGAGCTGGAGAAGAAATGGAGGCGTGGGAAAGAGCACCAATAACAACCACTGCCTGCCCGGTACCAGTTGCCCACAATGTGACCAATATTTCAAGAAAAAAATTAATTGGACTCGTAAGTCACCTGTGGAAACACCGAAGACCATCATCGTTGACCTACATGATCATTCCTTTTGTCACCTTTCATTTCATTTCAAGTTACTTTAAAGACTCTCTGTCTACCAGGATGCACTGCGCACGTTTGTTTTTGTGATGAAGAAAATGCGTTTGAAAATTGAACAGATTTGGGCATTTAGCGTCCTAAAATAAAATCTACCAGTACAAAATGGCATAAAATGTTTTCTTTTCATACCATCTACATGTAGCTAAGAAATACAGATAAACCGTATTTTAAATTATGACCGTGTTGTGTTGAGGTCACAATCAACTGCAAGCTCCTGCCGTGCATGCAACGATGTGTCATGCAACAATTTGAAAACAACTCGGTAAGATAAATTTCCCTTTATTGGCTTTCTCAATCAGATATGCAGAGTACAAAGCACTTACTACGGTTAAAATTCTGTACAGGCAAAGATGTACAAGCAATGAATCCTGTATTTTTCTGTTGGCGATTTCCATACCAGAGTTTAGAATCCCCTACAGAGTTTTATCCGGTCATGTACGAATACTCAAATGTTTTCAGTTCGTTCCTTTTTGAAATAGAAGGTGTCCTTTACCAGGAATCAATCGTAGAAGAGAAAGCAAGTATAATCGCAATAAAGTTCAAGCAATCACACCAAAGTTAACTTGACACTGGAAGAATCTAAATGTAATGCAATAGCCTAATTTCATCTGTTCTGAAAGCAACAAATTAATGCGAAGGAAAATCAGTGTCACTTACTAGAGCAAACCAGAACATTTATTCGGGTGCATCTTCTTTGTTCCTCCACCGATCCTGGACAGATTTTCTGAAGTATTTCTTGAAAAGAGCCTTTCTCCTTTCCACAGAATTCTTTGCTGTCGCCATGGACAAAGTCACATCGGGAAACGGCAGTTGTTTAGCTTCTCAAATACATGCCAGATGAACAATTTATGGCCAAATAATCTCCTCGATGTTAAGAACGATATCAAATCTTTTCATTAAAGCGATAGGGGCCAAAAAATCCAGATAGATGACTTGGTTTCTAAAGCATTGAAGAGCGAAATGATCTTCAACACAACCAATGGAGGTTTCCTATTGTACAGAACCTCAGGCACGGAGCGCAAAGCATCCTGGTGGATAGAATCTTTAAATGTCACTTTTCCTTAATATTTATTAAATAAATTATAAATTAAATTTTAATATGTGGGCTACTAAATGCAAAACAGCACATGCTGGATCGGACAAGAGTATAGGTTAGCAAGCGATATCCAAAGGCAGTCAGTTCAACAAGATTAGGGGAAGTCACTGCGCAGACTTCACCAAAAGACGTAGGAGTGACCCTTGTTTAATAGATGACAAATAATGTGACCAACCCCGTCGCCAAAGGGAGGGAGGGAGGGAAAATTTTTTTACGATACTTTACAATTCAAAGGCGACAGACCACAATCTCAATGTTAGCTCCTGTAAAAAATATCTAATTGCCATAACCGTTCATCAGTAGGATCCCTAAAATGCTTGTAATTCCACAACTGGTTTTGATTCCATCAAATCCTATACCAATTGCAGAACATTTCAGGTGGAGCCACCCACGATGTGAGCACAGTTACTGACAAGAAAAAGTAATAAGGAAAACAACGAAAAATAAATTAAACCGTTAAATTGTGAACTAAGCATACATGTCAACTAAATAAACCAAACACGCGCACCACATACGAAAATATGTGCACACGCCTTCAAATCCAAATGAAGGACCCGGAAGTAGCGCGTATAAATTAATTAGAGTAACAAAGACGGCGTAACAATTACAAACAAGCAAAGGATACGTTGTTGGTTCTCAATCACAAACCACTGATCTCAATTCCCTAAGTGTAATGTCATATTTAACGCGAATGATTTCACCGTTGCGCTTGAAGAATTTACCGTAGTTATTTACCTATAAGCCGAGCTATTTTTTCAGAAATTTTGGCTTAGATCTACCGAAAAAAGTCCAAACAAGGGGGCTCGGCTTATAGCCGAGAGTTTGATAGATTTTTTTTTTTATCTCAGTGGTATTAAACGATTTGAGAAGAGTAGCAGTGTTGAAGCCTTGGTGATGAAGACGTGAAGAAAGACTACGAAGCCTGTCTATAAAGTCCAATTTGGATGAGCAAATTCTAGCATATTGCACCAATTGAGATATGTAAACACCATAGGCCGGATTGGCTGGGATGTTGCTGTCCACATGAGGAAAGTTTACAATCCAGAATGAGAAGTCATCTCTCTTGTCGTAGACACTTATATGACAAGGTGTGTTGTCGTCTCCCTGAATGATCTTAATGTCAAGATAACACACTTCATTTGAAGCCACGGTAGTGTTTTTCAGTTCCAGTTCTGACGGGTAAATTTCGTGGATACAATTTCCAAAATTCGCATTGTTGACGCTGAATAAATCGTCGATATAGCGAAAGGTATTGCTGAATGTTGCGGCCTTTGACATGTCTTGTTTCATAGTTTTTAGCATAAAGTCATACTCGAAGTGTGGAGAAAGAGATCAGCCAATAAAGGCGCACTGTTAGTGCCCATGGGTATGTTGTGGTTTAAATTTATCCCTGGTTTAAAATTTTTTAAACCAGTTTGATTTTTATTTCCCTTTGTCTCATGTTCATTAGCATAATCTGAAACAAAGGGCAATCAATATCAAACTGGTTTAAAAAATTTTAAACCAGGGATAAATTTAAACCACAACAGGTATACCAATAACTTGCCGAAAAAACGGACGTAGATGTTGTTGATAAGAAAGTCAATAGCACAACAAAGGTCTCTACAAGAAAAGTAACTGTATTTCGACGACTTCTTATTGGTTGCAATGAAAGTCTTTCCTCTGGTGCTAAAAACTCTTTCCAGTAGATCATGCAATTGAAGTTTAAGTTTGGCGTGCGGTAGACTTGTATATAGAGTTGAAAAGTCCCAAGTGCTTAACTTGTTTAGCGAAAGTTGTTTGTCTTGCAAAGTGCGAAGTACATCCAGTGAGTTGTTGATGATCCACATGCTGTTAATACCTGTTCTTTGTAGAATAGTTTTACAATAAGCATGACAGTGATTTTTAACTAGTTTGAGGCAATTAGTAATTAATTTAGATAGTTTAGTAGTGGTACAAGAACTTGATCCTGCGATAAATCATGCTTTGTATGGTGTTTTGTGAAGCTTAGGTATCCAATACATTTGAGGCAAATTTTTCTCCTTCTGATGAAATGTGATGTTGAATAAGTCGTCTAAACTGGTTGTGTGGTTCCGTATAACTTCATCAGCTGTGACGTCTTGAGCTTCATATGTAGAGTTGATGGTACAACAAGTACTAACTGCGCTGTACAACAGAACACTGAAGTGAACTCTGAACAGTTTGTTTGAGCTTTTATAGCTAGACAAAACGTCTACAAAATGCCCAGTAGAAAGAGCTGTACTACAGACCAGCTTATCATTACACTTGTTAAAACATCACAATGAATAGTGCTTTAATATTTTACACCAATGCCATGAATCGTTATAATATGGTAAAGACAACAATGTCATAATGTTTAAACCCAATATACAAAGAGTCTCAGAGTTTGACGACATTTGGCACTTGACTGCAAAATAATTTTATTGAGAGCTGTGCTGCCATGAAAGACCCAAAGATACAGGCGTCATGTTCCATTAACTATATTTTGCTGGCGTGACAGTAAACATAATGTCATTTAAAAGATCAAAACATTGGTCGATGTAAGTGTTTATATTTTTTTCAAAGTTCTGCAATTGAGGTGCATCTGGATTTAATGGCAGATTTTTCTGAATGTTTGGCATGGTTTTTTAAATGTAAGGAAATGTAAGAGAATTTATGAAAAAAAATTATTAGGATCTGACAACTTTGAGATGTCATGCAGTATAGAATTTAGTATTTAGATTTCTTAAAGTGAGAAGTATAGTCGAATTTAATAACTTATGGCAAATAAAAACAGAATAATAAATGGAAGCTCAGAGATGTGAAATTTCTGTTTGAGTTTTCAAATTGTTGTTTAACAAATGAGATATACTGAGTTGAACACGAGACAACAACAACAACAACTTTATTAATTAATACCTAAGTAATACAAAATGTTTGAGCCCGCGAGTAGCTTGATAGCTATTCGAGGCGGGCTCAAGGGAAGAAAAGAAAACAGCGAAAAAATACATAAATTATAAACAAAGTTTTAGACGAGTTTCTGAAGATTTGTGACCATTTTTCAGATTTCTGAAGATTTTCAAACTGAAGTTTGAAGGTCGTTTCAGAACATTTTTTCCATTGTTGCCTTTGCGTTTTTGCCTAGAGGAATATGGAAAAATGTTTTGGCTTTGCATTAACAAATTTAAGGTTATTTCCCACCTTTATGGGTGTCCTTCAGGAAAAATTGATACGTGTGCTAGTTTCAATAAAAATCCTTACAAACTATACATCAGAAGAAAGCTTAATAAAATTAATGGTGTTTACAATAAAATGTAGTTAAGAGATTTTTCCCTTTAGTCCATGAAAGTGGCAGGAGCTGGTAAGACGTGAAACAATCAAGGTTTCTATTGAATTTATCGGGTATCGGATGCCACAGCTGAGCAAAATGCCTGCACAAAGTGCCTGTGCAAAATGCCTGTGTTATTCAGGCATCAGTCAAAAAAAGGGTCAGGAAATTCTGATATTTAAAATATTTTTCCCATGTCATCCATTTACGCAACTCATCTCGCTTATTTTTAGCGGAAACACTTTTTTTAGCGGAGCCCCATACCTATATAAATAAGAGAACCAAGCACCTATACAAAGTAGAAACAGGAGAACCATGCCTTCCATTTCTCATGGTCAAAATGGCAAGCAGCACGACTCGGGCGTGTACGATGTGGCCCCAAATATCAATATGCTGTCTGTATGACGTGGCCCCAAATATCAATATGCCATAGTCCAGAGAGTTCCACCTGGTTAACATTTTAAAAGGCTGCCATAAATTGACATCTTTGCCATGTTGTGGTCAATTGACAGCTGTAAAAAGAAGGTATCCATTGACCAGTAATATATAGATTTAGCCAAGCCTAAAAGCGGAGCTACGTAGTTTTGCTGGTTCTTAATAATTTCTCTGAAATAAATAATAATTAAAAATGTCAACTCCAATTGCAGAATTTCCGCTAAGAATGACCATAAAAAGTTAAAAAATGCTGCCAGAAGAAAAACGAAAAACGAAAAACGGACTTGAACCCTCGATCAATGAATAAAACCAATGCCTGGTCAGCGGTCAATTAAAAAAAAAACAAGTTACCTCAATGAGTTCTAACCTGAGCCCACAATCTGGTCATGTGATACTGGTCAGCGGATACCTCGATTTGACAGCTGCCAATTGACCATAACATGGCTGACTAGGTGTTGACAAGGCATGGCTATTTATGGCTGTCATGTTGCGCGACTCCGTCATCGTCGTAATCGTTGCCATCGTTGTGCATACGTGCCCACGAGCAATACCACTAGCCATGATAACCATGAGAAAATCAACTCATGGGTTTCCTTTTCTTTCCCATATGAGTATGGGACTCCCCTTTGCGGCCCTTTGGGCTGCTGGAGCTCCGCTATGACATTACCAGATCGGAGGCTCATATTTAGAACTCATCGAGGTCATTTTTTTTAATTTGATCGCTGACCAGGTATTATTTTTCATTGATCGCGGTCTGAGGTCCGATTTTTTTGGCTTCTGACAGGATTTTTTAATTTTTTCATGGACACACATAGAAACTACTGGTTCTGGCGCAGCAAGTTTTGCAATTTTTTTACTTGCCGCCGAAAGCTTTTTTACTTGTCGCTGAAAGCCGTTTAACAAACCCGTCTCCAATTTGTCGCCGGATTTGTTAAATGGCTTTCAGCAACAAGTAAAAAAGCTTTCAGCGACAAGTAAAAAAATTGCAAAACTTGCTGCGCCAGAATACCAGTAGTTTCTATGTGTGAAAGCAAATAATTATGCAAACACAAGTAAACAAAAGAGCATGACCCAAGCCAAGCGGCGGATGTGACATAGAAAATATTCCCCGTTGAAGAAATGCATGCACTGGTGTATACGAATTTGCGCCATAAATGTTTTCCAATTGAAGAAATATCAGCACATGTATATACGCTAACATGGCTGCAGCAAATTATCCAAACGAATTTCTGGAAGAATTTCTGGAACAAGATCAACACCCAGAAAATGTTGAAATATATGGCAGGTTTATGATATCACAAACAAATTACCGGGAATGGCTTCGTGTTTGGTGGATGCTTGTATCCAAAGGAAATCCAAACAACAAAGATCTTTTAGTGTTCGCAAGAGAAAATAAAGCAAAGTTCACTGATTTGGTTGAACAAGAACTCCTTAAGTTAAAAAACATAAAAGTAAGTTTTGGGTTAAAAGTAAACTTTTCAAGAGAAAAAAACGGTGAAATGCAATATATGTCACATTATTGTAAAGAAACAGAACCCCATGTTATCCAAAGGCATGAAGAAGAAAAGATTGAAATTCAATAATTTCATTGAAAATATCAATGGAGAAATAGAAAACTGGTCTGTGGAGGGATCAGATTGGTACATTGATGATATAGATACTGCGTACGTGAAGGAACTTATTTGCCTCTTCCAGCCAATCTGGCAAAAAAGAAGGCCATTATCAACGTGAACAACAGGGACAACGAATGTTTGAAATGGGCACTAAGAGCAGCTTTATTCCCTGCATCAAAAGACCCACAAAGACCAAGCAAATATCCGGACAACGACGGTATTAACTATGCAGGCATCGATTTCCCAACACCGGTGAAACAAATAGACAAGCTTGAGAAGCAGAACCCACACCTGGCAATAAACGTCTTTGGCTGGGAAGATGAAAGAGTAATTGTCCACAGGATAAGTAAGAAAGAAAGAAATTTACCAAGGATAAGCCTGATGTTAATTGAGACTGGGGAAATTCAGCACTACTGTTATGTAAAAAGGGAGAGTGCTTTGTTGTTTGATAAAAATATTAATAATAGAACTTTCTATTGCATGATGTGCTTAACTCGTTTCACAAAAGCGAATTTGCTCGAGGACCATAAAAAAATATTGCAACGGCGTGAATGGCAGGCCAACAAGGAGCGAGATGCCGGAAGAGGGGAATAACACCCTTTCTTTCCAAAATCATCACAAACAGATGAAGGCGCCGTACGTGATATACGCGGACTTTGAGGCTTTGGTAAGAAAGATTCAAGGCTGCGAGCGCGGGCCAGAGGGCAAGAAAAAAAGTTACACGGAGAGGATACCTGTTGTATTTCACAACCTGAGGGGCTACGATGCGAATCACCATATGCAAGCGATGTCGCAGCAGCAGAAAGAAGTCCGATGCATCGCCAACAACATGGAAAAGTACATCACACGGGAGTCTGCATTTCATAGACAGCTTGAACTTTCTGCCAGGAAGCCTTGACTCACTTGTAAGCGCGACACCAAAGGAGTCGTTGAAAATAACAACAACCATCGCAAATGGAAGCGAACTGCTTTACAAAAAAGGGATCTACCCTTACGAGTACATGGACACATGGGAGAGATTCAGCGAAACAAGGCTGCCGGACAAGCAGATGTTTTACAGCAAACTCTCGGACGAGCACATAACAGACGAGGAGTACGCACATGCGCAGAGGGTCTGGGAGGCTTTTGAGTGCAAAACACTGGGCGACTACCACGACCTCTACGTCAAAACTGATGTCGCTCTGCTGACCGATGTTTTTGAGAACTTCCAAAACCTGTGTGCAGAGCAGTACGGGTTGGATTCGGCACATTATTACACGTCACCAGGCCTCTCGTGGGACGTGCTCTTGAAAAAGACGGGAGTCGAGCTGGAGTTGTTCACAGACCTTGAAATGCATCTCTTCGTGGAAAGAGGAATTCGTGGAGGAATCTTGATGGTAAGTAAGAGGTACGCCAAGGCAAACAACCCCCTGCTTCTTGACTACGACCCCAGCAAGCCAAAAAAATATATGATCTATCTCGACGCAAACAACCTTTACGGATGGGCAATGACCAAACCCCTCCCGAAAAGAGATTTCAAATGGAAACGTGTAATGCCCACAGAGGAGGAGATCCTCAAGAAAAAAGACGGCGCAAGAAATGGCTGGATTCTTGAGGTTGATCTTGAATATCCAGCAGAACTGCACGAGGAGCACAACAGCTATTCACTGGCACCGGAAAAAAAGGAAGTAAAAAAGGAAAAGATGTCGGACTACCAGAAAGGTTTGATGAACAACCTGGATATAAAAATACCCCCGGGCAGCAAGAAGCTGATGCTGACACTCAAAGACAAAAACAACTATGTCGTGCATTACAGAAACCTTCAGTTTTATCTGAAGAGGGCATGAAACTTAAATGCGTGCACAGGGTTGTCGAGTTCGAACAAGAACGCTGGATGGAGCCATACATCATGATGAACACTGAGTTCAGGAAAAGCGCAAGGAGCGACTTTGAAAAGAACTTTTACAAGCTCATTAACGTCTCGGTTTTCGGCAAAACCATGGAAAACCTGCGCAACCGTGTTGACATAAAAATAAGGAAGTTGATCGCCAGTCCTTTGTACTCAAGGTTTGCCGAATTTACAAACGACATGGTGGGGATCCACATGCATAAAAGCAAGCTGCTGCTGAATAAACCAGTACACGGGGGCATGACGATCCTCGACAACAGCAAGATCCTGATGTATGACTTTTTCTACAACAAGCTAAAAAGCAATACGGCCCAAAGTGCGAGCTTTTGTACACAGACACCGACAGCCTTCTGCTTGAGATAGAAACGGACGACGTCTACAAAGACATTGCAAAAAAAAAAACCTTTATGATACGAGCGATTACCCGAAGGAGCATCCACTTCACACAAAGGCCTTGGGCAAGATGAAAGATGAATGTAACGGAACGCCGAGTGCGTGTGTCTAAGGTCGGAAATTTACTCGATACTGAAGGCGGACGAAGAAAACATAAAAAAAGCGAAGGGCGTAAAAAAGTGCGTTGTCAAGAAACAAATAATGCATGAACAGTACAAGGAAATGATTTTTGGCACGAAGAAACAGTTATGGCACGGAATGAACATTCTTCGAAGCGAGGGACATGAGATATACGGCATGCACGTAAACAAGATTTTTTGGGTTGCGGTGATGGCTGCGGAGATGCTTGCATCACCTGTGGCGCAGGTGCCGGCGCAGTTGCCTGTTCCTTTTTGAAAAAGGCTCGGATGTCTTCACACTTGACATAAGTTGTAACAAGCGTTGCGCAAATTCCAATTATAGAGATCCATTGGGTTGTGCTGAGACCAATTGCAGCGGGCTCTGGTGCGGTTTCCGGCGCAGGATCAGGCGCAGATTTTTTTTGTGCTTCACGGGCCGACCGAGTTCTTTTAGCAACCATTTTACCAGCAGCCACTCGCTTGGGATTTTTGGCGGGCTTTGTAGCCGGAGTTTGTGAAGTTTGGCTTTCCTGTGGTTCAGGGCTTGCTTGAGCGGTCGGTTGCTGCTGCTGTTCTTCAGCCATTGTTACTTGGAAACAAATATATATTTAATTAAAAAAAAAATTTGTGAGGAATTGCTGCCTATTTCTGAGGAATTATTCAGCAGTTGGTGAGGAATGCTCGGTAATTTCAACCGTTTTTGCTTCGTACTTAAAAGGCTCTTTAAAATCAATATGTTTTGTTGTGATCAGCGCTGCGTTGGCCACAGCGAGAAAACGTCCGCACTTTAAAGCAATGGTGTTAGCCAGGTTGGAGAGCTCTTTGTTGATGATGTAGTCATTTCTGAGTTCTTTTTGATAAGCATTGATGTCTTTGACGTCGACGGCCATTCCAACCGCTTTGGTCACAAGAAAAATGAAGCTGTCGATGAAGCTGTCAGTTGTCTTTGAGCCCACGTATGCCTCGTACCGTTTGGTGAATTTCTCGACATCTTTGTCGGAGAGGCGCTTGACCTGCTCGTGTGTTAACTGCACACCGAGGGCTTCTTTGGATTTTCCTGTCGACACCAGCACGGCCAACTGCTCACGAAGAGCAGGAATATCAGGCTGCACTGAGACATTGTCGGGCGCGCTTGTTGGCTCAGCTTCAAGCAAGTTCAAAACATCGGTCATGTAGTCTTCAAATGTTGATGGTATTTCCATTTTTGTATAGGTTGTAAATTTTTAATTGAGCTTTAATTTTATTCCGTAAGGGTGCCAAAGTGCTGACACAAGGAAGGAAAACTTATTTTTTTCAACCTCGAAATGTATTCTTTGTACTCATCTTGAGAAAGTTTGCTGGCGTAATCTTCAAAAACCACTTTCAAAGTCTTCCATGAGGGCGTATAGAAAAGCACGATCACCGCCACGTTCTCCAGGAAAGAAGCTGTGATGCTGGTCATCTTTTGGGTGAGCACCCACACGCTGAGTCCTGTGTGGCGGGCGCTGAATGCGAGATTGACCAGCTGGCCTGTGCGCTTTTTCACATCTTTCGAGGCTGCACAGTCATCAAGGATCATGAGCGCGTTGGTGTCCTCCAAAAACCAGCAAACAAGCTTCAACCAGGGTTCAACCGCATTCTGTTCGCAAATGATAACATAAAAACGCGGGTCCGCCTCACCGAAGCGATGATAAGTCTTGTTATGCGCAAATGTCGGGCAGATGAGTGCGATGTAGTCGAACTTGCCGTGGAAAGGGACGCAGAGCTGATCAACCACAAACCTTGATTTGCCTGAATTCGTCGGTCCAATAACGAGAGCGTTGAACGGTATGTTGTTTGGGTCCATTTCTATATTAGTATTGCACAGATTCTAATTGCTGCCCCAATATATTCATTTGCGAGTCACTGATGACAAAGACGTAGCAGTTCACGTTGCCTCCTCCGCTTGCCTTCCTCTCGAGCCCAATCTGAAACCCGTCTTGTGTGTTTACGAGGCACGCACCGCTGCCATGCAGCAACTGATCTGCCATGGAGCGCAGATTGACCAAAAGCCTGAACTTGTCATCGCTCCAGAACTTTGTCATATTCATGTGGGGCGTTTTTTTTCTGTGGAAAGAAGCGGCGGACCATCTCCCACATGTCCCTCTGTGTGATGCCGTTGTTGTGCAGCATGTTAGGCGAGCCGTTCACCGTGACGCTGACTTTCGAGAGGCCGGGGTTGAAGAACTTTTCTGAATCTCTGGCCCCTTGAGCATAAGGCTCGATGAACAGGAGAAGGATTGCTTTCATGGACCTTCTCTGGGGGTTGATTCTGAGGTTAATCCTTTCCTTGTTTTTTGGGAAGGTGTGCGTCTGATAAAGCTGGACGAGATCGTACAAGAATTCCTTGCCAGCGGAATAAACACTTCTCGCTTCTTCCGCCAGAGACTTGCTTCTCATCATTTCATACTCGAGCTGGATGTTTGTCAGCTTGTATTTCAGTTTTGTGGGGTCAGAGCCTTTGACAACCTGCGAGGCCGGCGCGAGGGTCAGCTCAAACACGAGGTCGTTGTAAAGAGCTTGGGGATAAAAGACTCCGTGGTCGGTCAGGATCTGGTGGTCCAGTCTGATTCGGTATTTTGTGCTAAAAACTTCGGAGAGCGCATTTTCCGCGTCGACGCCCGAGGTTTCCTTATCCTCAGAATTTGAGCGGATCTTGCAGAGGTCCTTGCTTTGAATACCATCGAGCAGCCTGTTGTCCCGCTCCTCCTGTGAGAGGAAAAGGTCCTCCCAGGTCTTGAAGATGTCATATCCCACCGTGTCCTGCAACACTTCGCCCCCGAACTTCACAACAAGCTTGTCGACCAGAGCACGCCCGACGTTTTGAACGAGGAAGTTGTTGGGTTCCCCTCCAGACAGGTCGATGTTGAAAAGCAGTGCGAGTGAGCCGGGCACAAGGACCTCGTTCTCATTCAGCTTGGGCACGGAAACATTCAGGGTCTCGCTGGGGTTGGCGTCGCTACGATCAAAGGTGATGCGCTTCGTTGCACGCTCGAATTTCTCCGCGTTGAGAATTTTCTTTTTGTGTGTTGGCAGAAGATTTGCTTGCACCGCCATTTTGTATTAAATAGAAAAATATTTTTGTTCAATATACAATGGCGGAAGGTGGTTTTGAAAATGCTGCTTTTGACCCACAACCCTTTGGCCATGAAGACCCTGAACTTGACGATGCTATTGACAACGATGGCAATGACGATGAACAAGAGGGCAATTCAACCCAACCATTTCAGACACAGCCTGTCTCTGCATCGACACCCTATCATGTTGGCGAACAAATTGAAATGGTAACAAGGCCTCATGAACACAGCGGGCTGCATGACACTTCTTACACCGAGGAAACTCTCAAGCGAGCTTGAGATATTTTACAGCCCAAAAAACGAAAGGCTTCAAGTTAAAATGTTTGGCTCTGGAAAAAAGACATATGACATATTTACCACAAAAAGAGGTACAAAAGAACAGCATCTAAATCCAAACCTTACCAAAGAAATAAAAACTGCACTCGGAAAGTCCATTTATGAATTACAGGAAGCCGTTCAGCAAGAACGGGCTGAAAAAGAAAAAGAACTGGAAAAATCTGTATCTATGGCTAAAGAACAAGAAAAAGTTAAAAATGCCATGGAAGAAATCAGAAACAGAATGAGAGTAATTGATGAACAGAGAGCTGCTCTTGAAGATACACATGGTCCTTTGGATGAAAAAGAAATTCAAAAACTGAAACAGGAGAAAAAAGACCTTGAAAAAGAACATCAAGATAAAAGAAAGCAACTGGAACAAATCAACAAAATAGCAAAACAGGCGCCAAAATTAAAAGAAGATATACAGAAGCTCACAGAAAAAAATGCCAGGTTAAATAAAAACACAAGTGAACTTCAAGAAAAAATTGACACAGAAACCCTCAACAACCTGAAAGTTCAAAAAGCAGAACTGGAACGCCAAAATGAAGAAGACAGGGTGATCATCAACGATGAGAACGCCTCACCATCTGACAGAGAAGCAGCAGAAGGCCGAGTGGCGCAGCGTCTTGAAGAGATCAACCAGGTTCACACACAGATTGAGGAAGTTGAAAGGGAGAAGCCTCTTCGAGAAAGGGTCAAAGGGATCTTCAAAAAATACGGCGTGACAGTTACATCAATCCTTCTTGCTGCTGGTGTCACGATTGGTGCTGTCGTTGGCGCCATCAACTCGTCGCTGAAAGCCACTGGCAAAGGGTTGGGAAATGGCTTGAAAGAGATTGGCAAAAAACTTGCTGGAATCCTTCCCAGGTTAATTGGCTCGATTGTTTCTTTCCTATTCAAAGCTGCCGGGGAGGTCGTCTCTTTTCTGGCAGAGCACACCTGGCTTCTGATTTTGGCTGTTGTGGCGTTTCTGGTCGAGCAGCAGCGTTAATGCAATGTCAAGAATGCCAAACCCGCAACAGCAACCGCGCCAACAACGACAGCTATTTTGTTGTCGAGATGTGTCTGGCTGCCAGAGCCAGCCGGTGGCGTTAGTTCAGATTCCGTTTGCTCCTCTGCAGCTGTTTGGATCACAGGCGTCGGCTCTTTTTTTGCTATTGCTGCTTTGTGAATAGGATTCGAAGGGTGACTGTTTGGCCGGTTTGTTTTCAATTCCCTGCCACCCATCAGCTGAAGCGCAGCTTTTTTGTGCTTTTGTTTGCCCCGTCGTTGACCCCCAGCTTCATACCCGGAATCGCCTGTTTCAGTCGGTTGTTGTAGCCAACCGTGCTTTCTGTGTTAATTACCATCTGTGCGGGCATCAGCCAGGCCCCCAGGCATACAGCAAGGTTGAGCCTCACCTTTGCCTCATCCACCGCCAGCTGATAATGCTGCACGCTTTTTGCCAGGTCAGGCTGCCTTATCGCGTCTTCCACTAAGACGAGGAACTCGCTCTGCCCCTCCTTTGCGCGCCCCCCTTCGCCCAGGATGCTGCTGCGGACGTTGACTTGGGCGCCCAAAATGCAATACACGAACGCCTCTATCGACTGGTTTATTCGCGACAAACCCGCCTGGGTCAAACCTGCCGAGGTTTTGGGCGCGAACCAGTTGAATTGCTCTTCCACGGCGTCGTTTCTTATGAAGCATACTGAAATTCCCTTTTCTGTCGCCCTTGGGTCCTCGTCGTCGAATTTTGCTTTTGCCGATGGATAGGGCACGTTCAGTATGAAAGGGTCGCGGCAATAAATGTAAACGCTCCCCAGCCCGTGGTTTGGTCCTCGCGTGTAGCGGAAATCGGTTGATGGGGGAATGCCGAACTCTGTGCACAATCTTTTTTAAGACGCCACGTCATGGTTGTTGTTGGTTGGACTGAATGTTGGGTCGCCCGGCAACGCGCTCACGCTTTGGATGCCTCCGAGCTGATACAGGATGCACCGAACCATGAAGTACACGTGGAAGATGTAGAAAGCCCGCACCTGCGGCGGCAGATTCAGCGTTGTGTTGTCAAATACTTCTCGAGATATTCCGCAACCTGTCGTTGCACACCACACTGCAAAATTCAGCTGTTGTTCCCAGAAAGATAGATTTGGCCCCGCCAGCCATCTTTTTGCGGGCTTTGACGTTTCGAACTTCTGTTGTTCCTTGGAAAATACCTCTCTGAACTTTGTTGTAAAATACTGGTTAGGGGCGACATAAATGTTGATTGCTTTGTTGAATATTTTCTTCAAACTTGGTGCCGCATCTTCCAATGGAACTGCTGGAACCGGCAGCGAACTTTTTTCTGTGCTGGGCGTTAACTGGTAAGGGAAGCCGCCAACGTCAACCAAACCCAGCGCGCTTTTCATACCTGCACTCCAATATTTGCGATCTGAACCGAAGACGCTTTGCAGACTGCCGGGACCCTCTTTGTAAAATATTTCAGCTGTTGCTGTGTGGTCCTACGCAAAAAATGTCTGTGCTTCAAATTTGCTTTTGTCGGCCCTCGGAAACCGTGCAGAAAAGGCCGCCCACGCCTTGGCTTGTGCTAGCTTCGCATTCGTGAAAATATATTTTCTGCAACGCGGGGTACATTCAGGAGAACCGTTATTACTGCTCCAAACACACACAAAATTAACGCAGAATTTGGTTTGAGTGATAGTTTGAAAAAACTTCTTGGTAAACCAGACAGAAATGTTGTTTTCATGCAAATTGTTCTCGATGGTGTAAAAACTGAGAACTTTTATTTTATCCACTGTGATTTAGTGGACAGAGAGCAGAACCTTTTAAACGGCAAGCGCTCGAGTGTTCTTGCGAGCTTTGACATAAAAGGAAAGCCTTATGAAAAAGTTTCATATCAGAGCGGGGAGCAACATGTTCTGAGGGCCACAAATACAGGCAAAGAAGTGTCAAGTTTGACCATCTCGGTAAAAAATGAAAATGGCGAACTATTTGACTTTCACGGGTTCCCAATTTATTTCCTTTTAGAAATAAATTGAAATGTTATTATACCATGTCTTCGGCAAATGTGTTGAAAAGTGCTCTGCCAAGTGCTCCGCCTATTTATCCAGAGCTTCCCCTGGAAAGAACCGAAAATTTCCGGCTAACTGAGATCAGCAAAATTGAAAAAGAAATTGCCGATGAGGCTGAACATTACAGGCTTGTATTGAAAAAATACAAGAAAGCTCGCAAAGTGATTCACTATTCCGTGGTGTCTCTTGGCTTTGCAAGTGCCGCCCTGTCTTCCAGGGCCGTTGCATCTTTACTTACTGGCGTCGGAATTGTGGTCGGTGCGCCTGTTGCTGGAATTGCCGCCCTCCTTGGGTTTGCTCCCACAGGCCTGTCTGTTGTTAACAAGAAGCTTGAAAGGAAAGTTAAAAAGCACACGAAAATTCAAGCTCTCGCCCTTGCAAAGCATGACTCAATAAAAAGCTCCGTCTCTCAAGCTCTTGACGATAACAATGTTTCCGACGCTGAATTCAAACAGATCTCTCGTGAAATGCAGAAATATCGTGAACTCAAAGAGAGGCTGCGGGAAAAAATCTCTCTCTCTGTTTTTAAATACCGCAGTTTAAAACCTTTTATTGTGACATAATGATGTCAATGAAATTCTTTTACGTCATAATGACGTCAATTAAATACCTTTGCGCCCCAACAAAATCAAGCCTTAAAAACAACTTTTGATTTTGCAAAATCTTTTTCTATGGCGAAAAGGTATGCGTTTTTGCTATGGCGAAAAGGTATGCAACCTATTGTTCTGCACGTGTTATTCTGTTGTTCTTTTATATAAATATTCAGCAGGCCCGTGTTATTTCAACACAAAACAAGCTTTGTTTCAATTCACTCACGTTCTTGAACTTTCTAAAACATAATTACAATCGATTCAATACCTGTCAGCATTATATTTAGACGTTAAGTAAAATTATGTAAACACGAAAAGTTATTAATCTTTCTTAAATATAATTACACTGAAAGACACCCACAATGATCGTAATTTTTCATGCTCTTATGTTTGCTATAAACGAACTTTCTACACCAAGGTGTATCATTGGAATACGTGAAATCGCCTTTGAGGTTAGTCAGGATTTGAAGGATTGTCCGACAACAAAAGGCGCTTTGTGTGAAGATGCTGCGCTTACGCTTGCATATTGATTACGGCTTCACTGGACCGCGAAGTCACGCGTGTTGTTAGGTGACCTGGTTGCGTTATGACTGTGGCTGCCACTCACACAACGGACATTATCAAACTCTGGATATCCAGGCCAGTGTCCACCGTTTTCGTGACATTTCTGGTTACCATAGCAACAGTATAACTGGTTACAAACACCCTTAAGTTTTGCTTTAAGTGCTTATAACTCAAAAACGAGATCAGTGAACCCCCTTGTTTATTACTGAATTGTGATCAACCAAAGAGCGGTTTCGGAGGCACCATAAATTTTCAAACAGTTTAGGTGGCTCTGAAACCATTCCTGGAAATTTTGTTAACTTTAAACAAGTTGTATCCTGACGAGCTAATCAGTATTTAACAATAAAAAATGGAGAACAACAAGCTAGATTTTGAGTTGTAAGTTATTAAACCTAAAGTTAAGGGTGTTTCAAACCTGTTTTTTGTTTCTATGTAATTAGTAATGCCAAGAAAAAAATCACAACTTGTTCGCCAATTATTGTGTATTTGTTTCGCACCAGTAGAATTGTCGTAATTCTGTGTACAGTTTTTTTATGGTACCCCAAAGAAGGCCAAAAGGCCGTTGCCCAGTAAATACTACAATTTTCCCAAGACTGCTCTATAAAGTAGATGTATAAGATATTTGATGCTGTTCAAGCAAGCAGAAAAGTTTTTCAACTTTGATGAAAAGAACTCATTCTTTGGGTGTCGATTGATTCTTTAACTGCTGCCGCTAGATTGTTTCACAGAAGTTAATTGAATTGTAGCAAGCTATTTACCTCACTATATTTTGAGTTGTTTTCTTTCTTTGCATGGAAGAAAATTACCCTTTCAATGTTGGAAACTACAGAACATTAGTCTACTAAGGAAGAAAAACACCAAAGAGGTGATACAGAAAACAAGGATGGAGAAGATTGATGGGGATTACAAATGACAAACAAATTTAGGCTAAATTTTCAGGATGTACAAACCATGACGTAGCTATAGATTCGTTAACGGTGCTCTGTCTTGTCCTGAGAAATTGTGCAACAGTTTGGAATTTTCAAATCGAGCTGTGGTACACCGAAATGATAGTTTTTTAAATGCACTTTAGTTACCAAGAGTGAAGTTAGTCTAATCAAGCCTCAAATCAAAAACCTTGAAATAATTGTTTACAAAGGTAGAAAAACACCAAAGAAGTACACTGAGAAGAAACAAGGATGGCTTTTATAGAAAAGGATTGAAATTGATATACTTGAAAAATGTGAAAAAGATGTGAAAAACACGTCTAGGCGGTGATTCTCAAAAATTGTTATTGACACTGATTGTGTTGTATTCAATGTACAAAAGTAAGGAAACAAAAGTCCGTATGGAAAGGATTTACAATTATTCCATGTGAAATTGTTATGTAACATTTCTCAGAGTAAATGTTAAAGGAAATGTAAGGCATTCAGTAAGAAAATCTGCAGTTTTATCGAATTGGAGTAGCAATAAGAATAACAGGCATGAATATTAGGGATGTCTTGATCCACTGTCAAATTCTCATAACTTACATTAACGAAAATGCATTGTAACTAGTTTTGGGACTTTCTATTTTAATCTTGGAACAAAAGGGTCGCTTTGATAAATAAATAGAACCAAAATGAAAAGTAGGTAGGCCATGCATAGACGTGTTTATAACAAAGTTTTACTCGGGCTGTAGAAGATTAAGAAAGTAATATTGAATCATAATTGAAGCTTTTCGGAACTACACCAACCCAGCTTTAATAGGCTACAGCTTCGCTGTCTTGCGTCGGTCGGGCAACTAGAAATTGAATAAGGTTTCCAAAAATGTACATTTCATTGGTATCGGTATTACCATAGCAACGAAATGATGACGTCATGGTTTCTGAAAATCAACATTTTTCTCCAAATCCAGACCTAAACTTTTAAAACGAATCCACGTCCCATCTAGTATACATTTAGGTCTTCCACACTGCAAAGTTTTGAAAAATTATATGAGAGCGTTTTTGAAAAAAAGCTAGTTGAATATTTTGCTGTCAAAATTTAACATGTTAGTTCGTGATTCCAGCGGCTTCCTGTAGATTGTAACGATGTCCTTTCCATGTTTTATACCTTTGGCATAGAACAACTTTCCCTGAAAGTTTTTATCCAGTTTGCTTCACTAGATTTTTCTCTGCGAACTCAAAAGTAATGTCTTTAATATTCACATTTTTCTCATAGAAGGAACGCCTTTGATATGGGAGCATCTATTTAAAAACTAGTCGATAGAAATTTTTTAAAATCTCTAGATTTGAAAGTCTAGCTTGTTATGTGTTATCTCGAAAATTTCAAAGGTATTGAACCATTTTAAGAGCGCGAAATATTTATATAAATATAGGGTACTTTTGCATTCGCTGCGGAAAGTTTTGTTATCGGATTACTTGTTGACAGCTGGTTTGTTTCAGAAGTATTATCTTCTGTCTATATTCTACATATTTGTGTGCTTTGGGATCAGCAAATTTGCCATGCTTGACCTTCCGCGTTTGATTACAGCCATGACGATCGTGAAAATTTCATTCTTGATACAATAGCAGTTCGCCAGTCTTGCAATTAGCATTGGGCTGTGGTGACGCATGTGAGAGGCTGTGAGACTGTGATGAGCGATGCAGCAGCTCTCGTTTTTGAAATGACAATGAAACAAACAACAGGAACGATGCCCCTAGTCCCTAAAACAATAACAACTACTAGCAGTATAATTGCAAGCTTACGAGAGCTGCAACACAGCTGCAAGTCATGCGTCACCGCAGCCTTATGCTAACTGCTATTCAGTATTAAGAATAAAATTTTCACGATCGCCCAGGCGGTAATCAAGCGCAGCAAGTCAAGCCTGACAAACCTGCTGATTCCAAAGCACAGAAATGTGTAGAATATAGACAAAAGATAAACATCTGAAACAAACCAGCTATCAACAAGTAATCTGATAACGAAACTTTCGGCAGCGAATGCAAAAATATCCTATATTTTTATAAATATTTCGCGCTCTTAAAATGGTTCAGTGCCTTTGAAATTTTCAGGGATGACACATAACATGCTAAACTTTCGATCTAGAGATTTTCAAAAAATTCTATCAGCTAGTTTTTAAATAGATGCTCCCATATCAAAGATGTTCCTTATATGAGAAAAATGTGAATGCTTAAGACATTACTTTTGAGTTCGCAGAGAGAAATCTAGTGAAGCAAACTGGATGAAAACTTGCAGGAAAGTTGTTCTATGCCAAAGGTATAAAACATGGAAAGGACTGGAATCGCAAACTAACAGATACTAAGGCGAACTTGTTAAATTTTGACAGCAAAATATTCAACTAGCTTTTTTTCAAAAACGCTCTCATAGAATTTTTTTTAAACTTTGCAGTGTGGAAGATCTAAATGTTTACTAGAAGGGACGTGGTTTCGTTTTAAAAGTTTAGGTCTGGATTTCGAGAAAAATGCTGATTTTCAGAAACCATGACGTCATCATTTCGTTGCTATGGTAACATCGATGCCAATGAAATGTACATTTTTTGGAAACCTTGTTCAATCTGTAGTTGATGTGCGCAAGACAGCGAAGCTGTAGCCTGTTAAAGCTGGGTTGGTGTGGTTCTGAAAAACTGAGATGAGCCACCTTAAATTCTTCTCCATAGATATGAACTTCTATGCAGTTATGTTTAAATCAATCACACTACATGAATAGTTTTATTAATAGTGTGATGAATGATGCAGGTCCAACCATTGACTTGAATTTTCCTTTTAATTTTAGGTGAAAGACTACGCTAGAAGATTCAAGAAATTCATTGATTAACATAAAAATCTTGGTTGTTGACTTATGATACACGTAATTTTAGACCTAACAGGGAAACTCATTCGAAAAGTCATTGAAAGGACAATCTTGTATATCTCAAATTAAAAAGAGTAAACGTGGATAAGTCTACATTTTAGTAGTATTAGAATGATACTTGTAACTAGTACTTGTAGCTTGATACTAGCTTTTCTTTAGCTACTCTAATTTCGAGGTTAAATGAAGTATATGTATGCATGTATGTCTTGCGCTTTTAAAAAGGGGTCAAGGCAAAAACCAAGTCTTTTGGCGGGAAAATTGTCCTTGGAAAAAAATGTCTGTACTTTTGAATGGTGTCTGGTTTTGAGTCAATAATATACTAAGTCTTTTGGCGGGAAAAATCTTGCACCGTGCAATGGATTGGTCTCATCAAAAGTCCTAAGTATGGCTTTGATTTCAGGCTAGACTCTGTTCAAAATCGCAGAAGTTTTTTTCCGTTCGGCAACCCTACATAGTCAAAATGTAGTAAAAGAGATAGCCTACATTTTGACTAGTTTCCAGGCCCCTTTTAAAAGCGCAATTTTTTATTTATGCACGCTTGATAATAAAAGAAAGAAACAAGAGCGATTGCAAGAGTATTTATTTATTAAAACATCAAACAAATTTTACAAGTAATTGTTCTCATTAAGCAATTCCATTTTCAATGTCTAAACCAGAAATTACTAAGTGTGGAAATAACGACTCAATATACAATTAAATAATTTGTTTTACTCATTGTATATGGAGTCGTGATTTCCACACTTAGTAATTTCTGGTTTAGACATTGAAAAATGAAATTAATATTTCTTTTAACTAATTTGCAAAGAGAGATTTAAAATAACAGAACTAAATTCGTTTTGAAAGCGTAAAACAGGAAAATTATATTTACAATTTTGCTCCTCATTATTTAAGACTAACGATTCTGACTTGAATTTGTAAGTTTAGGCGCAGTACTCAACATCTCATCTGAAATCATAAACTATGCAATCAAAACATGCTTTCTTGCCGGGAGAAGTCTTGATTGTCTATCACTTTTTCCGTGACAGAAATAATTCGCTCTGAGTTTTGAGAATGACGTTGAGGAACTACCGTAAATTGTATGAGTTTGATCAATAAAAGTTTTAAATTTTTCGTAACAGCCATTGACAAATTGCTAGAAAACTCGTGACTTAAATATGTCGAGGCGAATTACATAGCATTTTTGTCAATGGCTGTCGCAAAATATTTTAAAACTTTTATTGCTCAAACTCGTACAATTAACGGAACTCTTTCAACGTCATTACCAAAACTTCAGAGCGAATTATTACTGTCCCAGAATAGAGTGATAGATTACACCTCTCCTCAAAAAATGTTTGCAGCGAGACTACGGTTATTCAAATTTGTTCACTGATTTTCCTGAAAACTGATTATTCAAATTTGTTTAAGTGTTATTGTAAAGTTAATATCTCCATTCCGACTTGTAACCGAGTCTGATTGGATATTCGGAAAGATTATTTCCGGTGGCTAAATCAAACTTGTTACCTCTAAAATTATTGTCCTGAGTTCTTAACAGTTAATTCTTGTCTTCTTTGTACTTGACTTTGATCTTCATCGCCCACTTAGCAAGAAGTCCAAGATACACTGAAAGGAAAAAGCAAACATGCGTGTAGAGTAAGAAGGATGTTTAAAATAAGAAATGCAATCAGAAAATATCAGTTCTATTTAGTTTGAGAAACTGCAAGAAATTAGCTATCGGCAATACAAACTTTACCATTACTACTACTGTTACTACTTTCGTTCAACTTGAACAAAATAAAAAAATATATTTTGAAAAACATTAAATAAACGTTATATGGTAATTCTGATTGCCCGCCTTTTTCGTCCCCTGTGTATTAATGCGTCATCAATTTTGTATACCAATGAGTATTTTATGCATAATTTCGTTAAACAATAGCTCCGAACCTATATCTATTAAAAATTGGCCATGTTTTTCTCAACGCCACCGTGGCCTCGCGGTTTGACGCGCGCCCTCTGGCGTCGACGGCCTCTCTCTCTCGCCGTCGAGTTCTTTAAGTTGTTTCTTAACAACTTCCACAGCAAGGGGCTCGAGGCCCCATCGCCCTTTTTTTTTCTTTTTCAGAATTTTGAAGAAGCAAAATCCTTAATTTTTTAGTAGACATTTTTTTTTTGCAAAAGAAAAAAGAAAAAAAGAAAATACATCTCTGGCTAATAAAATTTCACAGAAAAGAAATACAAATTGGATATAGGCGGAACTCATGCAACCCCTCGTTGGACGTTGCAAAGAAAAGCTATGACAAAATGGAGAATCCGTAACCGACAAAAGGATGATCACATCGCGAAGACACGGTGTCAATAGAAAAAAAAAGTGGGGTTGAAAACTCTGAACAACGCAGTTGATATCTGAACATGCCTCCAAAGTTCCATCGTTATTTTTTCAAAAGTTATGCCAAACGTTCTCAAAGGATTTTGCTATGTTCGATAGTTTTTCGATAGTTTTTGCAGTGTTGGACAATACTATGTAAAATTTCACAGTTACTCGCGGCTTTTGATTTCTGATCCCTGTACGTAATCAAGCAAAATAATATCTTTTTTAAAACATTCGTTGCAGAATTTAGAAAAACAAACGTTCCTGGCTACCGGTAGGAGAGTGCTTTCAACATTTTAATTAGAAATCTAGGACAATTAAAAAAGTCCCCACAGCAGTGTATGTTAAACCCAGGCGGAAGAAATTATTTTAAAGAAATAATGGATGAGAATGTCTCACGCACAATTGAAAACTTTAAAATCGCCTAGCCCAAGCAAGTTTCTTAAATAATTTAAACTTTCCTTTCATCACTAAGAATTGATTGACAGTTTTAACTACCGTTCTCATACTAAAACTTTATATCCAAACTTTTTTTAACCTATAGCTACTTGCAAATGAATTTGTAAACATATGACCTTGAAGAAAACAAGTCAAGTACAGTAATTGGATACTTGTTCTTACGTCTGGAATAGAAAAAAGTAAATTTTGTCTCCAAGAAAACCATGAAAATATACTTTCAACCTCAAAACACCTGTTGTCAACAATTTCAGTTCATTAGTATTTAAGTATAGTCCTTTAAACAGAAATAGAACTTTATAAACTAGAACAAGTTAAGAGAGACTCATTTATCTTTGTTGAAGAAGTTCATTCTTTCGTTGAAAATGGACACTTGAAATATTCCTTACAACTGAAACATTTACTTTTAAACTTAAAAATCAATTTGAAGTAAAAAGAATCCGTTTGTCTGACTTAAAAAGTATCATATTTTTCTGAAACGGTTCTCTTTCGAGAGGAAGTGAGTTTTTGATATGAAAACGTTACTTTTCTCACCCGAGAAAGACTCAAATGGAAAATACCTTTAAAGTGCCCATAATGTCAAAAAAAAATTTTCGCTCATCTAATTCTACATTTCACCAAATGAACTTCTGCAAAAAAAAATTTTAGATTTGGATAAAACGCAATTTTTTTACGAATTTTTACAAAGTTCAAAATTATATTTTCTTGCGGTCGACCCCTGCCGCTGATCACAAGAGTAACGTGCTCAACATGACCACGTGACTGATATCTGTGACCTAGGTTCAGGAACCTTCCTTGACCTTTAGTGAAAAAATACACAGGTCGTGTGCGGGTCGTTTACGATATTGGTAAGCTTTATTACGTGTCCTAAATGGAGACAACTATGAAGCAAAATTATCACTTGTTTTCAAGTCAGATAAGTCACGACCCAAATCACGTGTTCCTGAACCTACGTCACGACTCACTTCAAACCGAGGAAAACTGGTGCGAATGGTGGACCAAAATGGCGGCAAATTTGAATGTCTTTAAAAAATTATAAAAAAATTGCGTTTAATCCAAATCGAAAATTTTTTTCGCAGACGTTCATTAGGTGAAATGTAAAATTACATGAGCGAAAAACTAATTTTGACATTATGGGCACTTTAAGCTGAACCATCATTTTTTTAGAAAAATAACCGTGAAATGTGAGCCAAAATAGACCCCGTTTGAGTAAAAGAAGTATCATATTTTGCTGTCTTTTTAAAATGGACAAGACACTTTTAAGATGTCCTTGCGAGTTGAAAAGGAGCGAATTTTGACTTTAAAGAGATCCGTTTTTCAGTCATAAAATAACAGCTAGTTTGAGTTACAAATTCCAGTTTTAGCTGAGAACCTTTCCTTTTTAGTCAACAAGTTTCAATGTCGATTTAAAAACTTCAATTTTAGTTCTAAAGGCGAGAAATCAAATGTGGCAAGTAGCATTTTGAATTAAAAAGTTTCTTTTGTGTTACAAAGTTCTTATTTTCAGCAGAAATAGTATTTCAAGTTATTGATTTCTTTCAAAACGAAATTAAACTAGAAATCGTTTTTTTAATTTTTTGTTCTAGAATCATTAGAGCAAAGAAAATCGGTGAATTTTATGCGCTATTTTATGATAAATGGGAATCCACTTTCTTCACATTCCCATCATTCCATTAATGGAACTAGACTCCAGTAAAATGTAATTTTCAAATTTTGACATCGAAATCAAGGAAATTATTTTTATTGTTCACTTCGACTGAAAAGCAAACATCCAATTTTGCAGCCACTTAAAATATATCCTTGCGGAAAACGCTCCGCTATTACTATAACTGGATTGCGCCTACAACAAACACACCTTTGGATTTCAAACTCTTTCAACCGGGCCGGAAAGGGGCTCCTACACCACCCCCCAAAGCTTCGAATAGCCTGGAATTTTAACCCTCGGACGTACCAGGGGAGGGGTGAGGGTTGAATGCCACCCAGCCCCCCCCCCCCAACTACACCACTGTAGGTTTGAACTATTGTGAAAATTCAACTCTCGTCTAAATTCCCTGACCATTAAACACCCGTGCGCAAAAAACAAATGAACCAAAAAAACATTCACAAGAAAATTGCGATCGTGCGCTCACTGGAGGCCGCACGGCCCCAAGAGTACAAAGAAAGGAAAAGAAAGAGTATATGAATAACAAAATACGTATAAACAAACAAACGATCTCACCGAAAAGCGAAAAACAAAATATATTCAAGGAAGTAAATCAAGCAATAATAAAATCAGAAAAAAAAATCTAACAGAGAAAATAAATTCACAACCGTCAAAATCGAATCCTCAAAGCGAGCATTCTAAAACTTAGATCCTCGTTGCCAAAAATGCTATTACATCTGCCAGGAGTGAAAGCTTCTTTGCTTGACGGAATATCCATCCAGCTAATGATAAAGTTAGAAAAATTAACGCCATCAGCACAAATCATGGGCCAGAAAGGAGCCGAGTGCCACAAAGGAACAACAAGAGTTCCCAACGCCTTACAATTACGCATATGTAATAACACTCGCGGAATAAGGCAAACGGGCGGACATACAAAATTGTTCTCTCCTGCCCAGTCCATAACAAATGAATCAATTCCTTCCGAACCTGGATTCCAAAATCTCGAATTAAATCTAGGAAGCTTAGCATTTAAGTAATTAGCAAAACGATCGATAGAGTGCGGACCCCAAACCAAATCAATGTTTTGAAATGTGTTCCACGAAAGGCCCCAGTCATCGGAATCACAAATGCGGCTTAGAAAATCAGCCTTATCATTCTGAGTTCTTGGAATCCACTCCATCTCTATCGAAATACCACGACTGCAACAAATGTTAAAGATGGACAACGCTTCAGACTGCAAGTGACCTTTGCTGCTGCCAGACGAAACAATCCGGGGAACATTCTGATTGTCTGTGAACCATTTAACGGTTAATCCCGACAACTGATCGAGCAAAGATAAAAGAACAAATTTCACAGCCAAGATCTCTCGCAAAGTGGAACTCGTTCGCATCTCCTCGTCGGACCAAGTGCCTGACACTAAATCCTGGCCGCATTGAACGAAATAACCACCAAATCCAGTGTCACTTGCGTCAGAATAAACAACTCCCACAGCACTAGACTTTGGTGACATTGGCTTCCCATTAATGGAGTCGATGTTGCTTTGCCAAAAGGAAAGCTCGTTGCGAATCTCAGGGGACACGAACAGATGCTGATCCCAGGAGGTTCTCCGTTCGATAGCTGCATAACAATTTCTTGTCAACAATCTTGTAACATTACCCACAGCGCACGACATGGAAATAATCTGACCAGTAATTGAAGCAAGACCTCTAGCGGAGATAAAGTTATCTTGAAGACAAGAATCAATAGACGACTTAAGCTTGCGAATACGTTCTTCAGGAATAGCAATCAAACCCGTTTCAAAATCCAAGACCATTCCAAGAAAAACTAAGTTTTGCACAGGTTCCCAATTGGATTTTTCATCATTAGATGTAAAGCCGGCCGAAGCGAGATCTTTACGAACTTGAACACTGATATTTTTAGCGCTCTCGCGAGATAAATTTCCACCGATGCCATCGTCAAGATACGTCAAGGCTAAAAAGCCGCAGCCCCTCCAGAACTTAACTAACTGGCGCATAACTTTGGTAAAAATGTATGGCGCTGAAGTAAGACCAAAAGGCAACACCTTAAACTCGTAGAATTTCATGGCGCCGTCAACCGAAGGCCATTTGAACGACAGAAACTTCCTATGTTCTTCACAGATATCAATGTGATGATACGCCGATTTAAGGTCAAATGAAAACACAAACATACCAGGTGAAAACAGCTGAAGAACAGTTCTTAAATCTTCGTATTTGACAGACTTCTTCACAACAAATTTATTCAGATGAGATAAATCCAAAATCAGACGTAGCTTTCCTGAAGACTGGACAGCAACATGTAATGGATTACAAAATTGAGGATAGTCTGAAACTTCTCTTAAACAACCACGAGACATCAATTCTGAAATCGCCCCCTCCACAAAGCTATCTTGACGACGTGCAGAAGATCTATTTTCAATCGAATATGGCAAGGGAGTCTCCCGAAAAAGAATCTTGTAACCATTACGGATGATGTCTAGAACAAAGTCCGAAGCCTGAATGGTATCTTGCCAAAAAGAAGAGTTTGCACATAACTTCCCTTGAACAAAGCTCAAGCTCGATCCTTGGACATCCCGCTCAAATTCGCATGGTTCCAAACAGTCAAGGTTTGGATCCTGACGACAAAGGTTTATCTCTGGAATTACAGAAATTGGCCCAGTGACCTCGCTTGCCGCATCGAAAACATAAGTCGGAAGCTCTGGATGAATTGTAGGAGAATCGACTTTGAGGGCGAAAATAGCTAGAAGCTGAAGGAAAAGAGCCAAAAGAACTACCAGGTCTGGAAGCGCTGAAGGATGGCGGCGCAGAAGCCGAGGAAACTTTAGAACTGGTTTTTCTCTTTTTCTCTTGAAGTGTCTTAATCTTAACAGCGGCTCTCTTCTCTAGCTTTTTTGATCTTCGAAGCGTCGGCCTCGTCGTCGGCCAATTCATCAGAAACATACTCTTGGACTGTGGCCCAGCCGAATTCCGATTTATCAGCTAGCTTGATTATTTTCTGTCTACTATTAATCAAAGAAATACCTTTGTTAAGTTCCTCCTTGGCTTTAGGAATGTTTCCGCTATCCAAAGCTTTCAATGCTGTACTACTCGTCTTGGCCACTTTACGATTGAAACTAAACTGCTGCTCGGTTCCTTTTTTCTTGAACACGTAGGTGTCAGGTTGAAGGTCTGACGCTATTTGAACGGCCAAATCTGACTGCGCTTGAAGCAAATTGGTCTGGAGACCTTGAATTTGTGCGTTAACAGCGGTCAAGATAGCATTCTTCTGAGCATCTAAAATAACAGTCAATTCAGGAGAAAGAGAGTCACCAGCTTCTTGTTCGCTACCCATGAAGACAGGAATAAAAAATAAAAGCGAGTCGCCTCCAGAGAACACCAAGAGGATGAATTTGCATACGACCACTCCTAATATACTCTCCCGAGAGTCCCTTGATAGTTCATACCGACGAGAGAATATTTTTCCGCTAATTTTCAAACCGCGGAAAAATTCAATTTTCTCCATGATACCGTAATTTTTAGTAGCTGTTCATTCAACCGTTGCGAAAATTTTGATGCCCATGATTTTCGGTATTACCATGGCAACCGCATAATAACATACAGGGGTGACAAAATATCAACATTGTTGACATCAATCTTTATTTTTAGTCTTCTTCTGCAAAATAGCCAAATTCATATATTTTGCATTCCATTGACATTTTGCCCTGATCTCGTATTGATTTCCTTCATTTTCTGGCTATTTAAGAAAATAGCAAAATTCAAGATGGCGGATCTAAGATGGAGGCCTTAATGACTTCAGATAACGTCATAGTCAGCAAAAAGTGTTCACCTTGTAGAGTAAGTTCAGTTCTTTATAGCCAGAACGAAAACCAGTGCAAAAATGAGCCAGTTTGGGGGACCCATCACATCACATCTACTCCCCTCCCCTCCCCTACACCACGTACGTCCGAGGGTAAAACAACTTCATTCGTAATGGTCATGACAAACGGCATTCTCGTCCCCATAGCCCTTTTCGTTTCTCTTAGTCGGCGGGGCCTTGGCACGAGAAACGAAGGGCTCTGGAGACATACCATTTCTAGTCCGAGATTGTAGGACTTCCGGACTTCATGTATATAGCATTGATGTTTCTACATGTTGTGTGTTGTAATATGGCGGCCGGCGAAAATTTGGACTTCCGTTTAAGATTTCTTTGTTCTAACAGCCAATAAAAAAAATTCAAATTTTTTTAAATCGTGTGTCCCCAGAGCCCTTCGTTTTTTGTGCCAAGGCCCTGCCAGCTAAGAGAAACGAAAAGGGCTATGGGGACGAGAATGGACAAACAGTTCGATATGATGTTAACTTTAGGTCCTAGTCTCTCACTAACAGCTGCAAAACCAAGTAAAGATATCTCTTGTAATGACAAATTTAACCTATTTACAAAGTGTGATATCTGGAAGAATTTGTAAATGTCGGAAAATACTCCTCAGAAATTGATTTTTGTTTAGTAAGAGTTACATGTGAAAGAAAACCGAATTTGAATTTTTTTCCATTTTTGGGTGACAAGTGTTTCATTTTGCACTAACCGTTTCAGTACAAAGAAGAAAATGGACATTCTTGCTTTCGATTTGAAAGAACCATAATTTGAGGTTTAGGTTATCACAAAAATCGACTTCTGTTTTCACTGGACAATTTAATTGTTTCCACTACCTTCATCGAATGCATAAATTCAAATAAAGCAATATATAAGCATAAAAAATAGAAAAAATACAAGTCTTCCTTTGATGCGTTTACTTCAGATATGAGACCTTCGACCAAAAGTGATCTAAATCTAAGTTATTTTTGTAAGATCAATTCGCAGCTACAGTGGAGGAGATCAAAATGTATCAAAAGGTGACGAATTTTTAATTTTCAATGAGAACATACAATTAAAATGAAATATACCCTTGATTAGGCGCCCATGCGTCCCCATAGGCTAATGAAAATGAAAATATGACGCAAGGCCACCCTTATCCTTAAAGACCAGTCAAAATGAATATACCAAGTGACGAGATTTCTTTAGGTTTCTTGCCCAAAACATCACAGCATCTAATAAAACTGGTTCATGACAATCAATGGCATTGATATGGGGACGGGGGTCTAATACTTGGCGTCCGGTGCGCTTAATCGAGGAGATAAGGTTTAATAAATTAAAAAACGTTATCTTAGAGACTTACCATGATTATGAAGATATTTTGACAAAAATGGATTGGTCCTGATACTGGCTTGTACCGTGTGGCTACAAAAAGAATAAAAGAGGTCAGCAAGGTTGTTTCTAAGTGACTTGTGACTTCAGTGCAGAAACTTGGGTTTTCCCAAGAGCAATCAAGCTCTTCTTTTTTGGATCCTGGCCTAGCTTAAAGACATGTTGTTTGCAAAATAACCAGGCCCTCATGCATATAAGAGCCTCTTTATCAGAAGGGAAATTGCTCTTGGTATGACCTTAACAAGACTGACAGCTGCCGCCCACCGATTCCCACAATCATCACCCCCATCGCCCTTGCGCTAACAGATCGATGTTATTTTGGGAAACGTTCACTGATTTGGGGTAGTCGGTATGGAGGGGAACCTCACAACACATGCAAGCATCCATTCTTATAGAACTAGACACATCTAAAGCTACAAACAAAATTAAACACTTCTTACCATGAAGAAGTTAGAATTATCCCTGTAGTGCAGACTATGCAGATTTTGCTTGCCGTCAATATCCTAATGAAAAAGTAAAAGATCATGTTTTATTGAGGTAAGTGAATATAATACAGCATTATAGTTTTTATAGCGATCTTTCTTGTTTACAAACATTGACGCCACATTTCTTTTGATATTCAAATTTGCCAACCACGGAACAAAAGTCATTGTTTCAAGAGCCAATTAGGTTCTGGTGAGCATATTAATAACAATGGGTGATTATGACGTTATCGCCATATCAAACAACAAAACCATAACCACAACAAACAAACAAACATAAATAAATAACAACAAAAAATATGCAATAATGTTTACCTTTTCCGTGAAAGGCCTCTAGGTTGGTATCAAGGAAGAGCTCCATTCTCTTTGTCCGTCTGCTTACCAATTCCCTTCGATCAAAAGGCTTGAAGAATGCAAAAAACAAGAAATAAAAAATCTTTACATAAAATCACGAAGGTGCGAACACCACAGTCATCCCAAACAATGGATCCCATGAACTGACCCGGATTAGAAATATCAACTACTCTAGATCTACCGGTTTGTAGACCATGCATAAATATCGCTGTAGATCTAGAGTAAGTCTTTAAAGATTAATCCAATGTAAAATGTTGTTTTTCCATTGAAACGCTTCTGTTAATGAGCGCATACAGCTCTTTCACAAAGCAACGAATATTTTAACTAAAAGCTGTACTGTATGTTAGCACCTGATGCAAAATCTCATTAAGAATAAATACTAGCCGCTTTAACATTGGCTTCTATAATTCTACCAACCCGTCAAATTAAGTCGAAATAAGTTCCACCAGAACTCTTGGACCTACCACGTGCATTTTGCATTAGGGCAAAACCATCAGTTTAAGTTGGAAATAACGCTGTTTCGCTACAGTCTTCAGTTCCTGGCTTTCCTTCTTGTCTCAGCATTACAATCTTCTGTGTTACAAGCTTATTGTAGTAAGGAGTGCTCTTATTTTGTAGCGACATCAACTGAGCAAGAACCAACGAAGGTGATGGCAAACTGAACTTGTGATGAATAATTATCAGAATGTGCTCGCACTTTTGAAATCATTTGCATTGTAAATTTGAAATATAGATCAGCTTCCCGCCAAATGCAATCGCATCTTAAAGTGCATATGACACGAAATTTTTTTCTCTTGGATATCTTTAGAAAACGACTCGAAGCCTTAAAATTGCTGGAAAAATCTAAAAAGAACTTTTTTTGCTTTCCAAATACGCGCAATTTGCCTTCAAATTTGTTCCGGTCATCGCGCGGCCAAAATCGCACGTGATATCGGAACGTGACGTCACGTTGTGTACCTCAATGCAGCATAAAATATGGCGAAAAGGGAAAGAAACCGAAAGGAGGAAGACGCTGCGCCGCTGGCGCCCCGAATAAAACGAGCTGTGGGAATAATTCACACACAGAGGGAATTACGATGCACCAGTTTCCCACTGTTCCGGTAGTCAGAGCACCTTCGCGGCAAAGGTACAGAATGTGACGTCACGAATAACTTCGCCGTCGATAAACTAGGTCCCAGTCTCTGGGACAAATTTGAAGGTAGCCTGCGCAGCAAGCGTTCCCAAGCGAGCGAAGATCGAAGAGCGATTTTTGCGAAGAGCGAAGAGCGATTTCTGGTCGCGCGAAAATTGGGGCGAGGGCAAAAAGGAAATCGCTCTTAGCTCTTCGCAGAAATCGCTCTTCGATCTTCTCTCGCTTGGGAACGCTTGCTACGCAGGCTAATTTGAAGGGAAATTACGCGTATTTTGAAAGCAAAAATAATGCTTTTTAGATTTTTCCAGCACTTTTAAAGCTTCGAAACGTTTTCTTTAGATGTCCAACTACAAGAATCAAGACAAAAAAAATTCGTGTCATATTCAGTTTAAACCTTTCTCACGGTGCTTGACTCTTTTCTAAATAAAAATTCTTTTCAACACAATTTAAAAAGTTGCCAAGATATGGGACTTTACACTCCTTCAATCCTCCTGAACTTACACCCTTTCGTCATTATCATTCAAAAAACGTCAATAAACTTGGATAAACACAGTCATTTCCTACAACACTTTTAAAAGATCTCTTGCCATTCAAAACTTTCATCAGGAGCACTATATAAGCACGGTTTCCTTTTTGTGTAGTGTGCAGCATCACACGACCTTTTATACTGGTATTTGTTTTGAGAATTTGGTGGTTTCGTTTCGTTCTGTTAACTATCAGTTGATAGAGTGATTTCAGTTTCACGTGAAGGATTACACGATCAACAAACGAATAAAAAAATACGGCAGCACCTTGTTTAACTCATTCAACAGACACAAACGTACGCGGCTTTTGGTACAGTCATCCGTGGGGGAAGGGGAGTCCTCCCTTGTATGGGCTATACGGGGACGGCCGCTGGATAGGGTATGGTTTTTGACCCCTCAGTCCTGAACAGGGTATATAATTCAAGAGAGTCTGTGCTAAACAGGGTTTGGATATTAAGGAGTCGTCCTGTAGACGGTACAGCTTCAAGACTTTCGTCAAGTTGTAAGCATATCCGAAATCAGAACCGTTCATCATCACTCAGTTAGCCGATCATCAGTCAACATTAAATCATCTTCAGGACTAGACACTGGCGCTAGAGTCTAACAAAACATTCTCCTTGGTCCTAAACAGGGTACATGTTTGAGGTTATTTTGGTCCCAAACAGGGTCACCTCCAGCGGCACCCCTATACCCAAACATGGGTCAAGTACCCCCTCCCCCCCCCCCCTCCGGGACAGTAATAGCCCACCTAGCAGGCGTAAAAAGGAAAGGTGTAGGGAGGGAAAAGACGAGAAAGTTTGGTTGGTCTTGCGAACATTTACGCAACTCAGTTTTACTTGTGTGTTTATTGATGTTTATAGTTTAGACACTAGCATACCCTAAAACCCCAAGGGTTGCACCACTGCCTTGGTCGGGGGTAACGTTCCCCGTGTTTTTTCCACTTGCTGGTTTTTGGGGGTTTTCGTGTCCGGCTTTGGTGCTCCTGTTTTTTCGTTTATATACAATACTTGAAATTTGCACATATCTGCGTAAGTGTTAAATAAACGACACGGTGGCTTGGCTGGCCCACGCCCCCATATATGAACATTGTTATGTTCTTTGTACCGGTTGAGTAGTGGAGGCAAAATCTTGCAATTACGGTTAGTTGGTCTCTGAGATAAACATGGTTTAGTGAAATAAACTTTACTGGCACATCAAATTCAAGATTTAAGCGGTCAGTAAAACTTATTGCAAGGTATCACCAAGTGTAACTGAAAAAGCTGAGGCAGTTAGTTCGAGATGACGCTGGAAATCAACATTACATGTTCGTGGTGGAGTTTTGTGATGTGCTGCTATTTCTATCTTTGGCTGTCACGACTCCGTTCAGGTTTTAATGTAAGAAAACAGATCGCTAACGGATTATTAAGTAATCATATCTCTTACCTCTCGACCCTTAGCTTCTCAGTTGGTCTGTGAACAGCTGTCAACTGCCATGTCTTCCTCTCTGGACTGAACGGGAGATAGTCCATAATAACAACCCCAGAATCACGTGGCAGTCACCCCGTAATGCAAGGGGATTTTTACACAGATAAAAACTAGGATAGTTGCCGACTCAATCGATACAAATTACGCTAAAATCGGACAAGAAGTTTCAATTTCAGCCTTCCAAATTCCAGCTAAAAGATCGGCCGTTTTTGAAAAATTTCCTATGGTCACCCCTATGAAAGTGGCCATTTTGGGCAATTTTTAAAATCGTGTCATTTCTCAGCTAATTGAGCTTTTTTCAAGCGGTTTTTTACTCAGCTGACAGCTAGAAAGGCTCCTGCGTTCATCCATACCAATTAGACAAGAATTGGACATGTTTAAACTTTTCTTTAAATTTTCCTACGGCCCCCTCTAGGAAAAAAGTAAAAAAATAGCCATTTTGGACACTTTCAAATATCGCGTTATTTCTAAGCCCTTTGAGATTTTTTAGAGCGTTGTTTCAAACAGATAAAAACTAGGGTTGTCGCTAAGTCCATCGATACCAATTAGGCTAAAATCGGACAAGTAGTTTCAATTTTACAGCCTTGCAAAGTCGAGCTAAAAGATCGGACGTTTTTGAAAAATTTCCTATGGACCCCCCTATTTAATTGGCCATTTTGGGCAATTTTGAAAATCGTGTTATTTCTTAGCCAATCGCGCACTTTTCAAGCGGTTTTTCTCTCAGATGAAAGCTAGAAAGGCTTCTGCGTTGATCCATACCAATTAGACAAGAATCGGACATGTTGAAATTCTTTTTTTTATATTTTCCTATGGTCCCTCCTAGGAAAAAGGTCAAAAATTAGCCATTTTGGCCACTTTTAAATATCGTGTTATTTCTAAGCAATTTGAGATCTTTTCGAGCGTTTTTTCACACAGATAAAAAATAGGATTGTTGTTAGGTCCTTCGATACCAATTAGGCTAAAATCGGACAACTAGTTTCAATTTTATATCCTTGCAAAGTCGAGCTAAAAGATCGGACGTTTTTGAAAAATTTCCTATGGTCCCCCCTATGAAACTGGCCATTTTGGGCAATTTTTAAAATCGTGTTATTTCTCAGCCAATTGAGCTTTTTTCAAGCGGTTTTTTGCACAGATGAAAGCTACGACAGCTTTTGCGTTCATCCATACCAATTAGACAAAAATCGGACATGTTGAAATTTTTTTTTAATTTTCCTATGGTCCACCCTAGGAAAAAAGTCAAAAAATAGCCATTTTGGCCACGATTAAATGTCGTGTTATTTCTAAGCCATTTGAGATCTTTTCGAGCGATGTTTCACAAAGCTAAAACCTAGGATTGTTGCTGAGTCGATCCATACCAATTAGGCTAAAATCGGAGAAGTAGTTTCAATTTTACAGCCTTGCAAAGTCGAGCTTCTAGATCGGCCCTGTTATAAAAAATTTCCTATGGTCCCCCTTATGAAATTGGCCATTTTGTGCAATTTTTAAAATCGTGTTATTTGTCAGGCAATTGAGCTTTTTTAGAGCGGGTTTTTTCTCAGATGAAAGCTAGGACGGCTTCTGCGTACATCCATACCAATTAGACAAGAATCGGACATGTTGAAATTCTTTTTTTATATTTTCCCACGGTCCTCCTAGGAAAAAGGTCAAAAACTAGCCATTTTGGCCACTTTTAAATATCTTGTTATTTCTAAGCCATTTGAGATTTTACTCCAGCGTTTATTGACAGAGATTAAAACTAGGATTGTTGCTGAGTTCTTCTAAAAGATCGGACGTTTTTTGAAAAATTTCCTATGGACCGCCTCTATGAAATTGTCCATTTTTCGCAATTTTTGAAATCGTGTTATTTCTCAGCCAATTGAGCTTTTTTAGAGCGGTTTTTTTCTCAGATGAAAGGTAGGACGGCTTCTGCGTTCATCCATACCAACTAGACAAGAATCGGACATATTAAATTTTTTTTTTTAATTTTCCTATGCTCCCCACTACGAAAAAAGTCAAAAATAGCCATTTTGGCCACTTTTAAATATCTTGTTATTTGTAAGCCATTTGAGATTTTACTCCAGCGTTCTATAACACAGATAAAAACTACGATTGTTGCTGAGTTCTTCGATAGCAATTAGACTAAAATCGGAGAAGTAGTTTCAATTTTGCAGCCTTGTAAAGTCGAGCTAAAAGATCGGACGTTTTTGAAAAATTTCCTATGAACCCCCCTATTTAATTGGCCATTTTGGGAAATTTTGAAAATCGTGTTATTTCACAGCCAATTCCGTTCTTTTCAAGTGGTTTTTCTCTCAGATGAAAGCTAGATAGGCTTCTGCGTTCATCCATACCAATTATTCAAGAATCGGACATCTTTTAGAAAATTTCCCTCTGGTCCCGCCTAGGAAAAAGTAAAAAAAAATAGCCATTTTGGCAACTTTTAAATATCGTGTTATTTCTAAGCCATTTGAGATCTCACTCCAGCGTTTTTTCACACAGATATAAACTAGGATTGTTGCTAGGTCCTTCGATACCAATTAGGATAAAATCGGAGAAGTAGTTTCAATTTTATAGCCTTGCAAAGTCGAGCTAAAAGATCGGCCGTTTTTGAAAAATTTCCTATGTGCCCCCTATGAAATTGTCCATTTTAGGCAATTTTTAAAATTGTGTTATTTCTCAGCCAATTGAGATCTTTTTAAGCGGTGTTTTGCACAAATGAAGGCAGGGACGCCTTTTGCGTTCATCCATACCAATTAGACAAGAATCAGACATCTTGAATTTTTTTTTAATTTTCCAATGGTCCCCCCTAGGACAAAAGTAAAAAAATAGCCATTTTGGCCACTTTTAAATATCGTGTTATTTCTAAGCTATTTGAGATCTTTTCGAGCGATGTTTCACACAGATAAAAACTAGGATTATTGCTGAGTCGAGCGATACCAATAAGGCAAAAATCGGACGTAGTTCCAATTTTACAGCCTTGTAAAGTCGAGCTAAAAGATCGGACGTTTTTGAAAAATTTCCTATGGACCCCCCTATTTAATTGGCCATTTTGGGAAATTTTGAAAATCGTGTTATTTCACAGCCAATTCCGTTCTTTTCAAGTGGTTTTTCTCTCAGATGAAAGCTAGAAAGGCTTCTGCGTTCATCCATACCAATTATTCAAGAATCGGACATCTTTTAGAAAATTTCCCTCTGGTCCCGCCTAGGAAAAAGTAAAAAAAAATAGCCATTTTGGCAACTTTTAAATATCGTGTTATTTCTAAGCCATTTGAGATCTCACTCCAGCGTTTTTTCACACAGATATAAACTAGGATTGTTGCTAGGTCCTTCGATACCAATTAGGATAAAATCGGAGAAGTAGTTTCAATTTTATAGCCTTGCAAAGTCGAGCTAAAAGATCGGCCGTTTTTGAAAAATTTCCTATGTGCCCCCTATGAAATTGTCCATTTTAGGCAATTTTTAAAATTGTGTTATTTCTCAGCCAATTGAGGTCTTTTTAAGCGGTGTTTTGCACAAATGAAGGCAGGGACGCCTTTTGCGTTCATCCATACCAATTAGACAAGAATCAGACATCTTGAATTTTTTTTTAATTTTCCAATGGTCCCCCCTAGGACAAAAGTAAAAAAATAGCCATTTTGGCCACTTTTAAATATCGTGTTATTTCTAAGCTATTTGAGATCTTTTCGAGCGATGTTTCACACAGATAAAAACTAGGATTATTGCTGAGTCGAGCGATACCAATAAGGCAAAAATCGGACGTAGTTCCAATTTTACAGCCATGCAAATTCGAGCTTATAGATCGGCCCTGTTATAAAAATTTCCTATGGTCCCCTCTATGAAATTGGCCATTTTGTGCAATTTTTAAAATCGTGTTATTTGTCAGGCAATTGAGCTTTTTTAGAGCGTTTTTTTTTCTCAGATGAAAGCTAGGACGGCTTCTGCGTTCATCCATACCAACTAGACAAGAATCGGACATGTTGAAATTTTTTTAAAAGTTTCCTCTGCTACCGCCTAGGAAAAAAAGTCAAAAAATAGCCATTTTGGCCACTTTTAAATATCGTATATTTCTAAGCCATTTAGGATTTTAATCCAGCGTTTTTTTTTTCGTATATTTCTAAGCCTTTTTTAAATTTTACTCCAGCGTTTTTTAACACAGATAAAAACTAGGATTGTTGCTAGGTCCTTCGATACCAATTAGGCTAAACTCGGACAAGTAGTTTCAATTTTACAGCCAGGCAATTTTGAAAATCGTGTTATTTCACTGCCAATCGCGCACTTTTCAAGCGGTTTTTCTCTCAGATGAAAGCTAGAAAGGCTTATGCGTTGATCCATACCAATTAGACAAGAATCGGACATGTTGAAATTCTTTTTTGATATTTTCCCATGGTCCCTCCTAGGAAAAAGGTCAAAAAATAGCCATTTTGGCCACATTTAAATATCGTGTTATTTCTAAGCCATTTGAGATCTCACTCCAGCGTTTTTTCAAACAGATAAAAACTAGGATTGTTGCTATGTCCTTTGATACCAATTAGGCTAAAATCGGACAAGTAGTTTCAATTTTAAAGCCTTGCAAAGTCGAGCTAAAAGATCGGACTTTTTTTGAGCTTTTTTTCAAGCGGTTTTTGCACAGATGAAAGCAAGGTCTGCTTCTGCCTTCATCCATACCAATTAGACAAGAATCGGACATGTTGAATTTTTTTTTTAATTTTCCTGTGGTCCCTCCTAGGAAAAAGCTAAAAAAATAGCAATTTTGGCCACTTTTAAATATCGTGTTATTTCTAAGCCATTTGAGATTTTACTCCAGCGTTACTTAAAACAGATGAAAACTAGGATTGTTGCTGAGTCGATCGATACAGATTAGGCTAAAATCGGACAAGTAGTTTCAATTTTACAGCCCTGCAAAGTCGAGCTAAAAGATCGCCCGTTTTTGAAAAATTTCCTACTGTCCCCCCTATGAAATTGGCCGTTTTATGTAATTTTTAAAATTGTGTTATTGCTCAGCCAATTGAGCTTTATTCAAGCGGGTTTTTGCTCAGATGAAAGCTAGGACGGCTTCTGAGTTCATCCATACCAATTAGACAAGAATCGGACAAGTTAAAATTTTTTGAAAATATTCCTATGGTCCCCACTGGAAAAGAGTTCAAAAATAGCCCTTTTGGAAAGGAGTTCAAAAACAGCCCTTTTGGCTTGTTTCAAAAATCGTTCTACTTCTAAGCCATTTAAGAATTTTCAAGCAGGTTTAAAAAAAGATAAAATCTAGGATAGTTGCCGAGTTCATCGATACCAATTAGGCTAAAATCGGACAAGTAGTTTCAAGTTTAAAGCCTTGCAAAGTAGAGCTAAAAGATCGGCCGTTTTTGAAAAATATCCTATGGTCGCCCCTATGAAATTGGCCATTTTGGGCAATTTTTAAAATCGTGTTATTTCTCAGGCAATTGAGCTTTTTTCAAGCGGTTTTTTGCACAGATGAAAGCTAAGACGGCTTTTGCGTTCATCCATACCGATTAAACAAGAATCGGACAAGTTGAATTTTTTTTAAAATTTTCCTGTTGTCCCGTCTAGGCAAAAAGTCACAAAATAGCCATTTTGGCCACCTTTAAATATCGTGTTATTTCTAAGCCATTTGAGATCTTTTTGAGTGATGTTTCACACAGATAAAAGCTAGGATTGTTGCTGAGTCGAGCGATACAAATTAGGCTAAAATCGGACAAGTAGTTTCAATTTTACAGGGTTGCAAAGTCGAGCTTATAGATCGGCCCTGTTGTAATAAATTTCCTATGGTACCAATTATGAAATTGGCCATTTTGTTCCATTTTTAAAATCGTGTTATTTCTCAGCCAATTGAGCTTTTTTTAGAGCGTTTTTTTTTTCTCAGATGAAAGCTAGGACGGCTTCTTTGTTCATCCATACCAATTATACAAGAATCGGACATGTTGAAATTTTTTCAAAATTTTCCTCTGGTCCCGTCTAGGAAAAAAGTCAAAAAATAGCCATTTTGGCCACTTTTAAATATCGTGTTATTTCTAAGCCATTTGAGATTTTACTCCAGCGTTTCTTAACACAGATAAAAACTAGGACTGTTGCTGAGTCGATCGATACAGGTTAGGCTAAAATCGGACAAGTAGTTTCAATTTTAAAGCCTTGCAAAGTCGATCTAAAAGATCGGACTTTTTTTGAGCTTTTTTTCAAGCGGTTTTTGCACAGATGAAAGCAAGGTCTGCTTCTGCCTTCATCCATACCAATTAGACAAGAATCGGACATGTTGAATTTTTTTTTTAATTTTCCTGTGGTCCCTCCTAGGAAAAAGCTAAAAAAATAGCAATTTTGGCCACTTTTAAATATCGTGTTATTTCTAAGCCATTTGAGATTTTTCTCCAGCGTTACTTAAAACAGATGAAAACTAGGATTGTTGCTGAGTCGATCGATACAGATTAGGCTAAAATCGGACAAGTAGTTTCAATTTTACAGCCCTGCAAAGTCGAGCTAAAAGATCGCCCGTTTTTGAAAAATTTCCTACTGTCCCCCCTATGAAATTGGCCGTTTTATGTAATTTTTAAAATTGTGTTATTGCTCAGCCAATTGAGCTTTATTCAAGCGGGTTTTTGCTCAGATGAAAGCTAGGACGGCTTCTGAGTTCATCCATACCAATTAGACAAGAATCGGACAAGTTAAAATTTTTTGAAAATATTCCTATGGTCCCCACTGGAAAAGAGTTCAAAAATAGCCCTTTTGGAAAGGAGTTCAAAAACAGCCCTTTTGGCTTGTTTCAAAAATCGTTCTACTTCTAAGCCATTTAAGAATTTTCAAGCAGGTTTAAAAAAAGATAAAATCTAGGATAGTTGCCGAGTTCATCGATACCAATTAGGCTAAAATCGGACAAGTAGTTTCAAGTTTAAAGCCTTGCAAAGTAGAGCTAAAAGATCGGCCGTTTTTGAAAAATATCCTATGGTCGCCCCTATGAAATTGGCCATTTTGGGCAATTTTTAAAATCGTGTTATTTCTCAGGCAATTGAGCTTTTTTCAAGCGGTTTTTTGCACAGATGAAAGCTAGGACGGCTTTTGCGTTCATCCATACCGATTAAACAAGAATCGGACAAGTTGAATTTTTTTTTAAATTTTCCTGTTGTCCCGTCTAGGCAAAAAGTCACAAAATAGCCATTTTGGCCACCTTTAAATATCGTGTTATTTCTAAGCCATTTGAGATCTTTTTGAGTGATGTTTCACACAGATAAAAGCTAGGATTGTTGCTGAGTCGAGCGATACAAATTAGGCTAAAATCGGACAAGTAGTTTCAATTTTACAGGGTTGCAAAGTCGAGCTTATAGATCGGCCCTGTTGTAATAAATTTCCTATGGTACCAATTATGAAATTGGCCATTTTGTTCCATTTTTAAAATCGTGTTATTTCTCAGCCAATTGAGCTTTTTTTAGAGCGTTTTTTTTTTCTCAGATGAAAGCTAGGACGGCTTCTTTGTTCATCCATACCAATTATACAAGAATCGGACATGTTGAAATTTTTTCAAAATTTTCCTCTGGTCCCGTCTAGGAAAAAAGTCAAAAAATAGCCATTTTGGCCACTTTTAAATATCGTGTTATTTCTAAGCCATTTGAGATTTTACTCCAGCGTTTCTTAACACAGATAAAAACTAGGACTGTTGCTGAGTCGATCGATACAGATTAGGCTAAAATCGGACAAGTAGTTTCAATTTTACAGCCCTGCAAAGTCGAGCTAAAAGATCCCCCGTTTTTGAAAACTTTCCTATTGTCCCCCCTATGAAATTGGCCGTTTTATGCAATTTTTAAAATTGTGTTATTGCTCAGCCAATTGAGCTTTTTTCAAGCGGGTTTTTGTCAGATGAATACTAGGATGGCTTCTGAGTCCATCTATACCAATTTGACTAAAATCTAATTTGACTAAAACTTGTCGAAAAAAATTAAAACTTCCCTTTTTTCCCACCTATGATAAGAATTAGCAATTTGCCATTTTTGACACTTTTTTAAGTCGTACAACTTAGGTCTTTGAGATGTGCATAGGTGTCTGGTTTTATTTCAAGAATGATATTCTGGATATTTTTATGGCTCAACAACTTCTTTCAAAGACATCTTGAATGTTCCTCAGTGTGCGATGCGTTTTCCAGGTAAGGTGTTTGTATTTTCCTCTACCATGATAAGGTTGTTGATCTCGGTTTCTCGAGTATGTTTTAACGGAAGGGAAGGGAAGAAATGCAAATGCCCTTCCTCTTTATTCTCCATGTGAGCCAATGAAGAGGAAATTATCTGCGTGCTTTCATGCAGTGAGAAACAAAGGAGAGAAACAAAGGACTAACTTCTTTGTCTGCGGGAGTTACAAACAAATAAATATAATTTATCAACCGAGAATTTTCAACTAAACCTCGTACCGTTGTTGTGTACACGATAGACTTGTAATCCGACAAAGGTAAGCGTCGGAGGTAAGCCTAATTCTTCTGTGTACAAAAAGAAAGAGAATAAAAAATAACGAAGGGCTGGGGACATGAAAGACATGGAGAATGGACAAGGAAAGGGAGGAAAGGAGAAAAAAACGCGTCCAATTAAATTCTGTATTATTTGCGCAGTAAATAGTAATTATCAAGGGAACCGGCCGTTGTATTAAAAGACAATAAGGCCCAGGCATAATTAATACATCTGCATATATAATAAATACAGGGGGCTGTACGGAAATTTTTCCGGCTTTGTCTCAGACGAAGGAAGCCATTTACCGCTAAAATCGTATTGGTCCGATTTTATTAATAGGCCATAGGGCGGAGCTTATAACTACAAGGCGATAACAGGGGTCTACGTTTTAACAAAGACGACTACACCCGTTCTATTTTTTCTTTCGCTTGCTCCTCGCCCCCATCCCCTATCGCTTTGTACTCACGCGCGCTTCGCTAGCTGTTTTGTTGGCTCACGTGCGTTCTTTTGCGTTGAAAAATAGAGCGGCTGTGAACAGTCTATTTGTTTATTGAGAATAATAGCCGGAACAATAGAGAGCCTTTGGGACACAAGCTGTTTGTTTGATTCATTCCTTTGTTCGACTAACTTTTCATTTTTTCCCGAAATAATTTTAAACTTAAACGACTAAACTACGGAAAATCGAAGGAATTTTTGCGCGATATCACTTTCTTTAATTAAATACGCGCATAGAAGTGGTTTAAAATAGGGATTTAGGCCTTGGGGTTAGCTTTAAAATGTTTTTAATGTTTTTTGGGTCATCGAGTATCTTAATTTGGTAGGAGAAAATGCAATAAATGTTTTGCTTACCTTTGTGGCTTTTTCGCATCATGATTTAACTTTACTACTGTTGATTAACCGACCAGAGGAGAAGGCTGAAATTCAGGTTACCTGCGCAATACAAGGAAGGCAAACCATCAATGCATTCATCAATCAATTTTAATCAGTCAACACACACAGAGGAACAACGATTAGAGTTCCTAGCGGCCTTCATATTGGTCGGCGACATGGACATACTTGTCTGATTATGTTTCAAAAGTGATATTTTGTATAGTGTTTACGCCACAACAGCTGGTTTCGAAGACATCTCGAATGTTCATGTACGTTGCGTTTTCCTTTAAATGTGCGAGTGAAAATGAAAGAGGGTACTTTGTCGTTTCTTCTACCGTAATAAAGATGTTGACCTTGGTTTCTCGGCAAATAACAACACTTTGCAGCGAACAGAACTTCGAAGGTGGCTTGACCGAAGGGAAAGAAATGCAAATACCTTATGGGAGCCAACGAGGAAGACATTCTCTGCGTGTTTCCATGCAGTAAGAAACAAATGGTTCAATAAACAAATTGTTACGTTAATTTTTCTTTGTCTGAATCAGTTACAAACAAATATAGATTATTTATGAACCGATAAGTTTCAACTGAACTTAGTCGCGTAGTGGTATAGACGATTTACTGGTTATCTGACAGAGGTAAGCATTAGCTTAAGGTTCGGAGACTGCGAACGACAAGCTCAAGCACATTAAGGCCTGGTTCTTAGACCTTCGTCATATTTTCTGACAATTTGTAACAATCGCACTTTGGAGTGTGGTTATGGCCTAATAGATAGATTTAGCCAAGCCTGGTTCTTAATTATATATTCTCTGAACTAAATAAGAATAATTAAAAAAGTCAACTCCAATTGCAGACTTTCCACTGACAATGACCATCAAAAATTGAAAAGTGCTGGCAGAAGAAAAAATCGTACCTGAGCCCGCGATCAATGAAAGAAACAATCCTGGTCAGTGGTCACCTACAAATAACACGTTGCCTCTCTGAGTTCTAATCTGAGCCCGCGATCTGGTCATGTGATACCGGTCAGAGAATACCTCGATTTGACAGCTGTGAAATTGACCATAACATGGATGCCCAATACCAAAGATGTAAGCTGATATAAGGCTGTGACAAGTTATTGAAAAGGCATGGCTGCCCAAATGGCCGCCATTTTGTTCCACGTAGTCGGGCGCGCGCGTCCGCGATCCATGCCACTGGCCATGTCGACCATGAAAAGTTGAATGCATGGTTCTCCTATGCATGCACGATTGTCCTTCTCCGATGGTTATGGGGCTTCGCTTTGCGGCCGTTCTGGCAGCTGGAGCTGCGCTTTTAGCATATTTAAACGATGACTCTTCAGGTCAAGTGAGTGGCCACGCCCTATAGTTTGATAAAACCATTGTTATCGATTCCCACCAGTTGCCGCTTTGAAAGATTAGGGTTTATTACACGGAACCAATTACCTTGAGATGGGGTTAAGAAATCCGCTCGGAATGAAACAAAATGTTTAATAGGACGAGAGCTATTTCCTGTTTTTGACTAGCGTCAATCTCTCTCTAGCATTTAATAAATCCACTAACAAGAAATTAAATAGTTTCCTGTCATTGCGACTGGTTTTTCAAAGTAAGCATGCCAGTCGATCACTAATTTGTGGGAATTCTAGTTGTAAAAGTCTTACACAATTGCGAGTGGTTAGTCACGTGATTGAAATATGATATATACTAATCGAACGTTTTTGACGGTTTTCGTTCGCGACTCACCTTGAATATCAATTTTGCAGATATCTCTTTTGCCTTTCTTTTAGACCACCCCCTCTCAAATAATAGGAGGACGAGGCCTGGGTTCATAAAAGTAGTGGACAAGGGACTGATAAAGAGGGAAGAATGGAGCAGGAAACTGTGTAAAAAGAGAAAAAAGCCGCGCGATGAAATCCTATTTCATTTGCACAATAATTAGTAATTATCAATGCATTATTCAGTGCCTTACGGAGCTAGCCATTATATTAAAAGTCAATATGGAGCAATTTTTCCAAACCATTGGGTGAGTCAGTTATATTCGAGTTCGTTTATCGAGCGTTCGATTTACAGATACGTCGGAGTACGCCTACGTCGAATAGTTACGTCGGACTGCCCATGGAAGTTTGCAAATCTGGAAAAGATTAAATTAATCTCCTTGGCAACTCTGCTGAGCAGAAAGTTTCGTTTCCCATTTCCCGACCGACCGATTTTTTTCGAAAAGTAAAAAAAAATCCAGATTCACTAGTCAAAGAAGCAAGTGCTTTAATTTACATGTACACCATCTTGTTTTATTAACAAAAATTGTATGATGTGATATCCTTGCCTTTTATTAACATCGATACTTCGTATTCTTTAAAGAAATAACGTTCTCGAGTTACCAGGCTTTCTTACTTAGCACCCCGGTTTTCTGTGGAACCCAGACCCCTTCAAGTGTTCATTCTTTTTTGTCCGACCGACCGACCCACCATCACGAAACATTTTATTGGGATGGCTTCATTCTCGTCCCCAGAGCCGCTTGTCTCTCTTAGCCGGCTGGGCCTGTGCACGAGAAACAAGTGGCTCTGGGGACACACGATATGATTGTCTGAAATCAGAGGGAGTCCAATCACATCAGCAGTTTTAAACGAGCTAACGACAAAGGATTTTAGTAGTTACTAATATGAGGGCACGAGCATTTTTCACTGCATTTTTGTATCGAGTAAAATATGGTACCAGCCTTTGGCTGAAACCCAAAATAGAAATAATATAATAAGAGCAGAGTGAAAAGCTGCGAAAAGAAAAGTGAATTAGAGAAAGCAAAGCTTTTCTTGAAAGATTAGAAGCCCAAATATTATTTCGGAATGAAAAATAAAATTACAAGAAAAGAAGATGTGAGTAATCTGAGAGAAGAGCCACTTTTTATGGGTGCCCTCATATTAGTAACTACTGACCCCATCTTATTTTCTCTTTTATGAACAAATTTATTAGTAACTGGTATATAGTAGAAATTTAACCTATTTTTCTTCTTAGATAAAAAGTGAAGAGATTTCGTCTTTTATAAAAACAATTTGTAATTCTAGAAAAATGGTGTCTCTCCATAAAATTAAAAGGACAAAAATCCATGAAATTTCTAGAATGAAAAAGTATGCTGAGATTTCGTCTTTTATAAAGAGAAAAATGAATTCTATAAAAATGAGCCTGATCTGAAGTATTTATTCATAATCTTAAAAGTGCCTTTTTTGATTCTCTTTCTTATATAATGACAAATTAAATTAATAAATAATATGAATAATTATATAAAAAAGAGAAAATTATGTCTTTGTCTTCGCCAAGGAAAAAGTCCTAGTCCTATTTTCAATCTCCTCATTTAATCTAGAGTGGTTCCTTTTAAAATCTCTCAATTTTAATTTATTTGATAAAGAACATGTAAAAATAATGGTCCTAATTAATGTCTTTTTTAAAAATAGATATCGAGATATTAAATAGGACTTTCACAGAAAATGTCCTTGGAAGTATTCTAGAATGTCTAAAATAGCTCATAGATAAGAAAGTCCTAATTAATGTCTCGGTAATTATATTCATTATCTATAATTTATATAACATTTCAAAATTTTCTTATAAAAAGAAATAATACACAATACAATATATTTATAAAATAGACTAATAAATTCTGAGAAGAAAAGAAATTACCGAGACATTAATTAGGACTTTCTTAAAGAATGAGTAATTATTTTAATTGGGGAGCCTTTCAAGGCCATTTTCTGTGAAAGTCCTAATTAATGCCTTTTCTGGTGAAAATAATTAAGAGACATTAAATAGGACTTTATTGTATCCTTTGTATTTTTTTATCTTACATTTTTGAAAGAGTAATTTTCGTGCATAATTATAGAGGGAAATATTCTTTCTGTCCTTCTCTCTCTTCTTCTTTCTTTCTTTTTCTGAGAAAGGAGGAAAAGTGGTGGTTTTTGGGACAAGATAAAAAAAATGAAAATGGCTTAAAGTTTTTTTTATAGTATATATTATAAGGAAATGTATCAATTTGGTTATGGTAATCTTTCAGATAAAATTGCATGTGAAATTTGTGGATCAAAATTCCAAAGAGATTCTCGAGCAAAACATCTTAAGACCAAAAAACATTTGATGAAAGTTTTAAATGATGAAAAACCTTCTCTTTCTCTTGGAAGACCAATTAAGCACAAAAAAGAACAAGAATTTATAAAACAGGGGAGGAAAAATAAGATGCCATTAAAGTTTCTAGGAAGAAATATGTAAGAACTAAATCAGAGAAAGTTAAAGAGAGTCATGACAAATTTGTAAAAGGTTATACCGACTTCTTCTGTTTTTTATGTCAAAGAGAAATAGAAGGTGAATACCGATTGTATCACAATAATCTTTACCACTCTGTAGAAATTAAACGTGTCAAAGACAAGATCAATAAATTTTTACCTCATTTTTTTTAGAGACGAGTATTATTCTCTTCTTTCTGGAAACCTTCTGGTAAAATATATGAAGAAAAGGAACAGAAATTAGAAATGTTTAAGAAATCTATCAAACCAAATTTGGATCGTAGATTTGTAAATGGTACTCTTTCAAAATGAGAGTATCATAATAAAATTATAAAGAATGAAATGGAGAAAATAGTTCAAGAGTATCTTAAATTGTTCAAAAATTGAAAATAAACATTTTTAACAATTTTGAAACAGTAATTTTCATGGGTATATTTGAAAATGGCGTTCTTTCTTTTTTTTATGAACACTCTTCTTATCTTCTTCTCTTTCTAAAATAGATTTTTATGCTATTTTAGAAACTTAACTTAAAAATGAAATGGCTTAAAAAATAGAATCACTAGTATAATATGGAAGAAATAACTGAGATTCGGAAAATTGTCATACCCAAGAATTCTGACCAGGATATCAGAGTGGAGACTATTACTATAACTCCAGATAAAAGGCCAAGAGGAAGGCCAAAGAAGTATTCTTCTGATGAAGAAAGGAAGGAAGCTAGGAGAGAATTAAACTTCGAGATGATAATCCTGATTATATGAAGAACTACTCTTCTTCTCTTTCTCTAGCGAAGAGAGGAGAGTATCAAGATAGATACCGTGTAAATCATAAGGATGAACAAAGAGAACGAAATGAGAAGTTTCGAGATGATAATCCTGATTATATGAAAAACTACTCTTCTTCTCTCACACCAGAAAAAAGAAGAGAGTATCCAGATAGATACCTTTCAAAATTTACACGTTAAGAATGGAATAATAGATTGAAACTTAAAAATAAAATTAACAAATATTTAAAGAAACATCATTTGATAAAAATAATTGATTGGGACCGAAATGAAATTAGATGGGAGAGGTGGGAATTTGATGAAGATGGAATTCGTCATTATGAATTCATATAAATTCATATAATTTACTGCTAATTATGTCTTGTAAAATTTATATATTATTTTCTTCTATACGATATCTTCTTCTTTCTTTATATAATTAAATAAATTATCGATTTAGCCAATTTATTAATATTTCAATTTCATTTAAAAACAATTCACAACTATATTTATGGAAGATTATGAAAAAAATTAGATCAGCTTCTCAAATTATACTTTTCTGAAAAAGAAGAAAAGATTGAGAATTACAAATGTTGTACTGAAATGGATATATGTCTTTCTTTCGATACTTATGTTTGTCAGAAATGTGGACAAATTAAAGATTATGAATTTGCGAATTAATACTCAGAGGAAATAAATGTGCTCTCAAAAACGCAAGAGGAAGTCAAAATATTATAGAAGACAATACATTCGTTCCATCTTCATTGATATATTACAAAAACCTCATACTTACATTCCATCTCCAGTCTTTGACCATTTCTTTCATCTTTTAAATATTGTTGAAAATAATTTTAATAAGTATTATCCAAAGAGACGTCGTTTTATTAAGATATACTTTATCTTTTATAAAATACTAGAATATCTCGAAAGATATTCTAAGAACCTACGCAAAAAATACGAACGGATTTGGAAAAATATTTTCCCTTATAAATTGCAATAAAGAAAATAGAAATCATCTGCATTCTTTATATTAATTAATCCTTTCTTAGAATTTCTTAATTTCGGAGGTAATTGGATATAAGAAGCTCTTAGAGGTTTACTCTTAACAACATTCAGAAATTGTGATTTGATATCTTTAATTATCCAATTACTTCCATCAGAAATCCAATTAGAAATTTGATTACTCAGATTATTATTTATTTTTCTAGTCTTATCGTCTATTTCTTCAGAATTAATTAGAAGTTGTGTCTTAGAATTTAAGTAGCCATCTTTTTCTTCTCTCTCAAATCTATTTTTCATGAATTTGTCTTTTTCAAAGATGACATGAAGTGTAACAGAAAATTTGATATTCTTGAAGAGATCTAGATCTTTGAGAAGTTGATCTCTGATGAGAGGAAGAGTTTGATATAATCTTTCAAGAGGAAAATTATTATTTCTCATATGATATATGATTTCATAGGTCTTTATAAAGCAACGCATTGCTTTTTCTCTAAGAATAATCTCATTATTTTTTTTACTGGCCAGAGAGTCTTGTCAAATATATCTAGATTCATAATCTCGTACCATTTCTTTGACTCTATTTCTAGAAGGTAAAAAATTTATTTTATTTAATTCTCTTTCACATTCTATTATTCTTTCTATCAATTCATTTCGCGAACGTTTTTATCCATATAATCAAATTACATAAATACAGATATAAAAGTATTCAATTTTTTTCAAGATCTCTGAGAGGTATCCATGAATTAAATTCTTTTGGATATCCAGACCATGATACTAAAGCTTTTTTCTTCTTTTTATCTCTTCTAATGACTTTATCAATTCTGAAGACATCTTGACGAGTTTTTTGTAATTCTTCTTCATAGAAAGATCCTTTGATTTCTTCTGACCTCAAATCTTTCACTCTATAAGTAATAGGATTGGTAGGATTTATCCCAGAAATTATAAATATTTCTTCACTCCAATTAGGAGTATATCCTTTGTCAAATAGTTTCCTTTTATATTTACTTATTCTGACTTTGTCACCCAATTTGAATTTAAGAAAGAGATATCTCTCTCTTTCTCTGAAAAGATTGAGGTAGACAGTCCCTTCATTTTCCTTCTCAGAGGCATCTACAGGTTTCATTCTGAGCGATGTGGAGTGTTATTACACTCTCTTAAGAGTTTCGGTAGAATGTCCAAATACTTTGTATGATTCTGTGTAGAAAATTGTTTCCACATCTTCTCTTTCATAGTTCTATTCCATCTTTCAACAACACTACTCTTCTCTTCATTTTCTGTAGAATACAAATGAATATTTTCTTCATTAAGTAATTTCTTTAAATCTTGATTATAGAATTATTTTCCTTTATCAGTCCATAAGAATTTTGGTTTTCTTCCCTCAGAGAATATTTCTTTGAATGCTCTAGTCACACTTTCTCCTTTCTTATCTTTAAGATATTTAATCCATCCATATTTACTAAAGATGTCTATAACCATTAATAAATATTTTATTCCTTTATTCCACTTAGAGAACTTTTGCATTTCAACTAAAACTGCAGCCCATATCTCATCTATAGAATTGACTATCGTACGCCGCCGAGTAAATTTCTTCTTCAAATGCTTATGTAATTCTTTAGCTAATTCTTCTTGCCAACTCGACGGTTTCTTTATTTTTTTTCAATTCCTAATCCTAATTTCTTTTTCGTATTAATTAGAAATCTAGCTGTCTATCCCCATTTCGGCATTTCACCATAAGGGATATTATCCAATTCTCTAACCATTTTCTCACCGCATTCATTTTTACCCTTTCCCATAGAATAACAAATGTCATGATGAGCGGCAATCTCATCCACTTTATTATATGGCTTAACATACCATTCTAATACTTCGCCTGTCTCTGGATCATATCTCAGTTGTTTCTCTAGAGGATTATAAGGACCCATGTATTTATAATTAGAAGAAGTCCATCCACCTCTAGGTCTTGGCAATTTGCCTATCATTTTATGAATGTCTGTACCTTGACCTGAAATTTTACTTAATAAATCCTGAGTGAAAGAATCAAGAGCATCATCTAAATATTTGTGAGCTACTCCTTTTATTTTATTCTTAGCGAAATCCGACTTAACTAATTTACTTAGTCCTTGTCTTCCTAAAACTGCAGCCATTTTCACTCCGCCTTTAAATAATTCTTCTCCAACAGAGCCGACAATGGCCCCTTTTTGAGGGGGCTCATTTAGTTTTTTGACTTGACAAATTTAGTTTTTGCAATTCCGCATTCTGCACAAGTACAAAAAAACTTATAGCCCGATGGTTCTACGCATTCTGTTTCTTTTTTTTTTTGCTTAACACAATATGATTTGACCATTATATATATTAATTGAATAGATAATTGTTTTTTAAAAAACTCATCAATGTTTTTTACTTCCTTTTTCTCTTTATCTACAAATAAGAAATCATATTTATCTAATTTATTAAATAATTCTGGTTCTATAAAATTTTCTCTGGAAATAAGATTCATATGAGTCTTAGAATGAGGTTGGAAGAGAATCATATGACAACAATTATTTCTAATTTTAGGATCTAAGTCATGATAGCTCTGACTTAAACAACAAGCAGAAATATTTTGATGTCTTCCATCAGCAAAGTGATTGGCTATTTTATCTTGTTCTTTAGAATAATTTATGTGGTCATCGAAAATTACTATCTTCCTGTTCTCTTTTGGATACTCTGAGGTATTCATAATTTCTTCAGTTCCTTTAATTTCTAAGACAGGATAATTTACTTTCTTTGATATATCATTCATTATCTTTTTTAAATAAACATATTTTTCTTGATTTTGATTATTTGTATAGAGATAAATTTTATCATAATATAAAAGACGCAAGAGCATATTCATCAGAGTATTAGTCTTACCACAATTACTCTTTCCAACAATGATCATACGGAAATCTTCTGGAATAAAATCTACTCTTCTTCTATCCTTAATTTTTCCTTTCTTATCGTAATTTATAAGTTTCATCTATATTTTATTCTCTGACAAAGATAAGTGTATTTTGTAATTTATTAATAAAAATAAATGATTAATGTCATTTATCTTCTCTTATATTATGGAATTGAGTGAATATAAGAAAAATGCTGAGAAGAGAATTGAAGCTCAGAAAATGAAGAAAGTAGTTGCTGATGTAATTTCTCAAGAAAGAAATTTAAGAAATGATAGACAATACGATTACTCTGAATTGTTCAAGCCTGTCATCTCTAGTCAAGATCGTCAGCAAAATAAATTGATAAAACAATTACAAAGTCATTCTCAAAAAAATAGAGGCAAACAAGTTGCTATCATTAATCAATTGAAAGAAAATAAAAATGACATAAGAGAAAATTTGACAGAAGAGAAAAGATTAGATAATATGAATGAATTACCATTCTCTTCTGTTCCTCTTCCTCTAGATGTTGACAAAGAAAAAAAATTACCTATATATGATTTTTAAAAAAATATACAGAAAAAGATTTTGAAAACCTTGAAAAACATCTTGAATTACCAAGACCAAATGATTTATTGAATATGAGTGAAGAAGATTTAATAAAAATTGAAAAAGAGAGAGCCAAACAAATAATGTCTTTAAACGGAAAAAGATCATATATACGTACAAAAGAAAAAACTGATAATCTCATCCACTTTATTATATGGCTTAACATACCATTCTAATACTTCGCCTGTCTCTGGATCATATCTCAGTTGTTTCTCTAGAGGATTATAAGGACCCATGTATTTGCATTACCGCTGACCAAAGTAAACCTCGATATAACGAACGGTATTCTTTGACCCAGTAATAGTAAAATATGTGAAAAACAACCTCGATATAACGAACCCTCGATTTAACGAATGAATTTGGCCGGTCCCCAGCGACTTCGTTAAATCGAGGTTCCACTGTAACTCGATTTTTTTTAACTCAAACTCGATTTTTTAACTCGAAACTCGGACTCAAAAACTCCAACCCGAACTCATGAAATGGACAGACCCCACCTCGTACACCTACGATAGTTTTACCTTTAACAGTTTCACTACTACACCTACACCTTCAGCATACCCCCTATACCTTCACCACACCTACACTTTAACCCTACGTCCTACACCTTTACCGTAGCTCCTTCAAAGTACCTCTTCCTCGGAGACCATAACCTTACCAACTACTCCTTAACTCTACATAAATGCTAACCTCCAACACGTTAACCCTACTTTTTATACCTTAATTATACATCCTACACCTTAAACGTGTGTCCTGCACCTTAACCCTACTTCCTGTACCCTGTTTAATAGAGCCTATTAGAGTTGGAGTATCAGAGCCTTATCAAGCTAGGTTATAAAATTTTTAATCTTAAAGAAAATGTACGTGATGCCAGTCACATAACAAACAATCACGATTGCAAAATTTAATTCTCATGCAACCTGTGTGCAAGCCCGAACATAACAACAAAGTAAAAACACGTTCAAACACACGTTCGTTGACTTTTTCTGCAAATCAAATATAGCCATAGTCTACGAATCTCGATTGCAAAGATTTTTTATCTCGTTATATTATTAAGGCACTTTTAATAGTTATTTTGACTGCATATTGGACATACCAAGATGTCCCTTTTAAGCCCCTAAAGTTTGCCAATCTTTGCCCTTGTTTTCTCGAAGCGCTCTACATAACAAATCTTCAAAAGGCAACAGAACACTCAAAAGGGAGGAAAAAAATTAACACTTAGTATTGCTGGGGAGAAGAAGAGTGAAGCTGTTATTCTACGTTTATTTCGTTTTCAAGTATTGCAAATTTCTTCAGTACTAATATCGAGAACTTTGTCAAAAAACCGTAGTTTCGCCTATTTTTTCAAATTTCTCGCAAACTATAAATTCCTAGAAAATAAGAATATTTTCGAATATAGTTTCACACAAGTGTTCTTCGGGCGAATTGTCTGGATTGTTTGTTTGAGTAGCCTCCCACACACACGCTATTTTAGCAAAAAAACTAAACTAAACTAAACTTGTCACAAGAGTCTTCGCTCAAAGGAAAACCAAAAATAATGATTTAGTTATGTTACCGAAGACTATTTAAACAATAGAGTGTTTCTGTCGAGGAACTATCGGCTGATAGTTGTTCCGCGGAAATTTGATGTTCTGAAAACAAATATTTGCCCGGGGAAGCGAAGCTTGAGGGCAAATACGCTAGTTTTAAAACATCAAATTTCCAATGGGCAACTATCTGACCGATAGTTCCACGACAGAAACATTCTATTGTCTTTATTGTTCACCACTAAATATTCTTCCGCGCGCATATTCACAAATATCAGGCATGAAACCCTCTATATGCAGATCAGTGAAATAGCGTTTGAACTCTTTTTTTTTTGTTACCGAAAGCCCGCTTGTTTACAAGCTGTGCGCTGATAGTGCCCTCCGCTGATGTACACTATCGCGTCACATGTTTAATTTAGACCAATGAGAATCGGAGAAAATTCAGTGGTGAACTATAAGTTACTGCATTGAAACCGTTTACGTGTGCTGTTATCGACGGCGAGGATGGACGTGGATCGTCAATTGAAAAAAATTGGCAAGTTCTCAGGCCATTTCCTGAAAAAATGGGATTATGGTTTGCTCTCCCTGTTAAATTTTCATTTGATATCTTCTTCACAAATCTGCTGCAGGGGAGCATTTTTTGCACAAGTAAAGGTATTAAGTAATGACTTTAGCACAGAATTTACCTGAACACTCCAAAATCACCGTGACAATGCCCCTTTAAGCAGGTCCTGAGCGATCGTCCCGTGCACGTTCTTGTAGTGTTTGGCAATGGCGGAGGATTGTCGTTTATGTCATCTTACACGATTATGTAAATGTACGCGTGTGTAACCTACATAATCCGTTTCATACAGGTCACATTGAAAACTCTAAAAATCGCACAGCTGATTTACAATTGGTGGCTTTGTTTATTTCATGCTTAGTTCTTGTTTAACTTTTCGGCTCACAAACACAGGCTGGATGGTGGTGTGTACTTTTAAACTCAGATCCTGCTGAGATTTGGTCTTCAAATGGTGAAACTACTCGAACCGTGTCATCTGTCGTAATGCGGTAATTTGCAGATAATGGAGTCATGATTACTCCGAAACGTCGGATTTTATCGTTCATTTTTACCGTTTTATGTTTTAAGAAATCTATCGCCGAAAACGTGAATTGTTATTTAGTTAGCACCCGCTGAATATAATTATGGCCTCA